>VXAV01004225.1:174831-227359 GCA_013399715.1 Alectura lathami
GGGAGAAGGTGAGGAGGGGGGGGGGCTTCTGCGGCCGGCTGCAGCCCACCGAGGGTCCGGGGCGTTCCTCCGGGTGGGCTGGGGGAAGGGCTGCCGCGTGTGCTGCCCGCAGAGGTCGGGGTTTGCTTCGGCAGCCGGTGAGGGGTGACTGCACACGCGTGTCGTGCTGGAGGCGGGTTTGTGGTTCTTCTTGGGGAGTCTGTGGGAAAGCAGCTCCTCCTAGGCCTTCCTCAGGTGTGGGGTGGAGAGGGTGGGTCAGGAAGAAGGTTTCAGGCTTCGCTTTAGCTCTCTGACAAGGTCCTTTGCTCTCTGGCAGCTCAAATGCACAGGCTTCTGGTTTCCAGGCCTCATTCTGTGCCTGTTTGCTGTTTCACAGTGAGAAATTGTATCTAGCTGCTGTCTGCCCTGTAAAATGGGGCTAATTACACAGTATTCAGCCCAGGAAGCTGAAAAATGAACTTACAGTGCAGTGGAAGTGCTTGGTAGAAGAGCAAAATGTATTCTTTCTGCTACGTGTAGCCCTGACATCTTATTTACCAATACCTTACGCGTTTCATCTCCTAAAAATTGCAGGTTCTCATCCTTAAGGGCCTCAAGCACGAGGTCAGTCGCCTCTGCCCCTCTCCCGATGGGCTGCACTTGGCTGTTGGCTACGAAGACGGCTCGATCCGTATCTTCAGCCTCCTGAGCGGGGAGGCGAGCGTCGCTTTCAATGGGCACAAGGCTGCGGTTACAGCCCTGCAGTACGACCAGCTGGGGGGCCGGCTGGTGTCTGGCTCAAAGGTGAGCCCTACCTCTGTGCTAAAACATCTTGATTTTAAGTGGGTTACGTGGCCTCCGCCTGTAGCAGGGGATGGCAGTGAGAGGAGTTAGGGCTGCGTGACGGCGATGGAGTTGGGGAGCCTAGGGCTGGGAGAGCACTGGGGGCAGAAGAGGGATAAGAGTAGCGTTGTTGAAAGTAATGAAGCTTGTGAGGTTAGGGATAGCAAAAGTGACTCAAGCGAGGCCAGAGGTGCATTTGGCCTGAATGTGCATCAAGGGAAGGATTGTCACTTGCATTAATCATGCTTAACTTTCAAACTCAGAGTGAGGAATCTTGCTTTTAGGTAGTCTCTTTGTCTCATAGCAGATGTAGACATTTTGCAGAGACAAATGTCAGCCCCTTGGAGACACTCTGTCTGTTCCAGGATACAGATGTCATTGTGTGGGATGTCATCAACGAGAGTGGTTTGTACCGGCTGAAAGGACACAAGGATGCTGTCACTCAAGTCCTTTTCTTGAAGAAGAACCTGCTGGTCACCAGGTGAGCCAGGCTGAGTGTGGTGGTAAATCAGGAAAGCAGCCATGGTTTTACTTGCTATTAATACATTCTAGGTGCTATAGCCATTTGTATATATATATATTTTTTCTAGGCTCACAGCTTTATGCTTTACCTGCTCAAAAGAAATGATCTTGTGCTATGTCACAGAATGGTTTGGGTTGGAAGGGACCTTAAAGACCATCTAGTTCCAACCCCCTGCCATTGGCAGGGATACCTCCCACTGACCAGGTAGCTCAGAGCCTCCTCCTCATCCATACAGATGCGACCTATATTACACTGTGAAGAAGTAACGAGATCTCAAACCTACCAGCATCCTAAAATACAGTTTAATCATGCCCACGCATTTTATGACTCTGATGCCTGAATTCCAGAAGGGAAAAAGCTATTCTGAAAAGTAGCGTTTGGAAAAGGCTTTAACTCACTGGTAATTTAGCAGCTTAGAATAGTAATAACAGTATTCCCTGGTAAATCTGGTAATCAGATTTTTTTGCACGTTGTGCAAAATGTGACACGATGCAGGCATGGTAATGGAACAACAAATATTGTAGTTTTATTTATTTTTATCTTGTTGAGGAAAATAGGCTCTTAAAAAGTTACCAAAGCCAAGAAATGTGTTAATTGCTGTAGGGTGTACAGAAGGAAGCTATATAAATGTCCAAATTACTTTTTTTTCTGGTGCTCCTGCAGCATTAGGTTAGCGTAATATAGCCAGAAACATGTTTTTGAGGAGGTCTAGTCATGCAGGGGCTTTGAGGGACTAAACCAGCTGCAGTCCTCCATGGGGAGGAGCAGCTCAATGTGAAGGCGGCTGCTCTCATTGCAGCCTGGTTAACGCGCAGACTTGGAGCAGGCTGAGAGCATGGAGGGGGCTTTTAGAGGCACCTTTAGAACTGGATTGGCACTTTGCACTTACTGTTCTCACCCTGAATAAAGAATGTTGCTCTTGCCCCAGATAAGCAAAAAAGGAGGTGGGGGGGGACCGTGTGGTGCTGGGAAGCCGAATCTAGAGAAGGCATAACTTGTGAAATTCAGGATGTCCCTAGTCTGAGCAGCTGCGATGTGAAGCAGCATGTCTTAGATTTTTGTATTTCTTCAGCTCTTCCAAGCTCATGGTGTTGCCTGAGCTCTAGCAGTCTTTCCTCATGTCTTGAGGTTTTCTTTTTTTTTGTTCCAGTGGCAAAGACACGTTGGTGAAATGGTGGGACCTGGACACCCAGCACTGCTTCAAAACTCTGGTTGGACACCGTACTGAGGTACAGAAGATGTGCAGAGAGCTGTGGAGATGGAGGGGCTTTGGGTTGCATGTCATGGCTCACCTTGTGCTTTTTTTATGTTGTAAATGGGAACTCAGATGTATTTTTGCTTGTTACTAAGCTTTAGGGATGAGCAAATTAGAAACCTCCAAGCTTTCTGGGAGCTGTCATCAACATACGGGGGCTGATGTTTCCAATACAGATGTCCCTGGAGGAGATCCCAGTTAGATCCAGTCTCTTCTTGGTTCCCCTTTAAATAAATAAAGATGTTCTGCTATTTTTATGATAGTCAGAGGAGCCATAGACCAATTCTTTGCGTTTGGGCAGGTCTGGGGGATGGCTTTGGTATCAGAAGAGAAGCGCCTGATCACTGGGACTGCTGACAGTGAGCTGAGAGTGTGGGATATCAGTTACATCCAGGAGGTAAGAGATTCCCTCTGTAACCCCTCACAGTCTTGCCCAGCTGCTTGTCTTTGGGCTAAGATGGGGCTGGAACACATGAAATCTGTTTGCTGTTCTGGGAAACAGAGCCAAAGCAGTGTCTGTGCTGTCTGAGGGGTCCCGAAGCTGCTCTTGGGATATACTTCTGATGTTTTCTGTATTTTGAGCTTGCATATGAAGCTGCAAGAACTTCCAGAACAAACTTTATAGAGCGTTCCACATCTTCCTGCCATCTGGATTACAGCTGGAGAAGACAGTTTTGTGGGGTATGCAGGGGAGGACATGGAGCATTTGGCACTTACAGGTGTGCTGTAGGCCGCTGTTGTTGCTGTGCACACTAACCACTTGTTCCTCCAGGGAGATGAAGTGTCAGTAAGCGAGACAGGAACTGGAATGCCCTAGCTCGTGTGCGTTAAGTTATTCCTTATGGATTTTTGTCCATGGTCAGGTAAAAGACCCCGATGAGCCAGAAACCAAGAAAAGTAAAGGATCTTCACCCGGAGTAGAAAAGGACACTGAAGAGGACGAGACTGTAGAGTTAGATGAGTGTCCTGAGGAGGTAAGCTCCGTTCTGCATGCTGTCTGGGTTGGTGCACATAATGCCATTCACATGGTGCCGCTTGCAGAGCCAGCAGCAGTTTGAGAAGTGCTCACATGTTGCCTGTCTGTGTTGAGTTTGTCCAATAAGTGTAATATTTAGCCTGCTAGGGAGGACGTGGTCATTCTTGTCTTGCTTCATGACATCTTCCTCAGGAGCAGCGGCTGCCATGTCTGTCTGCAGAACATCAGGAGTATTTGTACCAAAGCACGTACCAATTTCTTTGCGCTCTGTTTGGGGAAGGGGAGATTAGCAAGGGTGTAAAGTTTCAGTGCAAACAGAGCTCTTTCATCAAACAACATGGGAATGAAATAGTTAATAGCTGGCTGGCAGCTGAGCTCAGTGCTGATGCTCAGTTCTGCAGTAAGTAGAAGCACACAAACATAGGGGTCAGGGTTGTACCACCCCGACGTACAGCGTCAGGTTGGGTTGTGCAAGTTGTGCGAAACCATTCCCACTTGTGCTGCTCAGCCACTGGTTTTGGAGTCTGTGTTCCCTGCCTCCTCTGCCTCTCCTGGCAGAGGAGCTGAGGTCTGCTGCCTTTGCAGCATAGAAATTCGGCTTTGCTTCTTAAATGGTTCTGGTTTGCCATTGAGATTAAGTTATTCTTCCACTGAGACCGGCAGCGATATGTTTCTTGCGTTTTGGCCGAAAATGAAGCAGATAATCTGCAGCTCACAAAACTGCTTGTTTTGTCCCTAGATTGCCCTTGCCAGCTGTTCTACAAGGACCCTGTGTGTTCATTTCCCCTTCTTTTCCTCCTGACTTCCTTCCAAGCAAGTTTCTCAGTTTGCTTGAGAAAATCCTTCCAGACCAAGGTTCTTTTTCTTTTCCTGTAGCGCCTCCTGAAGTGCACTAAAGTCGGATCCATCATGCGGGAAGGGAGAGACCGAGTAGTCAGTCTTGCCACGGACCGGACGGGCAAGGTTTTGGCCTGCCATGTGAGTAATGGATGAGGGGCTCTGCTGTGGAGCTACAGAGGAGGCTCTCGGAGACCTTGGCTCCAGCCAAGGCTTCGCATGTGTGTGACTGTTTGCTCTGTCTCTAGGGGACTGATGCTGTTCTGGAAGTTTTCTCTGTCCTTTCTGAAGAAGAAATCCAAAAGAAATTGGAAAAGAAAATGAAGAAAGCAAAGAAAAAAGCCAAGTAAGCGGTCTTCTGGGTGTGTGAGGATGCTGTCTGTGTCCAGAGAACTGTTAGCCCCTCAAGCAGCGTGACGCAGTGGTGGAACCCCAAGCTGTCATTCTGTCTGTGCTAGCTGTTGTGTTCTGGGGGCTCTGTTCTTGTGAATTCTTGGTGCTTTTCCAGGCAACGCTTATTTGCTTCCAGAGATGAAGGAAATACAATATTCTTTTCTACTCTGAATATTTCCTTAGTCTCTGGGAGTAAAAAAATGTTGCTTAGAAAAGCTCCAAGGATTCACAAGAATGCAACAACCTTTCCTTCTGAGTATTCCCCTGCAAAAAGTTATGTGTAGAAGGGAATGGGCAGAAAATGTCAGGTAGAAGTGAGTGAGGGGGAAAAAAAAAAAAAAAAAAAACCTTTCATATTTACACTTCTCTGCTTGCTGTGTCAAAGAAAGTCTCTGACAGGATGTACAGGAATAAGAATTTCATCTTAGCAGTCAGTGACTCTGGTACCCCATCT
This sequence comes from Alectura lathami, assembly GCA_013399715.1. Taxonomy (NCBI): domain Eukaryota; kingdom Metazoa; phylum Chordata; class Aves; order Galliformes; family Megapodiidae; genus Alectura; species Alectura lathami. The sequence goes on from VXAV01004225.1 coordinate 180,092, forward strand.
CCTGTTTTACAGCAGGCAGAGGTACAGGTCAGAGCTTTATTAATGGCAGTATTGTGCTAAATGTCTCTCTGAGCGTCCTGGTACTTAACGGGCGCCTCACAGTAGCCCTCAGGAAGAAGTCTGGCTCCAGTGTAGAAACTGCAGCATAGGACAGATAAATCTGGAGTCGCATTTTGGCAATGAACGAAGACTTTTGGTGAGTCGGGCACAACTTGCTGTTGTCTGGTTTGTGCTTATCTTTCCAATGTGCCTTGTGAAGTGCTTTGGCCCCAAAGGATGCCAGAGGATGCTGCCTGTTTTGGCAGTCTGTCAAGAGGCAGTTTGTCTCTTTAGTGTGCATGAACTTAGCTGTCTCACCCTGTCCCTATAAACAGTTAGTGCTGCTGGATTACGGGGTAGTTGTTTTCAACAGGCTTAAGGGTCAACAGGCTAAAGGGTTTCCTCGTGCTGTTCTCAGTCCCTGTCTTAGTTTGTGCCGGCTGTGCGGCGTTACTTGACTCCTCTGGTTATCTGACATTTCTAGGCGCAAGCCTGAAGAAGAGGAGCCAGAAGGGAGTGTGGAGCTGAGCCTGCAGGAGGAGATTCAGCGGGTCACTAACATCAGAGCTTCTGCTAAAATCAAGTAAGTGGAAACCCTGCTGTAGAGGTTGAGCTGTGGTTATTCAGCTGCCTGGGGATAGCTCTGCAAAGTCTGTTACGCGGGAGATGGAAGAAGTTTCCCCCTCAGCATCTTTCCAGCTTGGAACTGAGCAGAGGCCTACCAGAGGTCTGCCAGTCCACTGGCAGGGCTGCACGGGGTGCCCTTCTTGTGCCCTCCGTGGCTTAGTGTGCACGTGTTCACAGCCTGTGCTCTGCGTTCACCTTTGTTGTTCTTAATACTTGATTCCTCCTACGTTTTGTCTTGAGGCCTCTGTGTACAGCTCTAATTTTTGCCTAACCAAACAGGTCGTTTGACTTGATCCTCTCTCCAAAAGGAGAGCTGAAGATCGTGCTGCTGCTCCAGAACAACATCATTGAGTTATACACCCTGAACCTGTCAGCACAAGTCCCGCAGGCTGTGCGTGCATCCAGGATAACCATTGGAGGCCACCGCAGCGATGTCAGGACGTTGGCTTTTAGCTCTGACAACATCGCCATTCTCTCAGGAGCTGCAGAGTCTGTAAAGATTTGGAACAGGTATACAGTGCAGTTGGGTCAGTCCCCAGAACTCAGGGTTGTTGTGTTGAGAGGCAGTGATAAGGAGGAGGGAATGATGGAGAAATGGAAAATAGGGCGTTTCTTCCTTTCTGTTTGTTAAGTAAAGGAGGTAAACATAATAGTCTGGTGATGCAAAAGGAGGCAACTCTGGAGCATGGCTCATTTAGCAGGCCAGATTTTGTGTGAAAAGAGGTTTTGATCTCTTTGTCCACAGATCAACGTTGCAGTGCATCCGGACGATGGACTGCGAGTACGCGCTCTGCTCGCTCTTTGTTCCAGGAGATCGGCAGGTCATCGTTGGCACCAAGGCAAGTGGTGTCCCTTCTGCACTGTCCAGGTCTGGAAGTGTGCTCTGAGAATGTTGTGAAAATGCATTGCATTTCCTGACCCGGAGCACTCTGTCTGAGGTGTGAAAACCGCTGTGGCAGTTGGTATCTGTTCCATTCCCAGCGTCTTTGTGTAGCTTCTGCGGCCTGAGCTAGGCACCTGGGAAGGCTCTGATGAAGATCAGGAGTTTGGCCACTGTGTGTAACAGCCATCTAATGGAGATGGGTGGCAGGTGTGCTGGGAGCCCTCAAAGCCTGGGAGGCCTGAGCTGCCGCTGTTCAGAAGTGACTGCTCAGCCCCTGGCCAAAAATGGAGTGAGAGCTCCTCTGCCTTCCGCAGGGCCTTGCCCTGACGATTCCTGTGCCTTGTGCAGCCTGGGAGTATTTGCTCTGAGCTCTCCTCTACCTCTGGAGCTTTGTTTTCCCATTAATAAGGTGTTCCTGGGGTGTGTTGTGAAGGTGGAGGGGTTAATTCTCCTCTGTGGTGTCTTTCTCCCCAGACAGGGAAGCTGCAGCTGTATGACCTGGCTTCTGGGAGTCTGCTGGAGACACTTAACGCTCACGACGGGGCAGTGTGGTCCATCGCTCTTTCACCAGACCAGGTAACTCAGCCACCCTCTAGGCACCGTCTGTTGCTTGTCTTTTAGTGCAGCTCCTTCCTACAGCGCTGTGTTTGTGTCCCTGGTGGGAGCATGGAAGCCCTAAGGGGAGGTGGAAGATGCAGCTGGTAGCGTCGAAGACTGTGCATATATCCACAGTTTAAGCTCTGAGTTCTCTCTCTAGTCTTGCGTGGCCCAACGCAGTGAGTCTCTGGGCTGTGCGGGGCCACCCTTACTGCCTCACCTGGCTTCTGTGTGGTTGAGAACTCAGACCTCCCCCGTGGAGGCTGGGCATGCAGCGGCCGTGTCTTGTGGATGTGTTTCGGCTGTAGCAAACGTTAGCCCCGTGTAACCTGCTGCAGTGGCTGGTTCTCCTCCTTGGCAAACTTCCTGCTGCTTTGTAGCTGCAGCTTGCTGTTCTTTAACTCCCAGCTGTTGGACTGGCTGCTACCCTTGCCTGCTGTACTAAAGATCCTCTTCACACAGCGATGTTTTTCCTTTGTGTTCTGCTCTTGCTGAGTGACCATATCGACCTCTCCCATCTACCTGATGATGCTTGGGCTGGACTTCTGTCTGTTCCTGCAGGATGTGTTTTCCAGGCTCCTAATCATTTTTGTGATACTTACACTACAGAAGTCTTTTTTTTTTTTGGTGGTGGCCCCAGGATCTGAGTGCGCTGTGTTACAGCAGTGCCAAGTGCACCAGTCAGTGCCTTTTTAGCTCTTTTGACAACCACTCAGCAGTGAGAAGGTGTAGTTGGGTAATAATCCACCACGTCCCTCAAAGCCAGTTCTGGGGCTCTGCATCACAGGCAATGTGTGCTTGCTGGGGTCGTCTTTCAGAAGGGTCGAGTAGCTCTTGCTGCTTAATAGTTCTTGTAACTTTCTCTAGAAGTGGTCAGTACTACTGAAATGATGTTCTTATGTTCCTGTTCTACATGCACACACTCAACGTGTCCTAGCTACCCTGGCTGTAGAAATCTGCTCGTGTCCCTTTATTCCCTGTACTGTTTTCTGTCTGTTGCCAGAACTCAGGTTCATGGTGGGTGGTTTCTGTTGGCTTTCACTTTTTTCTGTTTGTTTAGCATGCTTTTCTGCATTTTCTTAAGTGGCCATGTTGTGCTAGAAGCTGCAGTGTTGCTTTTAGTGGAATCAAAACCAGAGTGAGTAAGAACCTGCCTGTGATTCCGTTACTCTGCAGCTTAAAACATACAGCACAGTTTTTACACTTATTTATGTGCTCGTTCCTTCTTCCTTTAGAACACTGTTCTTGTGGGGAGGTGGTGAGTTGTTTGCGATCCAGGAACAGCGAGTGTGTCAGTTTTTCCACAAAGCACTTGCACTTCATCACCTGTAGCTGAGATAACTGCTTTCAGTCCCAAAGTTTCAGTCTAAGTCTTGATTTACATTTGCAGGCTTTGTCTTAGACCTGCCTGCCAGAGATTTGAAATGGTTGTTGCCCAGCCAGTAGGCAACGTGTGTTCCAACCAGGGCAAGTGTTCCTGGTGGTGTCCTCTTCATTAAAGCTGTGGGAGGCATTTCAGAAACCTCCTGGTGTGTTGACAGTTCACGTCTGTAGAATTTCTGTTACGATGAAACTGATTTCATAATAACCTTGTTTTTCCCCGGCAGCGTGGTTTTGTGACAGGAGGTGCTGATAAATGTGTCAAGTTCTGGGATTTTGAGCTTGTGAAGGATGAGAGCAGCGTTCAGAAAAGGTGAGAAAATAAACCTTTCTAGACTGCACTCAGCTGCAGTGTTCGTCCTCACTGATGGGTGCTTTGGCTTTTGCTGTGCACTACAGGAAGTGCCAATAACACGCACGGAATGCATTCAGTGGAGTGTCAGCTCAGCGGTTTGCGGAGGTCTGAGCTTAGCTGAGGAAGGGAACTTCTTACACTGTGGTGCCCTGCTTGTGTGTGCTTTAGCCTCTAATAATCACAAGTGGTGAATTCAGCAGTGAAGTCGGTCAGCCTGCGGTGCCGTGCTCGTTTCCAATCCTGTCTTGCTCAAGTCCTGCTGAGGAACAAGATGCTTCATGTTAGGATTAACCTGCTGTCCCAAGGTGCAGTGTGGGGGTTGTATCCCTGCCTCTTCCCAACTTGTTCCTTTGGGATAACAGTTGTTTTTTCCTCTCCCTGTTGCCAGGCTGTCTGTGAAGCAGGTGCGCATCTTGCAGCTGGACGAAGACGTTCTGTGTGTGCGGTACAGCCCCAACCAGAAACTGCTGGCTGTCTCCTTACTGGATTGCACTGTGAAGGTTTTCTACACTGACACACTCAAGGTACATGCCCATATGGGCTGGGAGGCAGTGCAGGGATGTAATTATAGCCTGGAAGATCAGGAGTAGGACAATAGTAAGAATCAGAGAGGCCATGCATCCCACTTGACGTGCTTGCTTGCTGCCAACAAAACTGTCAGATCCATGGCTTGCCCACACTGGGGAGAAAATGTTTGATCTGGAAAGGATTGTGAGCCTGCAGGTGATAAGGTCGCTAACCCTGCAGGCAGGACGGTATGCCTGAGCTGCATGGAGCTCTGAGGGTGGGGGCGGGTCAGTGTCACTTGTGGCATTCAAACGGGACAGAAACTGGGGGAGGGGAGTCTTCCTTGTGCAGTCTGAGGCAGCGCGTGGTGGTTTTGTGATTTGTGTGTTAGTGCATGAATGTTGGGGAAGGGACAGAAGTCAGACTGGCGGGCAGGCAAAGAGAAACAGAGGGAAACTCCACAGGCAGTGATGGTCAGAACCAGTTAGCCCAGCTTGCTGGGGTGCTCCCACCCTCGTCACAGTTCTGCCAGCATAGCCCCGCTGCTGCCTGTGTTCGGGACAGGAGCGAACGAGGGCTGCTAGAAGGGCAGGCCTCCTGAGGCAGAGCAGAGCTAGCCCCGAGCTTGGCATTTTCACGGTGCTCCACCCAGCATGTCTAACTGAGACATCCTTGTTTTGCTTCAGTTTTTCCTCTCTCTGTACGGACACAAGCTGCCAGTGCTGTGCATGGACATCTCCTATGTAAGTATCATTAGGGCTGCGCCTCTGCTGTGGGTGGGACTGTGGTGCTGTGAGACCCTCTGCTGGCAGGAAGGCCTCTAGGGTAGCACACTCTTGTCACCTCCCTGCTCCTGATGTAGTCAGCAGTTCCTTGTTAGGACACAGCAAGCTGCTCCTGTGCTCACTGGGAGGGGCTGTGGAGCTGTGGCCATTACAGAACTGAACAGGGCATTACGGGAGGAGTTGCAAGCTGAAGTGCTGCTGCGGTTTCTGGGGCTCATCCGAAGCAGCGCAGCCCCCTCTCTGCTGCAGTTGCTAACCGCCCAAGAGGCTTCTGAATCCCTTGTTAGCGGGAGCAGGTGCTGAGGTGGGGCAACCTCTTCATGTGTGTTTGTTCTTGGGCCGTGTCTTGCTCTGGGGTAGCCTTGCAAAGAAGCCAAAAATGCCAAGATTTAGTTAAGGTGTTAAGTGCCTGCAGAGGTTCAGAAAAGAGTTGGGGTGCTGTCTGTGGGCTGTGCCAGCACTACAGGGATATGCCTCCCTGAGGTGAGAGGAGGTGGAGGGACCAGGAGGGTATGTTTCAGGAGCCAGTGCCTTGGCATTGGTTCACTGGTGGTTCCTCACAGGGCTGCCAGCCAGCTGCCCATGCCCTTCTCTGCATTTCTCTGTAGGATGGGGCTCTAATTGCAACCGGCTCTGCTGACCGGAACGTGAAGATCTGGGGCTTGGATTTCGGGGACTGTCACCGCTCTCTGTTTGCCCATGATGACAGGTTGGTCAAATCCTACAGCATCTCTGGGCTGTGGGCTGTTTGTGCGGCAGCAGTGACTTCTTGTCCAGCATAGTGGGGAGAAGCCATCAGCAGTGTTTCCCAAGTGGGTAAACTTAATCCTTTGGCTACCTTTGCTACAAGGTCCCCTGTATGAGCACCAAGGCCATGAGCTGGGCTTTCCATGGATAGTCCCAGGCAGTGGGCCACAAGCACAAAGGTGGTTAGGGCTCTCTGGTAGCTGCTCAGCTCATTGGGTTCTTGTGTCAAACTTCACTGGCTGCTCCTGCCCTCCAGCAGCAGATGGTGATGTTTGTCCCAGGCCAGATTGCCCTGGAGAATGTGATGGCCCCAGTGTGGGCTGGTGTCGGAAGGCATTTCTGCAGAGACGGGTGGTGATGAGGGCTGCAGAGTTTTGGAATATTCTGCTGTCTCCTATACATGTGTTCTGAGGTTCCTTTCTCTTCTGCTTTTTTACTTTCCCAGTGTGATGTATCTTCAGTTTGTGGCCAAATCCCATCTCTTCTTCACAGCTGGGAAGGACAACAAGATTAAACAGTGGGATGCAGATAAATTTGAGCACATCCAGACGCTGGAGGTAGGAAGCTTTGGAGGCTGTTGGAAGGAAGCATTATCGCAGTGTGAGCAGCACTTTCCTCAGGTGCTGGGAGCATTGCGTTGTTCATGTCTTACCTCCTTTCTCTACGCTGCAGGGGCATCACCAGGAGGTGTGGTGCTTGGCACTCAGTCCCAATGGAGACTACGTGGTGTCAGCATCCCATGACAAGTCCCTGCGCCTCTGGGAAAGGACAAGAGAGCCGCTTATTTTGGAAGAGGAAAGGGAAATGGTGAGTTGCGGTCTTCCTGCCAAAGAAAACTTTGGGACGTGTTTCCTCCCCATCAGGCAGATTCCTCATCTTTCACTGTGGAAGAGTCTGGCTCTACACTTGGCAGACTGCCTTATCACTGTCCACAGCCTGGTGCTGAGGTGTCTGGGTTGGCTGCCATCTTCTGCGCGATTACGCTGTTGCCTCGAGCTGTCTGGAGACAGCGCTGCAGATGTTGCTGGTACTCTTCTGCCCATACTGCACTGCAGATGCCTGACTAACTTGCTCTCTGCTTTGCTTCTGTCCTGCGTCCTAGACTTTCTCCTGTGCTTGTGGTTTTTTGCAGTTCTGTTGACCGCATCCTTCGAGCTTCTCATATTCTCTTGTGCTCCCTTCTACTCAAGTGTGTTTTGGAGGCAGTTCAGCTGGTGGCTGTCGTGGGGTGATGGAGAGCACTGCTCCTCGTAGATGTGGTTTGTTTTGTTTTCCCCCTTCCCAAGCATGAGAAGTCCATTCTGTTTCAGTAGCAGGCCCAAGAGCTCAGGGGTGCTGCAAGAAGCCCCTTCTGCTCTTTTGAACCCATATTGTGAGGAGTCAGGACTCGCAGGACTCTGGTGAGAGGGAAGCTCTGGGTGTTTGTAGTCCAGCCCCTTGCTCACAGCAGGCCAACCCTAAAGCTCTGCCGTACTGCTGGGATACTCGCCTAGGTTATTCATGAGCTGCCTCCAAAACACACTTGAGTGGAAGGGAGAAAGGTGGAAGGGGCTGCAAGAAGCTGCAGGCTCTGCTCAACCACTCAGAGAGGAATTTGTACCCTTGTTTGCTGCTGGGGTTGATGCGTTGTGTTCTCATTCACTGTAGCAACGAGAAGCTGAATATGAAGAAAGCGTGGCGAAGGAAGAGCAACCTGTGGTGAGTTGTGCCGCCTGAGCGTGTGTCTGACTGCACAGAGCCCTCTGTAAGTCTGGAATTTCTGTAAGAGGCATAGAAGAAGTGTCAGAGAGGACTGCTGATTTTATTGCTTTGAGGAGTGGCATAGGGATGAGCCTGTGTTTCCCCAGAACTCCGATACTCGCTACAGACAATTTCAGGAGAGTGTGTGGAGGTGGCCAAACTGCCCTGCTGTGGCTGTGGATGCTGGGTATCTCCCGTGATCACATCCCCACAAGCTCCGGAGCGAGGCTGGGCTGCCTTCTGACAGCTGCTTCCACGTCCATGTAGTGCAGAGTGGGTGGAGAAGCCTGATCCCTCTTGCACAGATGCTGTGGAGTTGTGTTGCTGATCATTTTGACACAGGGCAGATCACTTGGCCTCTGGCAGAACAAGAGCTGTGTTCGCTTGCCTCCCAAAGCTCTGTGTTAGCACAGCGCCTCTGGTGCTGAGCAAGAGCTGTGCACGTGGGAAGTCCTGTATTTCCTCAGAGAAACGACCAGTTCAGGGAATGGGGCTGGTGTTTTTGTCAGCCTGGAGTGCGATAAGATGTGGGGGGTGCCTCTGCATATCAGCTGCTCAGCTGCTGCAGGAGGGAACTGCACACTCTGTGTTTTGTAGGTGGCTGGGGAGACGCAAGGAGAGACGGGGCTGGCAGGGAAGAAGACCATTGAAACCATCAAGGCGGTAAGGTTGCACGGGTTGCCCGGCACTGCTTTGTGCCTTATCGATCTCCCAGAGCAGGGGTGTCACAAGGTGGGAATATCAGTTTGAAGAGGAGTGATCTGCACTGCTCCCTAGGTGCAGCCAGCAGCTTGGAGGAGTTGCACTGTGAGATAGGAAGGTGCAGGTGCAGAATCGTTTCCGCCTGCAAGAGCAATCTGTCCTGTCCTGTGGCCAACAGAGAGGGATGTGACCCTCTCCAAGACTGTAGAGGGGTCACCCATGAGGAATCCTCTCCCAGGATCTCTCCATGGAACAAGAAGCGAGGTTCCTGGAGATACTCAGGCTGCAGCTTTCTCTGCCCGTCACGTGTGGGACAGACGGTGCTGCCCCTGCCGTTGGGTTTGGCAGCCTCCAGGAGCACAAGAGCGTTCTCTAGGTATCAGCCTCTGCTCCAAGGGCTTGCCTGGTCGTCTTGTGGGTGTCTGAGGAGGGCGGAAATTTATTGCAGTGCCTGAGGGGGAGGGTGTACCAGGAAGGTGTAGGGGTGGGTAATTTCTTGGCCACAGATACCAGTGGTCTGGTGCTCTTCTTAAATAAAGAGAAGATCCCTAGTCTGAAGAGTCAAAATGGCCTGAGCCTAGCTGGTGCCTCAAAGGGGTTCTGCTTGCTGGTCTCTGGCCTTCAGCATCAAGGCAGCACTTGAAGCTGCAGCAGAGAGCACCCTGGGCAGCTGGGGGAATGCGGATGGTGTTTGACTTCAAGACATGCTTGATATGCTCAGAACAGCAGCGCAGTCTGGAACAGAAGGTGCTTTCTGAGAAGGACGTGCTGTGACGCTCCCAGTCAGCCCCCCTGCTTCCCCCTGCGTTTGTCCAGTCGGGCACGAGCTGTGCTTTGTGGCTGAAGGTGCCGTTCCTGTGCCCGCAGGCTGAGCAGATCATGGAAGCTATCGAGCTGTATAGAGAAGAGATGGCAAAGCTGAAGGAGCACAGGGCCATATGCAAAGCTGCAGGAAAAGAGGTAAAAGACTGAGGGAAGTACCGCTCCCAGGGTGTGTGGGGTGTGTCTTTCCAGCTCTGTCATCTTGGTGGAAAGGCTCAGCACACAGATAGAATCAGGACCGCTGGAAAGAGCAGAGATTTGCTGAAATCTTTTAGATGGCAGTGTATGCTGGGGCATGGCTAGTGGTGTGTTCTTCCCAGGGATTTTGATGCTGTAAGGCACAGTGGGATGCAAGTTTTGTCCCTGGAGACTGCTGCTGTCTGTGCCCCCATCACTAAGCCTGTTCTTAGCTTTCAGCTTAACGCTTTGTGCTAAACAGGGGCTGTGATGTATGCAGGTAAAAGTGAGGTGACTTTAAGAAGTGGAAGAAAACTCGCACGCATTTGAGTTATTCATACACGTCTGAGAACTAGGTTGTCCTGCAGCTGCAAATGAGGCCTTGAGCGAGGTGCTGGGGAGGGTGGAAGTGTGGGAATTGCAGCAAGACACCTGATTAAAAACTATTTACTATTGTGAGATAGTTTGCTCTGGGAATATGCATTTGTACGCACACACCTGCCTCATTCTAAGCCATTCTGTGTCTCCAGGTTCCCTTTCCTGTCAATCCCATCCTTCGTGCCTATGGAAATATTACAGTAAGTGGAACGCCCAGGCCACAGGCCGTGTGCTATCCTCAGCTGGAGTGAGGCTGTTTGATTTGCTGGCTGAGCCAAAACATCGGCTTGCTGTGCGGCAAGAGGATTTTTTTCAGATTCAACTTGAAACAAAAACGCAGCCTTTTTGCTTGCGCAAAGTGAACATAATTTACTACTACACAGAAGATCCCCTACTCTGAGCAGAAATTTTATTATTACGTTATTCTGATGTATTCTCATGGTTTGCATTTTTAAATACCCTTAGGAAGACCTCTGCTTTCTCATTCTCCCCTTTTTTGAAGTGTGCTTATGTCAGATGAAGCTGCCTTTTATCTTCTGCCACCTCACCACAGCCATTCTGCCCCTTCCTCTGTGACTATAGGTGTAATTATAAATTGTGTAGACTGAAGGAAGTGAATGAAATCCCTTGACTCAGTATTTAGACACTTCTCCTTGGCACGTGGCAGCTCTACATGTGCAGAATGCTTTAGGCAGAGAGACAGGAGTAGCAGGAATTATTATGAAGTCTTTGGGAGATGAGTTTTGCAAGCTTTTGTGTATATCCTCTGTTTCCCCGAGTTTTTATTTAGCTAGCTGATAGCTAGTTTTATTTAGCTGGCAGGTAATTTAGCTAGTTGAATTTATTTTTTTTTCCACAGTATTCTTCTCCAATTTAGCTTATCTTGAGAAGGCTGGGTTTATGTTTTGTGCAGGGAGAACTTCCCGGACTGGAAGTGAAGGGGTTTCCTCTTTGTTATATTCAGGTTGATCTGTCCATCGCACAAGGCATGACTGCATGTTTTTAACTGGGCAAAATGGACCTCAATGCATGTGTTTGTCTTGGAATGTTTCTTGATATGCAGAGCTGGTGCCTTTCCTCTGTTACAGCCTTCTGAGTATGTGCTGGAAGTTTTCAAGAAGGTCCAGTCAAGGTGAGTCCCAGGAGTCTTATTACTGAACAGGTTTGTTTGTGTTAGGGAATTGGATTTCTGGGTCCAGGGCTGGCTGGGGTCCTGGGACAGACTCCTGTGCTGAGTGGGCAGTGCTGGAGGGTCAGGAGGTCACAGTCTCCGTCAGCCTGTTTTGGAACATGCTTGAAATCGGGGAATGGAAGTTCTTCCCTGGGGAGCATTGGAGGAAGCTTGTGTGTGCGGGCTGGCTGCCTGGAGATGCACGCGCGTGTGAAGAGCAGCGTGGGGATGCTGGGGAAGGGAAGGCTGTGCCTGCTCTCTGTGCCACACGGCGTCTGCTGGCCTGGGCTCTGGGCTGTGCAGGTGCACTGTGCTTTGTGGGCGGGCACACACCTGCAGCGGGGAGCGCTCAGCACAGCTTCTGTGCCAGAACCTTCCCGTGAAGAAGTGTTTCTTGCTCATCTGCAGCAGTGTGGTGGCTGACACTACTGTTACCATCCCTTTGCTTCCTCCTAGTGAGCTGGAAGAGTCCCTCCTGGTGCTGCCCTTCTCCTATGTCCCTGACCTGCTCAGACTCTTCAACGAACACATTCACCTGGGCGCAGAAGTCGAACTCCTGTGCCGTGCTCTCCTCTTCCTGCTCAAGTGAGTCCTGCATCTGCCCCGACAGGTCTGCTGGTCCTAGGGCTTCCTTGGGTCCAGGATCTGGATGGTGATGGCAGCTGAACTAAGGGGACTCTGGTCAGTTGTGGGCCTGCCTGTTCCTCTGGGTGGGAAAAATGTTTCTGGCTCTGAAGCTCTTGGGAAGCCACCTTGGGGTTATAGATGCGGTCTCTGTGGGAGATGAGGAATTGCTGCAGCCCCCAGCCGCAGCAAATGGCACGTGGGAATGGGCTGATCGGCATGCAGGGTGCTGACGTGCCCACGTCGGTGGGGGTTGCTGGGCCTGCCCTCCTACCTCACTGGTACGCGAGATTCTGCGTCCAGGCTGGGATGGCACCTGGCGTTCGCTGGCACAGCCACCGTGGAGCCCGTGCCCTCAGATGGCACCGCAGAGAGGCCCTGCCCTTGAACCATCTGTGTGTTAAAAAGAAGCTCTAGGAAACAGTTTATCCAGATCAATTTCCCCATGTCTCTTCTATAAAGCTGAGGCAGGGAGGTACAAATAAAGAAAAATCCTATATCCAGAAAATACAGAGGCTGAGGAGAGAGGCTCTCTGGTGGCTCTAGGAACAACACTACATCTGTACATCAGCGCTTACTGCTTGCTTTACTCCCAGGATACATTTTGGGCAGATAACAAGCAACCAGATGCTGGTGACCGTGATAGAAAACTTGAAGAAAACCACCATCTCCAGAGTCAGCAAGGCCCGGGTGAGTGTTGCAGCCTCTCCTTTCCCAGGGTCTGGAATAACAGAATTCTCCAGTAGGAAAGCTGCTTGGGGGCTTGAGCCCCTTTGGCCTTCTTCCTGTGCGAACAGGCTGCGTCTTCCTAATGCTCTTCCTGAAGTGACACCACCCAGTGGGACCCTGCATGCGTTCTCCCTGCCTCGCGCCCCCTCTGCCTCCCTTCCTCTTCTCCACTTACTCTGGGTTTTTCTTCAGTGCATGTAAATGGGCTTTGACTCTCTAGGTTCTGCGTACATCGGAGGCAGGTGAACTCTTTACTTCTATCTGGCTTTTTGTGGGCTACTAATCTTTCAAGTAATGCAAGCTGTGCTGGTATCTTCCCAGAGACAACTTCAGATGACTGTCACCAACTTCTGTTAATTTAAGTACATTGAAGTAATGCTGCCTTATTTCAATGTTGGGGATTGTCTTGCTTTCGTCACCTCTCGGTAGCGGGTGGCCGCTGTCAGCTGTGGCGGGCAGCAGGTCCCTCTGCCCCCCGACAAGCTGGAGACGCGCCACATGGCGCGGTGCTTGTCTGTCTCTGCAGGATGTGCTGGGATTCAACATGGCAGGGCTCCAGTACCTAAAGAGGGAGATTGAGGCCAAGGATGAGGTCATGTTTTTTGCTGATGCTACTGACCGTTTTGAGGAGAAGAAGAGGAAGAGGAAGAAGAAGGAGAAGGAGAAAATGGTTCTTGCGGTGGTTTAGCATTTGCTGCCCAAACCCCAGAACACCTGGATGGGGTTGTGTAACCTCAGTGCTGGCCACGGGCCTGTTCCTGTGGCTGAACATCTGCGATGATGCCTGGTGACTGAGACAAAGCCTGTCCCCTCCCGCTGTGGGATAACCAGCCTTGCCCGGCTGGGGAATTGGGGCTGGTTTCTGCAGAAGAGATCAGCTCACCGCTAACTGACCGGGGTGAAGCAGCGTGGGCTGCTGGCGGCGCTGCACTATCCCTGGCAGGCAGCTAGCAACATTTTGTGCTGCTTTGACACCTGCTGGCAGCTTGTGGAAGTGCTCAGGGGCTGTGGGCAAGGCTATGAGACTTCAGAAGTGTGAGAACTGGTCTACAGCCACTGGGAAAAAACTGTGCTCTATTAAAGACGTGTACATGTGCTCTCTGAGACAACTTTGTTCATGGAGTTTTGCCTGATACTTTTCTAGTAAAGCCTCAGCTGCCTCGCACTTGTATCAGTTCTCAAAGGATTTTTTTCCAAAGAATAAAATCTGTGGGATCAAATGAAAAGATTCTGTCTACAGAGCTGGCAGATGGCGCATGAGAAGCGTGGGCTACTTGTGCTTGCTCCAGTTGGTTAGAAATTGCACAGAACTGTTGCAGTGCTGTGCTTGTCCTGTATCAGCAGAAATGATTTGTTTCGCGGGGGGGGGTGGGGAGGAGCAGGATAAGTGGGCAGGCCTCTGCTGCTGTTGGTCAGTTACCGGTTTTTAGTGCATGTTGCCTTTTTTCCCCAGTAATCACAGGTCTGCTGAATGTCCTGGGAGCTGCTTCTGAGTGATTCATTGGGAAAGTAATAATGCTGTTGGACTTGCAGGTCTGACTCAAGTACTCAAAGCTGGTTTTCCTTCTAACTTCACCTGGATTTCTAATTGCATTGCAGTTGTTACTGACTGTCCTGTCTTTGACTTATGCTCTCTGTTATAAGGAACTTGGGGGGAGGTAAACATCTCCCCTCAAACATGTCTCCATCCTGACTGTTCTATTCCTTTACTCCTCTCAAAGGAGACACTCATCAGAGTACCGTGGTCAGATGTTATTACCAACAAACACAATTCATCGTCCTCTGTCTTGGATCTGTGTCAGCTACTGCTGAAATGGGCTGGCACACCAGGAAAACGAAGGATCAAAAGCGTTAAAAACAGAGGGGTGGCTCGGTGTCACCACAGTGCCCCTTCAGCAGGGATGACTGAGGAGAGGGATGCCAAAAGGGGAAGGAAGCTGGCTCTGTGGCTCGGTGTGAAGCGCTCTGCTGATGCCAGAGTGATAAATACTCTGCAACCCATATAATGAGCTGCTGTTTGATGGTCCTCTGGGAGCCCTGGGAGAAAAGTCCTGGCCACAGATGCACGTAGACGCGGGGACAGATGACAAGCACATAGATGATGGTGCGGCAGAGCCGTTTGGGGTGCAGTCTCATCTCATCGTGACAAATGACTCCTTTGAGGTAGGTTGGAGGAGGTGGAATTCCTTCACCTTCATTTCTGTTTGCTGTCACTGGGATTCAGGAAGAATCTTGGAAGAAAAGGTCTTTGAGGTGGTGGAAGTGGTTGACCTCTTTCTACATAGGTGCTGCCCCCCCCTCTGGTTTGTATCACTGTGCCCACTCTGCCAGCACCTGCGGCTTGCATCAGTGCTCAGAACGCATGACTGAGGAGACTGGTGTGGGGCTGTTGGCTGTGCCTGCAGAAAACTGGAACGCACCAGGGCAGGAGATTAGTGGCAAAACAGTGTGGGAGAATCCTGGATCGAGTTTGGCACTGCTGCTTGTGGTGTTTTCTTGTCTGTGGGCACATTCAAATGGGGCCTGCAGCTGCCTGGCTGTTCCAGCGCCTCCTGTGCTGGCTTCCAGCCCTGCCAGCCCTGGTTAGTAGCTCAGGTCTTCTGACTCAGAGCTGAGGGACAAAGTCGTGGCTGGTGGGGCAGAGGGAGACCCCAGTGCAGCGCTTGGCTGGCTGCTGAGGGAGTTCAGCCTGCGCTCCAGGTGGGAGAGGTCTGTCCTGTGCCAACAACCCATGGTGACACCAGGGTTCTGGTATCTCTGTACCTCAGCTTGCTGTTCCCTAGGTGAAATCCCCTGGATTCACAAACCTGAGCGGGAAATCACTTGCAAATGCAGGGCCAAGTGAAAATAGATAGCACTGTAATATGTATGTCACATAGTGCTGTGGGTGGGCAAGTCCCAGACTGGCACTGACGTTTCACACTGGTGAAAGCTATTTTTTAATCCCCATCATGAGATTCTCAGGCACCGCAAAGTATTGAGAGAACAAACAGCTCAACTGCTTGCATCAAGGAAAATTCCCAGTCTCTCAGGAAGTCACATCCTGGAAAAAGGACGAAGCATGGGGAAGCAAGTCACAGGAAATGAATTTTAAAAAAAGCAGAACTGCACGTGGAGGTAGGAATAAGGCATCTCCTGAGGAGACTGGGATGGTTCTTTTAGTAGGAACAAAAGGTGGGAAATGCCACCTCCAAGTGGTTCAGTCTTCCACTGTGACAGAGCAAACCTTTGAAGGTAATCCTGTCTGGCAGTGAACGAGGAGCGGCACAATCCCTGCGAAGAGCACCTCTGTGCACTCACAGCCCCCACCCGTTGTCTGCAGCAGCTAGAGGCAGGGGAGCGGTCTGTGCGCGGAGTTAAGCCTCTGGAAAGCAAGCAGAAAGGCAGGAACTGGAAGAGCAGAGCAGATCAGCAGCACCTGCTACAGTTTCAAAGTCACTTCAGTGAAACCGGCTGCCTGCTGCTCCCTGCTTAGAAGGTTCGAGGTGCTTCAGGGTGGGCTGCAGAAACCCAATCCCTCTTCAAAACAAACCTGTGGGGAAGCATTCAGCACTGCAGAAGTGCAGAGTGTCAAGCACTGGGGCTGAAATACGGTAATCATTCCCCTGTTTGCATTTCAGGCAGCCATGTCGGAAGGCAGTGCAATGTCTGGACCACCTTTCCCCTTAACAGGCGGCAAAATTTTCATTTATTTAATCCAATTAACATGAATAAAAAGTCTACATTGGGAATGTTTCTGTAACACAGGACTAAAATTTGGGCAAGCTGGCGTTGCTGATTTTGACATCATTCTTGCAGGGTTCTGACCTGTAGCGAGAGAGGAGAGAAAATTAAAATGAGAGGAAATAAAAGTAAAATAATGTTAATAAAAAGGCCTACTTCTGTGTAGCTGTTGAAACACTGTAATTATGTCAGACTGCCTTCAGTAGAACTGGCCTCTACTGTTGCTGTTGGCAGGGAACAACACGAAAAAGAGTTCTCACACAGGCTTAAACTAGATTAAGGGTTTGTTTTGATTTCCTAAATTGAGTGGAATAAAAATCATGACCAGGAGCTCAGGCTGGGCAGTCTGCTTGGGAATACTGAAGGCATTCACTGGCAGCTTCCTATGCAGTATTTCATTTTCAGTATGTTAAGAGGATCTTTGTGAAGTGGTTTAAATACGAGAAACAGCGAGGAGAACATCGAAGAAATGACCGAGTCTGGGCAGGTGATGCTGCAGTGGTGAGTTCCGCTTCTGGGGCCTCTGCCAGGAGGTGTGGCTAATTTGGGATCAGACCTAATACGGCAGGGAAGTTTCTAGGTGCCATTGGAGAGAATCTTCTTGCTGCTGGTGAGAATAATCGCTTGGGAAATGTGACACAAACTTGAAAAAGTTGCCACATCACTCTGCAAAGACTTCTCTACTTCCATTCTGGAGGTGCTGAGCAAGATGTCTAATGGGTTGGTGTACGCCTGGGGTGATCCAGCAGCTGGATTTCAGTGCGGGGCTGGGACGGGGAGGTGTCTGACTGAAGTGTGAACTGCCTGGCCTTCAAAGCAAAGGGAGAGGGTTCTCAAAACTGTCTCTGCTGGTGGGCTACAGCTTGTAAGCTGCTGAGATGGAGGACATTAAATTTGCTGGTCTTCCTAGAGTACAACCGTCTGTCACTCTGGACATAAAATTCCACATTGAGAGGGTAAGATTTAAATTTAAACAGGAAAAAAAAGCTGTGCTTGGAGTAATCTGGGCAGTCCTAGAGCAGATGCAGCAGTCAGAGAGTCAGAGGTGCATGTCTCTCTGAAGTTTCTTTTGAGAACAGACTGATGTGGTCTTTTTTTTTTTTTTTTTTTTTTTTTTCCCTCCAGAGGAGAGGAAATGAGATACAGCTGGGATTTCTTTACTGACTTGTTAGATAACATGGCAGGCTTACAGATGTTAAAGCTGAAAGAAAAAGATGATGTCAGTGTCACAGATATGAGACCAATGGGAACCCTAAGCTGAGAAGAGAAGAAGCATCCTTAGGATTCCCGTTAATGGACGGCCACCACTGGCTGTGCTGTAGAGCACCTGAGCTGCTGCGGGTTACATGAGGACACCAGCCCAATGCTCAGCACGTTGGTTGGTGGCTCGAGGAGAAATCCCCCAGCAGGGGTGGCTTGTTGCCAGGGAAGGTGGCTCCGCTCCCCATGCACGGAGTCTGACTCTTTACGGGTACAGAAACGTGCTGTAAGACAGGTGTGCAGAGCGTGGTGTGCGCTGGAACGTGCCAGCGCTGCATGCAGTGCTTACGTTAGACAGGAAGCTTTCGGGGCAGCGTGATCCGGAGCCGCGGCTTGGGACATGCAGGAACGGCCCGGACTGATGCTGCCACCCCGCCCTGGGGGTATCCTTGAGGGCGGCACTGGTAGATGTCACTGGTTAGCACGGGTGGAACCTGACGTTAAGGATCTAACTTGCTTCTGTAACCAAGAGGATACAGGCGGAGGCGGGAAGGGATTCTGGAGGGAAGGCTGTGAGACAACTGGAGTCTCGGCTGCAGGGATTGTCTCCTTCGTCTGTTTAATGCATGAGGCCGTACCAGCAGATGCTACCGTGTGCTCACAACTGTTATAAAGGATTTCCATCAGTGGGCAGTGGAAAGGAGCTCTTACTCTTCTTGTTTATTCTTAAAGCCACGTCTTTCTGGCCTTACCATTCCTCCTTTCCCCACTTTTCAAAACCTTGTCATTTTATCTAAACTGCTTTCTGGGTCAGAATCTTACAGTTCTTCATTTGTTGTGCTTTAGAAAACACCCATCTGGTATTTCCAAAAAGGACACTAAAGCTTGCACTGGAAATGATGCTTAAGGCTCCTGCCAGGTGCACAGTCCTCAGGGTCGATCGTAGAATCATCACGGAACGGTCTGGGTCCGAAGGGACCTTAAGGCCCACCCAGTCCCAGCAGGGCTGCCACCCACTGGGTCAGGCTGCCCAGGGCCCTGCGTGTGGAGGGGGAGAAGTACAGCCACAAAGGATATTTGCTCTCACGGGCAGGAGAAGAGTCTCTGTCTCTGTCAATATTTCAATATCATGGGAAACTTCTTCAAGGCCATCAGTATTTTCCCCTCTAATTGCCGCAGCAAAAATTTCTATCTCCAGTTCGACCTGCAGTCCTGCTGCCACCTAGGAGAAATGGAGGATTGCTCACGGTAAGGTGCGTGGTTCACACGCAGCCCCTCCAGCACCGCGTACAGTTGGTTCCTGTGCTGCTCTGTCTGCCGGAATCACAGACCTAGTGCCCAGCACAAGTGACTCTGGCTGTCAGTTACTGAGCGTCTGTATCGCTGTAGGTCTGTACAAAACAGGAGGTTTGATTTGGGTTTACCCCTCTGCATGCTCTGAGGCTCGGCGTGTGCAGGGTGCATCTCGGATGGCCTGAGGGCCCCGTGACCGTCGCATAAAACAAAACATCTTTTGTGCAACTTACAGGTCCTGGTGTGTACATCACGCTCAGTCCTGTGTGCGGAGGTGGCTGCTTCACCCGGAACCTGCCAGACAGGGAGGAGAATCGGTCTGCTATGAACTGTCTCAGGCAAGCAGTGCGCGGGGCTGGGAAGCAGGCCATCTGCTTCTCCTGTGCTCGTGTGAAGGACAGCAGAATTTTTTAGCTCATCCTTCCCATCACAATGTACAGATTTGTCTACGACATTGTCAGGACATCCCAACAAGTCCAGGCAATGGTGTGCACAACTTGGAAGGCACGCAGTAACTCCTGACCCTGTCCTGGAGAAGTTTTGGCTTCAGTATGGGGCAGACATGGGCCAGAATTGCCCGCCCTTGCCCTATTCCTGCCCAGCAGCACGTTCTGCTGTCACGCAGCAGCTGGGCACTTGCTTGCTTCTCAAAGCAGGGAGTAAAAGGCTTAAAGGATAAGCTGGATTTATCAGGATGAGGGTGGTATTTTCCATGACTGTCTACACAGCGTGCTCTGGTTTGAATCTGGTTTGGTGATAATTCACTACTCAAGGAGGAGGAACGAGTGTCAGACTTCAGTGCTGCATGTTTGCCTCATCCTGGCACTGTGGTACCATAGCAGAGGGACGCTGTGACTGTGTCACAGGGTCACAGAACGGTAGGGGCTGGAAGGGACCTCAGGAGATCACCTAGGCCAACCCGCTGCTAAAGCTGGTTCCCTGCAGTCACCGTGACGCTTCTCTTGCCCCTCTTTTCGAAGAGGCCATCAGGCTGCCGGTCCCCTGCATCCAGAAGAGGAAAGTTTGGCAGGTGCTTGCTCACATGAAGGGCGCTCCAAAGAACCAAACAGCATCCAGAAGGTGCATCCAGCAGGGCTGTGGCTAAGAATATTTCATGCCTGCCTTCCTATTTTCCTTAATTGGCGTTGATGTTGCGGGAAAATGGAAAGTTCTGTCACCAGTGCTAAGACAAATCGGCTTTTGAATGACCTGGACTTGCAGGACAGTAGCAAGTTTTGTCATGTCGTACAAAAAGGCTGACAATCAAGAAGCAATGCATATTTTGACAGTTAAAAACCAAGCTACTAGGAATGGGAACCTACCTTGAGAAGTTAATGCCAACATTCTTCAGAATGACAGTGGCTGCATAGGTACAGCCCTCCTTTAGGACTCCAAACGTCACTCGAGGTGGAATGAGATGGAAGCCACTAAGATGCTGTTTTGTTGTTGCCAGAGAAGAGATGTTGACCTTTCCCGCAACAGGATCTTCTATCTTTGCAAAAAGAATTCAAGTATTAGAGCAAGCTGATGGCCAACAACTTGGGTTCAGAGTTGCTAAACCTAACTTAGCCTACGTTTGGTCTCTGTCCACTCATCCTGAAGAATTACCAAAAGGCACCCTAACTGGAGTAAAAACTGAAGAGGCAAAGCTAAGTACTTTGAGTATTATCTGCCACTGTACAGTGGTTTGCGTTTTCAGACGTACTAAGCCATGAGATATCTCAGGGGAACTGAGCAGGCTTTGCTCTTTTGGAAATGGGTGCTTTCACATGAGTGCCTGGTACAGGACTATGCGTTTGGCCTGTGAGATAGTCTAGCGGTGGAGAGGAAAGCTTCTTTTGAATTGCCAGTAGGTTCATGTATAAATTGCAAGCTCTATTGTTTCCGTGAACAGATTCAAACCACTGTCCAGTATTGCTCCAGAATGATTTCATGCAAGAGAGATGACTGAGAGGATATCAATATTAACAAAAAAGATGCAAAGATGCTGTTTTACCTTTTTATGTGGAATGGAGTTTGGTTTTCTCCCCTGGAGTGATGATGGTAATCTCACTTTCTCTTTTCTTGGCTGTCCGGCAGCATTCACCAGCAAACTCTTAATCTTAACTTGTAAGGGTGTCTCTTGCGACTCTGCAGCCTTGCTTAGGTCTGGAAAGAAAAGATTTCCAAATGCACAAAAAGCCAGGCATCAAGTTTCACCCAACCCTGAAGTTCCTTTTCAGATACAACTTCAGTTTTCTCTGAAAGCATTTGATTAGCACAAGGACAGCAGAAATGACAGTCTCATTTTTAAGAGCTCAACAAGTACATTAAACTGTGCTCCTCTGTACAACATAGATCCACTGAGCACAGTGATGAGATGTTTTAGAGGAGGAATTACAGCCTGTCTGTGCCTGCAGTTCTACCATCCCCGTCGTGCCCACGTAATGACAGCAGTCTGCTAGGGCGGAGGAGAGAATTTCTCCCGCTGTTTTTACAGCGCTCTCCCTTTCTGCCAGTCTTGTATTCAGAATGCTGAACGGAAATAGGTGGATTTAAATTGCATTGCAGGTATTTTGTCAAAAGCTGTAAGAAGACAGAAATAAACCTGCTAAACCTGCCCCAAACAATACTCAGGAAGGCGGCTTTACCTGTTGTGCTGCTGGAACCTTCGCTTTGCAATGAATGAGTCTGCAGCAGAAGACCAGGGGAAGGTGAGGAATCATCCGGGCTACTGAGACATTCAGATGCTAAAGGGAAAATAATGGGATACTGTGACTTTTTTTTTTTTTTTTTTTTTACAATCATCATTTTCCTAAACATATAAAAAAAAATTCTGAGAGTGTTTAATTTAGGCACTTTAATTTAGGCAATCTCTGAGAGCTGTCCACATGACCACGAGCAGCCAGGTACATTCTGCATATGGTGTTTTGCTCCACCAGGCAACCAAAATCCAAAACTGCAGATCCTGAGATTCTTCCTGTATTTCTCAGTCAGTCAGAGAACAAGAAGGCAGGGAGGTCTAATGTACAGTCTGGCAGAGGCCCTCTGGTAACTGCCAAATGAGGAAATGTGAGAACTAGCAGGGGTCTGATAAGTCCCCACGGAGGACTGCTTTCCTAATATGAATCTTTGCTGTGAATGGCTCTGGATGTCACTACCCAGTATTGGTACCTTGCCAGAGCTGCCTTCAAACAGAGCTGAAGCGCTCCTCTCAGTGCTGTAGATTTTAAACATCAGATGGTGGTTCATGCTTACCCTCAGTCACTGCTTCCTCTACCTTCAAGTGCTTTCCTCCTGTGTTTTCCAGACTATCCTCACCCTGCACGTTTCCTATTCCATATCCCTTCTGCTCCAGTCCCAAGCTGCCCCATTTCGTTTCGGAATTTGCACCCTCTCTCAGCTTTTTCCTACACTCGTGCTGGTCTTTTTCCACACTTGACCTCCTCACTTCCTGCTCAATTTACTCCTGACTATTGTTTACTCAGGTTTTTCGTGAGCATTCTGCATCCACGTGCCCCCACATTCATAGCACGATTCCTCAGCTTTGCATCCAAAGCCCATGGTGCTTTCACATTGGGCGATGTCTCCTTTCACACATGGAACATAACCATCTCATAGACCACACTGGTGGTAGTGGATTAAGTGGGAACATTCCCAAATACTCAGCCACGCCAACACGTGTGGTTACACTGCTGAGCGTTGGCATGATATTGACCGCGCCATTGAGCAGTCTCTCCTGAAATATGGTCAGGTAGGTGAGTTTTGGCTGGTGAAAAGGACGCCGTTCTCTGGGAGACTGCATTTACAGGCACAGCCTACTCCACGCTGGTGGGTCTCAACGTCAGTGAGTGCTGCTGGGTGTGCTTTGTGTATTAGGACAGACGCAGCCGTTGTGGTCCAAGTGGTTCATGTATCAAACACCTGTGAGTACATGGGGGCAGGTAATTTATTCTTCATTTTAGCTGCAATATGAGATGAGGCGACTGGATGAAATGGGAGAAAACATTAAAATGTTACCAGGCAGCAGAGCTCAAATTACCTCTCCTGGGGCTTTTGATTGTCTCTGGAGGGAGATTCCTGCTTTCTTTTCTTGGAACTGGAGGAAGTTTCTTCGACAGTGCTTCCACATCAGGAAACTAGAGAAAAGGAAGAAAGGGGGTGTAGGTATTCCAACCAGAAATGTAAAAACACCTACCTCAAGCGCATACCCTCCCCACCAAAAAATGATGCAATGGAAACAACAATAAGCAGAACCAAAGCGGTAATGATAGAACTTAGCACGCCGCCGGTGCCGAAGCGTGTCCAACTATAGGCCCGTAGCACTCAGCAGGTGAGGTTACAAGAGGAAAGTTCCCAAGGCCGCCTCCAGTTAACACAGGTGGTTTAGTCTTCCTGATTCCTTTTCAGGTTAACAGAGAGAGGGTGAAAAGACCCAAGGTTCAGTGTCTGCTCTGAGTTAGGCTGGCCAGAGCTCACGTAAGGAATCTACACAGTTTGGCCTCAGTACAGATATGCCAGCTCTAAGATGTTTCCTTTGACAAGGGCATCCAATCCCCAGCTGCCACAACCGTCCTCTGCCATGGGTTCTGGAGATAATTTGGGGCTGAGATGTAAACCCGTAACTGTCTGTGTGGGACTATGACAGAAGCCACCTGGCCTCACACAAACTCACCCAGTTTTCAGCTCCATTACCTGTTTTGAGAGAAATGCCTTGCCCAGTTCTGATTCAAAATATGGAGGAATTATTTTGTTTCTTATCGCCATCAAGGTTTTCTTTCCTTCATCAAGTTGTTTCCTAAGAAATTTTTGCCATTGTTGGTAAGGAAAAGAAAGAAAAAAACATTGTAATTCACCCTGCTTTCAGTACTGTGTCTGAAATATTGAATGGAAGGGGTAAATGCAAGTGGCACTAGTTAAATGTGAGCAGTCATGCCTGAATTACACGGGGGAATTTGACCATCTAAAGGATTCAGCAAGCTTTCCTCTGGAGGTGAAAACGATAATGGTTCTAACGCACAGGATGTTTTTGTCTGTCACCAAAAAGTTTTCTAGCAATATGTTGCTGTTTCAAAGCATCTCTCTACGTTTTTTCTCCAGCTCATCAAACTGCTGCACCATTCATCAGTGGGAGATAAAGATCAATTTTTGAAAAGCTTACGAGCAAGTGAAAAAAAGGCAGAGTTAAAACTGAGGTTCAGCCTCAAATACAGCTTTCAGTATTATTACTAATGTATGTGTGCACACCCCCCGCTCCTCCTGTAAAGGCACTTCTGATCTGAAGATCACAGGCACCCGCCTCAGAGCTCCCACTTCAGAAATAGGAACTTGAGGTACAGGTGATTTCCAAAGCAGAATGTTCAAAAATGTGGCAAAATGCATCTTGTTTTAGTAAGGCACTGGTTTTTAAGAGGACCCTCATCTTAGGATTCCCCTTAAAGAGCTTTGTCCACATTCTATTAACTCCTAAAACATCATTCCTCCTCCTTAGGAGCTCTATGGCAATGCAGCTGCTTTTCTAAGGTGTAAACCACGAGTGTGTCATGCATTTTATAACGCGCTCCACGGCAAAGCAGGGAGGGAGAGAACCCTCAACGATCAAGTGAGGAAGTGGCAGACACGGCAGGCAACCAAAGGGCCTGGGGTGACGTGAACAGAAGGGGCATCACAGTCACAGGAAGGCAAGGAGAGGGAGTCACCCTCTGTGAGAGAGCAGCCAGAAGGCATGGAGCTCTGCCTCGGGCCGAGAGCTTACAGGTGAGGTTAGGGGGCAGACCGACATGGGTGACAGCACTGGTGTTTGTGGGAAGGAGGAGATGTGGCCTTCAGACAGCTGGAAGAAGCCTCATGTTCATAATCCCTGGTCCCCACTGGGGACCCCACAAATGATACAGAATGGGCAGGAGCGTCTAATACAGCAGGTGGGTGTGCTGCCATTCAGAGGGACTTCAAAAGGCTGGAAAAACGGGCAGAGAGCAACCTCACCAAGTTCAGCAAAGGGAAGTGCACCTGGAACTGGGGAGGAATGACCCCATGCACAAGCAGCTGGAAGGCAGCTTTCCAGAGAAGCACCTAGGGGTCCGGTGGGCACCAGGATGAACATGAACCAACAAGGGACTCTTGTGGCCACGAAGACCAGCACCATTACCCAAGACCTGGTGAAAGCAGTAAGACTGTCCAAGTGCAGACTCAAGGTGGCTCTTAAAATAACGAACTTTCTGTCCTACCTGTGCTCTTGTAGTTTGCTCGGCCATTTGGACACTGGGGTTTTTTCTTCTGTGCTGAATGATCAGGAAGGAAAAAGGTAGTGAAGATGAGAAGACAAGCACAGTGTTTTATAAGCACAAACAGGTCTACAAGGTAACTCTGGAAAGAAAATGCTCTGAACGGAAGTGTTTCTTCATTTTTATCGCATTATTCAACCAAAATAATCCTCGAAATCATTTTCCAATAAACTTTCAAGTTACTTTCAGAAAGGAAAGAGAGGCGCGGGGACACAAAATAATCATAGGAAAAGCTAGTAAAACATTGGGATGCATATCCAGAGATCTAGGTCCTGGTCCTTGAAGGCACTCAGCAAAGTACAACGCCTTCTGGCGTGCTCGGTTCCTTCCTTTGTGCTATTTCCACTGACATCAGATCTCACTGGTCGTCCTACCTGAAGCTCTGCTGGTGGTCCTCCGTTTGCTCAGTGACTGTCTTGTCTGTGGGACGCTGGCACTGAGAAGCCACTGCACGTTCGTACAGCTCAGTTACGTGAGCTGCAAAGCAAGGAACACTGCTGGATGCACCCGCTCTGCTAAGCGCTTGTGTTACGGATAACAAACATAAAAGGATGCATTTCTAATGCATCTTCCTAACTCGTGATGAAAAGCTTTCGTTTGAAAGCAGTGAAGATAAAATTACTCCTCATTAATTGGATCGCTTTACTTTTAATCACAGTAAAGACTCAGTGGCAGGGTAATACTGCAGAGCCAGCTGAAGAGAAAACTAGACTCTTCTGTCTTCTGCAGGCAATATGCAATGTTATGGGAAAGGCCAGTTACAGGCTCTTCGTTACCGTGAGGGAAATGGCACAAAGAACTTAATTCCAGCATCCAGTTCAGAACACTAATTGATAGGAAATTACTTCAATCCAACGTAGAAAAAAAAAGCCAGCCAGAAGCAGATTAAGTTCATACCCCTCCCTGTATTTCCTGAAATACATTTCTTCCTTTCGTGACACAAATCAAATACCTGTGAATAGGAAAAGCTGCTGACATTCAGTCACTTTCTGACTGGGGAGCAGCTCTGTCTCCAGGTGAAGAAAATAATGTGGGCTTTCAGCTACCCTTATTACTCGCAGCTTAGGTTGTATTAACTGTGGCTGCTTCACAGCCACAACCAGCATTCCCATGGGAGGAGCTATGAGTTCAATATGTACGATGGAGAACAGCCAGCCTTTGAGACTGTGACAAGCTGGAGGGCTTTAATAAAGAGTTTCCCTGTCCACTGACATCTATAAAAGGTGTTGCTTCCTTCACGCATTGAACCTGGGCTGTGAGTTCAAAGAAATTTCCTTGGTTCAAAAGAATTTCTGTGGTAAAACTGAAGTTATGTGGATATTTGGGAGATACAATCCTATCTGACAACATCTCTTAGTGCTTTAGAAATTATGTAATAGTAACTTTCATATTTTTTGGTCAACTTTTTGAAATAAAATATACTTGTATTTTCCTGATTTTTTTTTTCTAGTCTCCTTTAATGAACTTGTCTTTCAAACGATCTTTGTTAACAATGGTATAAGTGCATCTTAATTAATCATAAAACCATAGCAAGTTGCAGCTTTGTTGCAGCAGTTTCCATTTACATTATTGTGCTTTGATTTTTCTTCAGCAAGCAGAAGTACTCTTGGCAAGGCAGGAGGGCAGAAAAACAACATTTGAAGAGTAGTGTCACTATGGAACTGAATGTTATTTATTTTTCTATGGAAAAGGCCTATGGATTTTTACGGGAAGTATTTTTTATTTGAAACTAATTGAAAAATTAATAAGTGTTAACAAGTATATTATGAAAACTTCAGTAGAAATTTTCAAAGGAAAACTAACATCAACTGTATAAAGTTTAACAAGAGCAAGTGCTGGATTCTGCACCTGGGGCAGGGCAGCCCTGGCTCTGTGTACAGGCTGGGGGACGAGAGGCTGGAGAGCAGCCCCACGGAAAGGGGTCTGGGGGCTCTGGCTGACAGCAGGTTGAACGTGAGCCAGCAGCGTGCCCTGGCAGCCCAAAGGGCCAACCGTGCCCTGGGTGCCCCAGGCCCAGCGCTGCCAGCCGGGCGAGGGCAGGGATTGTCCCGCTGTGCTCTGCCTGGTGCGGCCTCACCTCGAGCGCTGGGGGCAGGTTTGGGTGCCACAGTGTGAGGAGGACAGAAAGCTACCAGAGAGCGTCCAGAGGAGGGCTATGAACATGGAGAAGGGTCTGGATGCCAAGAGGAGTGAGGAGTGGCTGAGGTCCCTTGGTGTGCTCAGCCCAGAGCAGAGCAGAGGAGGCTGAGGGGAGGCCTCATGGCGGCCTACGGCTCCCTCCCAGGGCAGCGGAGGGGCAGGCGCTGAGCTCTGCTCTCTGGGGACAGCGACAGGGCCCGAGGGCACGGCACGGAGCTGCCTCAGGGGAGGGGCAGGCTGGGGGGGGTTAGGAAAAGGTTCTGCCCCAGGGGGTGGTGGGCACGGCACAGGCTCCCCAGGGCAGTGGGCACGGCCCCGAGCTGCCGGAGCTCAGGGGGCGTTTGGGCACCGCTCTCAGACACGGGGTTGGGGGGTGCTGTGTGGGGCCAGGGGCTGGGCTCGGTGATCCCTGTGAGTCCCTTCCAACTTGGGATATGCAGAATATTTTACGATTCTAGTACATTGGTCCATCTTTTCCCTCAGGCAGGGCTGATGTAACCAAAACACAATTGTTTGAGACCATATTTTCAAATGTACTAAACAACCAGAACCTATACAGTTGCTTTGAAAAACTTTCTTGAAATATTGATATATGCATAAAACTGTCCAGGGAAAGCTAGGTCATGGTCCTTATACATGAGAAAACTGTACACATGTGGAAATGTGGATGCCTAAACGCAGGAAGCAGTTTTCAGAAGTACTGCGTCCTTGATGCTAACATGTCCTAATCACCTGTGAAAATCATGCTCAGAATAAAAGAGACAGAGAGAGGCACATACACAGCACATAGATGAATTCACCTTAATGTTCCTTCTTTCAAAATACAGCTACTGTGCTTTAATATTTCCTATGGCAGTCTACAATTCTAAAAGATAGGTATTCAATTTTTATTACCTTTGGCACTGAGATCTTCGCATGACTTCTCCCAGTTAGGGAAGGACTGTAACGAAGAAGGGACAACTGTGACTATGTCAGAACCACATCTAGCAACAGCATCCTCTGCAAAGGGTTTCTGTGGTAAACAAGTGTTATTCTGTTACCTGAGAGCCTGACTACAGGAATGGAGGTATTTCAGTGTGTTAGAAAACATGAGTTGGGAAAAAAAGAAAAGGAGGTGCAATATTCCTGGTCTAAAAAGATGTTTCCTTCTTGATGGTCGACTGAAATGCAGACAGGTGATCTGGTAGGGAGTATTTGCACTAACATGACTAAATCAAATGCCAAACTTTTAAATTCTGTACATTTGAATTCACTATATGCTTGTTATTTGACTTAGTGGAAATGAAAGAAGGCAAAAAGCGAGGCAAAGAAGAAAAGTGTTTAATAACTCAAAAATCTAGCACGTGAATTAACATGATGCAACGTACCAAATTTAAAGAATGCTGTAGGACACAACTGGTTGAAAGAACTGAAGCAGAGCCCACTGAACGCTCTGTGTAAGATGCAGTCATTCTTACCATCGGATGTAAACAGGGACACTCATTCATCCTAATGCCCACCCACTCCTGCTGCTCAGACTCTTCTAGTTTTTCAGCACACACCTCTCAATAACCTCACCGTTTCCTGACTCCTCCTCCCAAATCCCTCTTTGCCTTTTTCCCACCCTTCCTGTTCCCCTCCCATCTCTTCTCCCAGTCTAATCAGCAGTGCAGATTAACAGAGCATATTTTTCAAAAACAGACAACACAAGTAATACCAATATTCCCCCAGATTGTTTTTACATTGCCTTGAAATGACGCGTTTAAAGAGTGGTACTTGCCACGCAATATGATGCATTTGTTGGAAAGAAGTAGTTTAAAATTGTGGTTTTTCTCACCTTAACCAGATCACGGAGATTTGCAGCATTCTCTTTTTCCTCCTCTGTTCTCGGCTCTTTCATGTTCATCTCTTCCAGCTCACTCTCATGCTTTAAAATGTTTTCTATGTATTCCTTGAGGGACAATGGAAAAAGAACAAGAGAGGTGCAGATGTATGCCTTGCAGAGGTAGACTTAATGGACACGCATACAGAGAGAGGCGTTTGTACAAGTAACAGACGCGTGCACTTCTCCTCAGTGTTGTAAAGGCCCCTTCCGTGTGAACTTACATCACTGGGTATCCAGAGGTTTGCATGGAGAAATCGTTACAGAAACCTGAAGGAGAGGAGTTTGGGCCGGGAAGGTAACAGGTGCACGCTGGCCAAGCCCTCACCCACTCTGACAACTAGCAACACTGGAATCTGCAAGGACTGGGACACAAAGCACCCGCTGAGTATCTGCCAGGCCACCAGCAACCACATCCAAGGGGGCGGTGACCATCCACCTGCAACCCCCGGGGTGCCTGAGTGACCCCTTGCTTCTCAGCACGCAGTCCGGGCTGGGCTCCCACCTGCTGCACCAGCCTGGGGAGCACGAGAGAGTGTGCGGGCGCCTGACTGAACGGAGTGAACAGAGGAACCTTTGGAGCAAACAGCCACCTGCTGTTAATAATCATGATCTGATGATATTTCGATCAGCTGAATGAACAAAAGGTGATCTAACAAACACCGGCTGTGATCTCTCCCTCTCTTCCCATTTGATCTCCATCAGGGAAAAGGAAATTTACGACATCGTGGTTGAAAAATTAGGCTCAGAAAGCATCTGAAGCTCTGCTTTTACACAAGTTTACTTTCTCAGAACCACACTGAGTGCTAAAGAAAAGGACATTTTTCTTTTTCCACATTTCTTTATGCTTTAGAGGATAACTGGATGGAAAGAAGGCTGCCCTAACACACCACCCTGCTGGAAAGCGACACGCAACACTGAGCTTTGTGAATGGAGAAGGTTGGCAAAAGTCATCTGCTTCCAGTTCCAGTTCTTTTTCATTCCTTCATGCCTCAAAGTAAATGGAGAAAGGAAGAATACCTTTTTCTTTAGGTATTGGTTTAGTTCTGCAGAAGTGAGCATTTGGCTAAGGGTTTAAGATACCTGTTTCTGGAAAAATCCATTAATTAGACACTGATATATGAGCAATGAGGATTTTTCCACTGCAGATTAATGCAGTTATTTACAAACGTCTCCTCAGTGCCAATGATTGCAGTTCTTTCTTCCCAACGTAGCACACAGTGCTCTTATTTCTCTAAAATCCAAAACAGATCTGCTCAATGGAGAGACTTCATTTGGGGTTTTGGTGTGGAATGTTTTTCTTTAAAGACTTTTGCCTTTGAAAAATCAGTATACAAATTAAAGAATCATCTTTATAGATGCATAGAATGTAAAGGGGTAAAACTTCCTTCTGATAGATTAGTATGTCCCAAACTTCTTCCATCAATGTCCAATCAATTTTCCACCCAGGGCTGAACAGCTGTTAATGGTTTTCTATTGCAAGCATGCCTTCCTTGAAATGTAACGTGGAAAAAGGTCTAACCAGCTAAAATGTGCTACTACCAACATGCTACTAATTGGTAAATAGTAGCGTTTAAAACTCTAAAATAGTGAAGTGCAGAACTGCTGACGAGGGCCAACAGCAGGGCTTTCAGATCCCCTCTCAGAATGGACGGGAGCAGCAGCTCGTACCTTTTAGTGAGCCAGTCACTAAGGAGGGATGGACAGACACTCCAGCAAAAGGCTACACAGCTATTTGCTAGATGTGAACGGAGTGACAGAACTCAGACTTGAACCGAGAAACGTTCTCATCATTCACATCACCCCTTTTGTCTGCTCTCTGTTGGTCACTGGAAGAAGGAGGCAGGTAGGACTGCAATACCTTCAGGGACAGCTGCAGCTTCTCTCTCAGTCCATCGCTGAGCGCCTCGTACTGGACTAGCTGACGGATCTGCAGCTTACTGGGACATTTTCGCACAGCTACTGGCAAGCATGTCTCCTCTTTGGATCCGATGCAGAGGCCCCTCCAAGTACGTGTTCTGACTGGGGGATCTGTGATCTTCTTCTGCACACAGGTAAGAACAAGCAAAAAAAAAGCAAGAGGCTACTGGAATTACTGGCTAAATGCAGGTATCAGTAACTTATCTCTCAGCAGAGCACATGATCTGCCTTAGCACTGTACATCTACAAAACAGAGTCAGCAGATTCTTGGGCAGCATTTATCCATCCTGCAAGCTCTTCATCTGGCAGAATGAACTCCCCTTAAACCTGCTGTATAAAAGATTTCCCCTGACACAGCCCACCCCTGCATAAACTGAACTTACTGTCACCTCGTTTAGGGTTCCACTTCCCCTCTGTGACAAACATCCCACACTGCTTAAGCAGCAAAAGACAGTTTTGAAACAATTGTACCTCGTGAGGAGGAAATGCATCCCAAGTCCTTGGCTGAAGACGTGGAGGGACAATGCTCTCTGGTTCTTTCTTCACTACCCAGGGGGAGGCTTCAGGCAGAGGGCGGAGGACAGTGATACTTACAGCACCTGGTTCAAAGGCACATTCATCAGCCATTTCAGGATGCAACTTCTTGCTTTGCTCTGGTGGGGTGGTTGTTGCCAGGTGCTACTGGCATCCCCCACTTCAGTTATATTTTTCCAGCTTCTTAACAGCATACCTTTGTTCTTGCCAACAGTCAGACTAAGGGGCAACAACAGAGCACCGCTGCCTTAATTGATAAGCACAGCGATACCATTAAATGTACGCAATGTTGTTGATGGAAATTCACACAGAACTTATGCATTGGGTAAAGCTTTTGTTTGTGTGTCTGAGAGTGGATAAAGATATGCCATTTTTTTGCTCACTTATCCCTTCCAAGTATCACTCAGTTAATTCTCTATTTCCCAAGGTTTTTGCACAAGCTCCTTCTCTTTTCTTCACTGCCGGGAGTGTGGACACCTGTCTATGCAGGGAAAACATTTTCAAATTTCTTGTCCTAACAAGAGTTTTGAAACTTCTGACTCCACCTTTGTCATCATTTCTGTTATTAGTTTGTCAGAAATGAAATTAAATTTTCCTACCTGGATATTCTTGTAGAGGTTCCTGCAAGACCGCAACAGCTGGATCCCTCCAGGCCTCAGCAAGATACTCGTCCACATCCTTGCCCCGCAGGAGTTCGGTTCCTGAGCCATCCGTGTGGATGATGAAGAACCTGGAAAGCCACACAGCTCTGACTGTATTGGGTATAGGAGGCAGGGTACTGGCAGTGGGTGGGGCTGCAGGGCTGGTCTCCACGAGGAGAGGCTGGGGCTGCTCCGTGCCAGACACAGCTGGCTGCAGCTGGCTGCAACTGCCCCAGCTGCATCTCTGAGCCAAGCTGGGGGGCACTTTTGGGAAAACATATTTAAGACAGGGTGAAATGCTGCACAGGCAGTGAGGAGTGAGTGATGCCAAGTCAGGCGAGATGGCTGATGGGCTTGGGGGCAGGAAGGTTCTGCAGAGGGATCTGGACAGGCTGGGTTCGACCACATGCCACTGAACGCAGCTGAGTCCTTCGCTGGGGTCACGGCAACCCACTGCATCAGTCTAGACTTGGAGAAGAGTGGCTGGAAAGTTGCCCAGCAGAAAAAGGAGCTGAGGGTGCTGGTTGACAGCCAGCCGAACACGAGCCAGCAGTGTGCCTGGGTGGCCAAGGCAGCCAGCGGCATCCTGGCCTGCATCAGAAGGAGTGTGGCCAGCAGGAGCAGGGAGGTGATCGTCCCCCTGTACTCAGCCCTGGTGAGACCGCACCTTGAGTGCTGGTCTTGAGTTTTGGGCCCCTCACTACAAGAAGGATCTTGAGTTGCTTGCGTGTGTGCAGAGATCAGAGCTGTTGAGGAGACCGGAGAACAAGAGGTATGGGGAGGCGCTGAGGGAACCAGGGCTGTTTAGTCTGGAGAAGAGGAACCTGAGGGGAGACCTCATCTCTCTCTCCAGCCACCTGCAAGAAGGCTGCGGTAAAGAGCATGTTGGTCTCTTTTCTTGGGTGATGAGTGGTGGGATGCAAGGAAATGGTCTCAAGGGAGGTTTTGATTGGCTGTTAGGACGAATTTTTTCATGGAAAGAGCGGTCAGCCATTGGAATGGGCTGCCCAGGGAAGCGGTGGAGTCGCCATCCCAGGGATGTGTGGACCTGGCACTAAGAGACATGGTTTAGTGATGGTTTAGTGACTTTGGTGGGTCATGTTGACGGTTGGACTTCATGATCTTGAAGGTCTTTTCTAACCTAAATGATTTTATCACAGTTCTTCAAGAAACTGCAGCCTGTGGACAGCCCACACTGGAGCAGGCTTGTCTTGAAGGATTGCAGAATGTGGAGAGAACCCATGCTGGAAGAGGGGAAAACAGTGAGAAGGAAGGGGAGACAGAGAGGAACTGTTAGGGGCTGACCACATCCCCCATTTCCCATCCTCTTGTACTGCTCGGAGGGTGAGGGTAGTAGAGTCATGGTGAGCCTGGGAAAAAGAAGGGACTAGGGGGGGAAAGTGTTTTAGTTTGTGTCTTTGTCATCCAAATCTATTTTCTTTGGCAATAAATTACATTCCTTTTCCCTGTTGAGTCTGTTTTGCCCATGACAGCAATTGGTAAGGGATATCCCTGTCTTCATCTCGACCCACAAACTTTTCCATCTCATCCTCTCCCCTCGTCTCATCAAGGACGGGAAGTGAGAGAGAGGCTGAACAGTGTCTGGCAGCTGGCCAATGCCAACCCACCACCCTGCTCAAATCCAATGACTTTCTAACTGCATTCTTTGCTAGATGGCCAAAATTAAAAAGCACTGTGATGACAAAACAAGAAAATGGAACGTCAAGACGTTGACATCAAGTGCACAGTGATGAACAAAGAAAGTGCAAGTCTATAAACCCTCTACAAATACAGTGTAGCAAAGAAAGCGTGAACTTCTGAACCTTCTGCAGCTCACCTGGGGACATGCTCATCACAGGTGATAGGTTTGTTGACTTCCGGGAGCACTGATGCCGAACTGTCCTCGTTGTCAAAGCCATTGCTAGGAACTAACACTGATGTGCTGCCATCAGCCATGACCTATGATAGAAATCATATAAAATTATTTGAGTTGCATGATGTATTTAAAACAGTAACTTGCTGCTGGACTGTAATGCCATCTAGCTCACTGAAAGAGACAAAAAATAGGCAGCTTCCCACAAAAATGCACACTTGCTGGTCAGGACCCCAAAGCTTCCTATTAAATCTGTACATGACCAGAAACATAGACCCATGAGATGCCACTGGTACCATGTACACGAGAGATCTGAGAGATCAGAGATCTGATTTGGGAACTGTTCCTTCTGGCTACTTTAACAACGAGTACTGCAAGGCCACAAACCAACTCAGAGTTGTTTCTGAGATAAAATTACTTGAAATGCAGAAACTCATTTCCCTCTGCGTATTTTACCTTGAAGTGATTTCCTTCAGGATCCATCATCTCACAAATGGTGCTGGAAGTGTGTTTCATAACGTATCTCCCTGCCTGTGTCCCTTCTTTCTTGCTGATGAAATTGCAGACTTCATGGGTGTAAACTGCTGAGCAATCCTCATCAATGAAGAGGGAGCCTGTCTTGCCGGGTAAAACCTATCGTGGTAAAAAGTGGGGAGGTTCAGTCCTCAAAGGTGGAATATTCAGCATGAAAACGAAGGGCAGGTTTTGAGAGGACAGCTCTCAGGTCTTTACTACTGAATCATACAGTTTTGAGGGAGCGGAGGGAGAGAGAGAAGGAAGATGAGGTCTAGGAGTCGGGCTGATGTTAGTCTCTGTAACGTTTTCTTTGACTTCAGAAAATTTAAGGTTTTGCATTAAGTTTACTATGCAGTTGTGAGGAACTACCTAAACATTGACAGAGCAGAAAGTAGAGAGAATCATAGGATTTGTGAAGGCTATAGAGAAGGGGTTAAAATAGTCAAGGTGAGAGAGACTGATGGTGGGAACTTGGGACAGGAAGGTAAATATCGCTGTCACAAACTGCAAGCAGCTCCCACCTGGTATGTCCCCTGTGGCTTTGCTACAATAGATGTTCCATCTCCAAAGATGGTGCAACAGGTACCGTCCTCACAATTTGTTGCAACAGTGGCAAAGTTGGGATTTTCTACACGGATACATTTCACTTTCCTTGTGATGACCTCTGAGAGTCCACCTAAGAATTAACACAGGAAAACTAGACCAGAGTAAACGAACCATAGAAAAGCCTTAGGATTCAATTTCCATTTTCTCTTCTAAGACTGGACCTTCATCTCCTCACTAAGACCCTCAAACTTTTCATAACATCATTTAGCATATATTTTTGTTAAGTCAACACTATGCAACTTTAGGACTGTGCACTTGAAAATTCACCTGAGGGTAGCCAGGAGACTACACTAATTTCTCAAGTACAGTACTAAGGATAAGGATCTGGATATTTTTAACATACCAGTTGGATCACTGAAATCCTTTCAGCTTGCAGCGCATGCTCTAGGATATGAAGAGACTCCTACTCAGCAGCACAAATCATGGAAAACAAATCTAACTGGTGTGCTAATTTGGCCGCTGCCTTACCACTGAATCGACAGATCAGTCAAGGTCATTATTTTGATTTTTAAAATTCCACAGGGAAATGTTCCTGAACATTTCC
Organism: Alectura lathami; assembly: GCA_013399715.1. Taxonomy (NCBI): domain Eukaryota; kingdom Metazoa; phylum Chordata; class Aves; order Galliformes; family Megapodiidae; genus Alectura; species Alectura lathami. The sequence goes on from VXAV01004225.1 coordinate 215,468, forward strand.
TGTTGACTGAATAACTATTTTTCCCTAGAACTTCCTACTTTGTTTAAACACAACAGTCTCGATGCTCACACAGTAAATACACACTTCACATGAATTAGAGAACAGAACCAAGCACACAGAACATACTGCCAGCCAGAAGAAACGTGGGTGGCCACTAGCCTCACCTGTCTCTGGCAAATGCAACTTTCACCAGTCTATGCAGGGCTTTTTCCAAGGTCATATTAATGCAATTTTGGGTATCTCCAAGGTTGGAGGGTCCGTGGTTTCTCTGGGGAACATGGGGATGCTCTGGTCCCTACACACCTCTGCAGTTAAGACTCAGATCAGCTTACGTGTTAGATCAGGGTAGGTGTAGGGAGGGCAGTGAAGATGATGGAACTGTCAGGCACTGTGCTCTCATGGTGAGGGTGGGTCACACAAATATTTCGGTGGAAAGAAGGAAATTTGCTTTTTCAATGCAATGTAATTTCTGCACAGAATACTGATGGAAAAAAAAAAAAAAAAAAACTACCAACTAAGCCCAGACTGCATGATGGGATTTGTTACCTAAGCTACGAGCATGAGCCTTCTCAAACATGTTTTGACAATTATCTGGATCACAAGTTAAGCAAAGTGCACCCCATTTGGATTTTACCTGTTTCCTCACTATCCCCAGGTACACAGAGCTCTTCACAGTCTCGATAAAAAGTCGTGATCCTCGTACCATCAGCATGCTCCACTACTCTGCTGCCATCCAGCTTCTCAACGATCGTCACTTCGTCGTCTCGTACAGTCACAACCTGAAAGAACAAAGGGACGTGGACTGATATTGTCACTGAGATACCTGTAACGGCAACGACAGTAATGCAAGACATCATGAACTGAAACTCTCAAGAAGCTGGACTACTGCAGCTGCAGGAGGATTTACTTTTTCTTCAGAATCTACAGCTTTTTATTAATAACAGTGTAACAACACAAGCTGTAGGGCATATTGAAAGAACACACCCTACAACAAGCGATGGCAGCCCTGTCTCTCAGCTCAGCAGGCAGTGCTATAAGGACACAGACACCAGCAGTACCGTTCCATCCACCGGGTCAGTAGCCTGATAGAATAAGACTGGCTTCAGATCCATTCGCTTTGCTCCTTCGGTGCCCACTTGAATGCCCAGCGGGGTGGTTGTTATCCAGGTTCCTGCCTGACCCTCCTCAGGTTGCTCAGAATTAACCAGGTCCTGAGTGGTGTTTTCAAATAACTCCTCCTTGTCTGGGTGCGATACAGTGCTTTTGGCACTGCCTTTTCCTGCAGAAACAAAAATTTCTGTATCAGACTTCGTATTCTCCAAGGCAAAGGACTGAAGAGTTTCTGTGAGTATTGACTTTGACAGAATTGGAAGAACAATTTATCAGGCTAGAGGGCAGTTATAAGAGCTGTTACTCAAAGGCGTCCCCTTGAACGAATCGTACTGAGTATGTTCATTAACGACACAGAGAAGGTAAGCAGCTTGCTGTGATACCCAACTGTGACACGACTTTGGAATGTACCATCGGTGCAGAAGAGAGTGTGAATGGCTGACAGGAAAAAAGCATCCAAAGCTATTCCATGAGCTCAAGGACTAAAGCAAAAGGAATTTGATAAAGCCTAATAGAAACGAGTTTAATCCAAAAAGGAGTAACAAAACTGATTTCTGCCTCAGACAAGATTGCAACAGTAGGATAAGATAAAGGCCTGGATATACCAGCTATACAGAAGGACTACAATTGTCAGTGTAAAGGTACAGTGACCAAAAAGGCAAAGACAAACCTATGGCGCATGAGAAGAAAAGAGATGCAGATTACACTGTGTAAGGTAACTGAGAGATCTCACCAAGAATATGACAGAAAATTCTGGTTCTGCAAATATTCATTATAAATTTGTCAAGACTAAGCAGCAGAGATGCTTAGGTGGGGGAAAAATGATTATAAATAAAGGATAAGGAATAAAAGATGCACGCTGGCTGCAGACACTGAGACTGAAAGCCAGAAGATGGTATGTCAGAGTAGTTCTCAAATATCCTTCTAAGATATCCTGGGAAATATCCCAAGAAGAGAGGACTGGACTTGATGACTCAGAAAATCTCTTTTTGAAGGAATTCTCCTCAGCAGCAATTTTTATTCACAAACTTCCAACAAATTCTAAGTTTGTGTTAGGACAGGTTCTAGTTGTTCTTTGCACTGTGTAGCACTGACAGTCATCTAGGGGCACACTCCGAGGCATGAAGCAAAAATGGATTTGGTCCTTTCTCTGCCAAACACCGTAACAGGAGCACACTGGGACAGACCACAAGTTCCTGCAACCCATTGGTAATGACCAACAGCAGATGCCTTGGAATACATACAGTGAGAAGGAAGAAGACAGCGAGTCCTCCGTGGAAGGAACATTTCTCAATACAAAGCCTAAACACTGTGTAACACGAGAGTAAGGATTTGACACTGCTGTCGTTACAAGGATTTATTTGAAAAGACTGTGTTAGAGCACTCTGCAGCCATGCAGTTCTTACACACTCTTTTACTTACTAGAGTCCCTGTGTGCCTTAGTGCTGGTCTCAGGTGAAGGCTCTGGTTCAGGCAGCAGCTGTGTGTTAGCTGGAGGTACAGGTGGTGGCAGCACAGGGCCAGAATCAGGACTCCTGCTCACTGTGCCATCAGCAAACAGCACCTACAGAAACCAAAGATGGAGGTTAAAATAATTTCTAACACCAACAAAAAGTCTCAAAAGAATGTGTCACAAATACAATAGTCACCAGAATACTGTAGGTGATGGAGGAAGAATAAATACAAAAAATAAAGAAGCTATCTTAACAAGCCAAACGACTGCTAATTGCTACCATCACACACGTAATCAGCGGAGATTCTATTCAGCAGCAAACAGGCATTATAGAAGCAAAGACTATTCTTTGACTGCTTAAGTGGTCTTCTGATGAACACCACTTGTTCTAACAGTGCTAACGCAGCTGTATCACCATATCCATTCAGGTATTCCACGTGTCTAGGAATGCTGCTAATTTTTTTAGCAGCTAACAAAAAGAAGTCATGGTTATTTATCTCATCACAGCTGGTTTCTGAGATCTACTGCCCATCACACAACTCCTGACGTGCAAGTTTCCTTGTGTAGCAGGTAAAGCTTAGAATTACCCCCAGTCACCTCTGAATTCATTTACAAACACAGAACAGACATCCTGTAATGTACAGAACTGTCGTTCATGTAATGAGCGAATGTAATGAACAAGGAGTTGTGGTTTACTTGGACTGTGAAAATCTTGAGTGAGTAATTTTGACAGTCTTGGAGTCAAAACAGACAGCTTTTCATCAGTTTGCTTACTATACATGGAATATTAGACTCTGAAAACATAATTGCTTGTGGAAGGCTTACAGTATCTGCAAAAGTGGCATCGAGATTACAGTACCTAAAAGGTACCAAAATTCTGGGCCACCTAATATGTGTAAACAAAGAAGGTACTTAGGAATATAGTCTTCTTGATGAAAATTTAGGATACCTAGAGGTGTCTGCAGGACTGAAGATCAAATATTTTCTGGATCTTGTACGAAAATACATACGGATGCCAAAAATACCCAAAGGCCAACTGATCCACACTTCAGACATTAAAGTCCAGGAATGTACTTTTCAAAACGGTATTAAGCTGTTTCCTAACCTCAAAGTTCCCCAAAATGTTCATATTCCCACAATTTTCATCGTTAAAACTCCCCTTGAACCTTAAGTTGATTCTGAACAAAACCAAGAGCATTTTAGTCTTGACGCAGCTGCAAATCTCAGCTGTTACTTAATTCCCACATCCACGAACTGTACACTTCTCTGTGTCAGCTGACAAGCACAGGTTCAGTGACGCACACGCTGCTTCCAATGGATTCTACTAAACGTACCCAGGTAGATCCATCCATCATGTATTTTACGACAGTTCCTTGGCTGGTGATGACTCTCGACACCTCTTGTTCTATCTGGCTTGCCGCTGTTCTATACAGACGAGAGTTCTGTATCCTTTGGGGATAACTTTGCCTTACAAGAATTTCCAAAGCTGGCTGCTTGGCCTTTTCTCTTTTGGTGCCTTCTCGTTTTATTTCACCTTCTGTAACCTCATGTTCCTTCTCTCCACTTTCCACAATTTCCTCCTCCTTTGCTTCGTCTGCTCTGGTCTCACCCCTTTCAACCTCCTCTTCCTTGGCATCATCTGCTTTGGTCTCACCTTTCTCTGCCTCCTCATCCTTGGCTTCGGCTGAAGTGGCTTCACCTTTCAAATCCGAAAACAAATTCTGAATTACTCGAGACTGCGCAGCACGCATTCAGATGGTGTTAAACACCTAGCACCATGTTGTCTGCAGAGGATATTCCGCTTAAGCTAGTAAGACTAACCCTCCTTGGTTTCCTCTGTAAGCCATGGGGTGAGGAGCAGTCTCTCTTTTCCACATGGAAATGATGGAAATGTGAAGATGGGTTTAAGTATGGTTGCTGAACTTTTGGAAGACAGACATTAGGTAGAGGACTCTCCTAACTACCCACAATAAGGAAAAAATTACGGAGTTTCACCAGGTTTGACACTGCGTGGAACATGAACGTAGACATTTTGTCTACTTGAACAAATAAAAGATCTTAGATTAAATTACGGCAGTGCGTTGAGTGTGCCAACGAGTGTAATAGGCCGTTGCGTCAGGAGACTGCGCGTCTGTAACTGTTCTGTCCACCTCCGATATTTACTGTTTTAACTTACGCTCCTTGCCAAACTATGAATGTTTGAAAACCCTCGGTATCTTCCTACTGTACTTTGTATCAGATTGATCAGAGCACATTGACCCTAAACTGCTGAAATGCTGTATCTGAATTAAAAACCACATTATTTATGTTGCAATTACTGTTAAGTAAACTTTGCGACAGAATTAGCAATCTGAGATATTAAAATTTTCATATTGTTACACCTAAATCCATCAAGGCAAAACCCATTTTCTCCTCTAATTTTAACATATTTAAAAACTCCTTATTCTACAGTGGCTCAAAACGCTAACCTTCAAAACTTTCACCAAGGAAAGTTAACACTAGTCCATTGGGACAGGAGACATTCAGGCTTCGGAAAGCAAGAGCATCCGATATCACTTGTGTTTGGGAAGCTGGTTCCTCTACTTCCACCTGCAGAACAAAACATGAATTAGTTTCATTCCATACTCTAAAAGACTTATGAAAAAATTATATTAGATTCCAGTTTTAGCAAAACATCTCAGAAAAGTACATGCTGTCACTCATTTCTAGCATTTTGAAAGTGTATCGATTCTGAAGTGGAAGCATCAGCTTATTTCCTTTGTTTAAGCCATCTTATTTCATTCCTCTCTATCGACCTTTGAAGAACAACTCTTCCTAACTTCACTTATTCTGCTGGGTCATTATGCGATCTTGTGTACAGTGTCAGCATGAGATGACAACAAATGAAGCAGAAGAGCATTGAGTTGCATCAGCTCTTTTACCTATAATCGCTAAGAGAGCACGAAAGATCAGTAAATCAGTAATTCCAGACTGCTGGAAATACAGCAGACTTGAGAAGAGTCTTGTCTGCAAAACATTAATTTCCTTCTGATTATTTCTTCTGGTTATAAGAGCCAGCATAAGAGATGATGTTGTCCCTCAAGCTCTTTACCGCACGCTGTTCTGTCTCTCAAAAAACTCAGACCAAGCCTTTTAACCTTTCCTCATCAGCTAACCTTTCTAGACCTCTGATTGTTCTCGGTGCTTTCCTAGAACTTTCTAACGTGACCTGTATTTTACTTTACCAGCCCTGAATGGAAGAATAATTTCACGTGTTTAGCAGGCTATACTCCTGTTTGCTCACCTTAGTATGGTGTTTGCCCTTCTTGCAGCAAGATGGCATTGTTGACTTATGTACAGCTCGTGATCCATTTCGACTCCCAGACCTTTTTCTGCATAACTGTTACTGCAGAATGGTCATCCATTCTGCAGATGTATCAATTATTTATATGCAGCTGTAAAACCCAACAATTCTTACTGAATTGCATCCTATTTTCTGACAATGTCCACGTGAACCTGACAAGTTGACCTCAGATTCTAACGTTGTCCTCCAAAATACCTGTAGACTCGCACAGCTACGTGCTGCATGCACTAGCAAACGAATATTGCCTGCCTTACATTGTTTTTGTTACAACACCAAGAATTACTGGACTGAAGACATTCCAAATGAAATAGTAAAAAGCCTTTTGGAAGAAGAGTAGGAACCTAAAGATGTCATCCTCTCAGAATTTTAGTGGTAGGGGAGTTTGTGTAGGGTTTGTGTGCACCATATGATTATGGCATGTTAGGCTGAGTGCTGTCTGGCAAGTTCCCATGCTCATGCTTTTTAAATATCTAGTTAAAGTGAGGAAATTAGGTCAGCAGGACTTGTTGTGGATATGGACAGGATCCATGTAGAAACTGCACAGCATCACCTCATTCACTTGGTACCGCAGAGCAGCACAGCTACCTTATGTCAGAGGGTCTTCCAAGCTTGTTCTAACAATACTCAGCAACTCATTCTTGTCTTTCTTACTGTCTTCTCCTCTCATTTGCTGTGCACTAGAAACTATCTTCTGTTTCAAGTGTACCTGTATTGCATTTAACTCTTCCCTTCCATGCTGTCTCTTCTACCTCCTTGCACAGCTCAGAACTAGCTGTTAACGTAATTACCATCTCCATTCAGCCTCCCCTGCCAAGAGAGCCGAGCAGATACCTCACAAACCTCTGCCAAGGGCACAGCGAGAGTGATACATAAAGAAGTGGCTAAAGTGACCGGTGAGACCAACTTCTCCCCCACTCACGTGTTTTAATGCCAAAGAGCTTCTCACAGAACTCTGTGGAAGATGTTCAAGATCAAATGTTATGCATTTCGGATGCACTAGGCCCTGTAATTTCTGTCCTACTTTGTGGTAAGCATTCCATAACAGAAATTCAGAATCTGCTTTTCGAACGTCATCCGTATCCTTTCCAAAGGCCTGTCCTGTGGGAGGAGTACTTCAGCCATAGGCAAAAGCAACTTCCTCAAGTTGCTGGTCCCTGTCCAGGGATAAGCTGGACAGACCAAACTGCAAAGCAAGCTTTTACAAAACTGTCTCCACTAATTAGGCTAAATGCTGGGTGCTGCCCTTGGGTCGTAACAACTCCAGGAATCGATATATCCTTGGGGCAGAGCGGCTGGAAAGCTGTGCAGAGGAAAAGGACCTGGGGGTGTTAGTCAGCAGCCAGCTGAACAGGAACCAGCAGTGTGCCCAGGTGGCCAAGGCAGCCAACGGCATCCTGGCTTGTATAAGAAATGGTGCAGCCAGCAGGAGCAGGGAGGTGATCGTCCCCCTGTACTCGGCCCTGGTGAGGCTGCACCTCAAGTGCTGTGCTCAGGTCTGGGCCCCGGACTACAAGAAAGATTTGAATTGCTGGAACACCTTCAGAGAAGAGCACCAAAGCTGGTGAAGGGACTAGAAAACAAGATACATGAGGATAGGCTGAGGGAACTGGGGCTGTTCAGCCTGGAGAAAAGGAGGCTGAGGGGAGACCTTACTGCTCTCTGCAACTCCCTGACGGGAGGCTGCAGTGAGGTGAATATTGGTCTCTCTTCTCATGTGACAAGTGATAGGATGTGAAGAAATGGCCTCAAGTTGCACCAAGGGAGGTTTAGATTGGGCATCAGGAAGAATTTCTTCATGAAAAGAGTGGTTAGGCATTGGAACAGACTGGCCAGGGCAGTGGTGCAGTTGCCATCCCCAGAGGTATTTAGAAATGTGTGGATGTGATATTTAGAGACATGGTTTTGTGGTGGATTAGGTAGTGTTAGGTTAATGGCTGGACTTGATGATCTTAAGGGTCTTTTTCAAACAATTCTAATGATTCTGTGATTCTACTTTGGTTGGTTGAAGACTTCCCGATACATGTTTTGGAAAGCACAAAGAAGTTTTCTTATTTGGTTAAACTAATACTTAAATTCTAGAGCAGTTCTGGCCAGTGAGAAAGTAACAGGCCTAACTGTAAAACCAAAATCAACACAAGTGTGTGGATTAGGGAAGACACACTCCTCTACAACACGGAGCTTTAAAGGCTGCCTTCATTAGCAGCTGCCAATATTTACTCCTGAAAACAACTGGAAAATAAAATGTATCCTTACAAGCACCATGAATTATTAGGAATTTAAGACACCTCACAAAGCCCTGTAAGAAGAATATATGTGTCTAACCCAAACCTTTCTATGATTACATAAGTTTACACATATGAATCATGTTTCTTTTCTACGTTCATTGGATAATGTCTGCTCTTTTACCTTTTCTTCTCGTTTTTCATAGTTGTCCGGTGGTGGAGAGCTTATTTTGTGTTTCTCTTTTGTAGATGACAAGGATTTTCCTGATTTTTGTTTGACTGGCTTATCTTTTTTTCCTGAAGCTGACGCAGCAGAAGGAGGAACAGTCGGAATATGAACAGAAGGGATGTTCAGAATTGTTGCTAAGACAGGATCTGTTCCATCATCTTAAAAAGGGAAAAGCAATAGTTTTAATGAAATGAAGTTTCATAAATGCAGATTGCCACATTCTATTTTTGACAGAATTTCACACACTAAATTTTACTTTCCATAGAATCATAGAATCATAAAGGTTGGAACAGACCTCTAAGATCATCCAGTCCAACCGTCCACCCAGCACCACCATGCCCACTAAACCATGTCCCCGAGTGCCACATCTACATGGTTCTTGAACACCTCCAGGGAAGGAGACCCCACCACCTCCCTGGGCAGCCTGTTCCAGTGCCTTTGAAATACTGAATTCAGTGGCATCAGACAGAGGGATTGAATATATTGAAATCCTTGGAAAAATCTTCCCATAGATGAGCTACTTGTCAGCTTAAAAGGAATTTTGAAACTATTGTCTCCCATAGCTTGTCATTGGTCTCAAAAACAGCTAATGCAACTTTTTTTTGTTCTCTTTTACCTCCAGAATACTTATATAGATGGAGAAGTTTTGAGTGTAGTGCCTAGGGTAAGGTCATTGTTACTGCTCGGTATCACAAACTAATGGAGCACGGACAGGCTCCAGCGGTTACGGACTCAATAGCTCTATTTTGCTGTAATGATTGAGAAAGATTCTGTTGTTGACAGCTCTCCTATGTCTTAAAAGTCAAGCTTCATGGCTGCCTGCTAAGCATGCTGACAGGAAGTACTCATGTTGCCTTCCAAAATGCTGTCTTGAAAATATTAATATATATTAAGATTTTCTGTAAAACATTTTTTTGTTCTTGTTTCAATTAACTGATATTTATTTTTAATTAGAAAAATCCAGTCAGCATTAGGGAAATGCACCAGTATCTGAATGTGTTCACGGCCTTCAGCCTGACAGGAAAATTCACACCACCACAAGGACTTTTGAAGTCTCCATTGTCATTAGCTGACGCGTGGCTGATGCACACAAGTCCACTGCTTTGTTAAGCAGCTCTGTTTTCAGGTACTGAAATTTATGCTGCGTGACTTTCACAGTTCATTGGAAGTCTGAGGAAAGATGAACAAATCTGGTTCCATATTTGTAATATGCCAGAGATAAGTGCTCAACTAATTACATAAACCAGGAAAGTTTAAAGTTCTCCATGGGGGCCATTGTGCTGTACGTTTATTAGAAAGCATGACTGTGGAATAAACCAGCAGAAGTGGAAACCTACAGGTGGCTGCTGAGTAGAAACAGCTGACGAATAAACGTGGACAGAGGTAACTCTCTACAGAGAAGCAGGATAGCTGAAATGAAGGACTCTGAGGCAACTGGCCTTTAAAATCAGCAGTGAATGTGATCCATCCTGTCAGGTTAGCATAAATATCCACACGAACACTCCAAACTAGGCATAAGCAAGCTCTTACATACAGTGAGGGCTGCTAGCGAGCACCCATGCTGCAAAGTGAAGCATGCTCCGTTTCAGACGACACTACTTTCCAGAGTGCTGAATTCAGGAATAAAAGCTGTTACAGGCTCTCAGCCCCTAAGGAAAATTGCACCTACTCTTTTACTCCAGTTGCCCTGAAAAATGAGAACACGTTGTATGAGGGTAACAATGAACGCGTGGGTTGTTGTGACTGAGGGAAGTGTCTTTAGGAACCTTGAGAATGATGGGAAATTCCAGAGGACTGTCAGAGAAGAGAAGGTTTCTGTCCTGCTGAGAACAAAGTCAGATCGCTAGCACTTGGAGTTGCACTCTCAGGATTTCAACAAGGCATAAAAAGCAACTGCACAGATGTGAAAACCCCAAAAATGCTGAAGCAGTGCATCACAAAGTGACGAGGAGCTGGCTCCCAAGTCTAAAGTTAGATTTGGGTCATGCTGGAAAAAACAAAAAATAATCCAAAAAAAAAAAAAAATTACCTCAGAAGTATTAAAATTCAACCAAGAAATAAAAAGATGCACAAAGCTGACAACCAATCTGAGGCCTTTTGTCATCTGAACCTCACAAAAATGAATAAGGAAGAGATAAATGAGAAAAAAAAATAAAATCAAACAACAAGAAAAAGGAGAATTAGAGAAGTTCCAGAAGATAATTTCAGTAATGAAGTTTCACCAGTCCATGGGGAGAAACTTTGGACGACACGGCGTACCATTCCACAACTGGGACAGATGGTGTGTAAGAACAGTCAGTCTAAGCCAGAATGCTTCTGGCTAGAATATTTCTGAGCACTTCTGATACAAACACCCACAAGGGGACTGCAGGCATAAGCAAGTGATTGTAGGAAAACTGCAAACACTTGAGGACTGCCAGCCAGCAGTGCTGCACTAAAGCTCAACCTGGCAAAGACTCTTCTAATGTAGAACAGGTTGCTTATGGTATATGCGAGAAAAGCCTGACCATCACAGCTGACACACAGGTTTTTAATTAGACCTCCCTCTTTTAGGACAGAAGACAAGAGTTTTCACAGTCCACCTCATTGTGACACTGTGGATGCTACTTCTGCCCGATTTCAAATAGTCCTGTTTTAGCAACTCATTTGAAAAATGTGTTTGAATAATTGAAACCAAGCGTATAGTCGAATGGTTTACCACGGTCCACACAAAGATGCATTCAATTAAATGTTTTTGTATTTTAAGAGCTGAAAAATGCTGGGATTATTTTCTGATCAGAGGAGGGTTTCACTTTTATCCGTATGATGGTTTCAGTGGCCTTCCAAATGTGATGGAAACAAAAAGCTCTTGGTAAAAAGCAGACGCTATTTTCGCTGTGGTTTTGTGAAGCAATTGCTTCCAGTTGGTGAATGTGTTTATTGAAAAGCTGGGAGAAATCCCTCATTATGACTGCACAACTGGAACCTAGGGTCCAACTCCTAACATAAAACGAAAATTCCATAATCACCTATATAAGTTAAAGAAAATATTATTTCTTGGAAAACCAAGAAGACTCCCCAGCAAATCACATTTTCTTTGGCCCAAATTAATTCGCTGATTTTGCTGGACAGCTTAAGAACAATACTTGCAAGGTTCTCCCTGCACTCCTCTGTTTTCACAGTAAGTAAAAAAGGTAAAAAAGCGTGGAGACCTCCCTCCATTTTGATATTTGAATCACAGAATATTCTTGACAATGTAATCTCATCTCAAACCTTGCTGAAAATTCCCCACCATGTAGTAACAGCTGCTAAGAAAGGCAGAATTGCACGCAACAAATTATTGAGTTAAGGGCTGTATGAAAAAATAAAAGAAGAAGAAAACGAATTCCCCCTATGGTTCTCAAATATCCTCTTCTATTTGCTTACTTTACCTGCTGTCTTCCCTGTAGGTCCGTAATAGCTCAGGGACAGCTGGATCCCATTTTCCAAGGTGGCTGAAAAAGATCCAAACTTGCTCACAGCTTTCTTTTGAGTTTTCATTTCTCCTTAAAAAAAA
>VXAV01004225.1:231877-268234 GCA_013399715.1 Alectura lathami
AAAAAAAAAGAAAAAAAAAGGGAGTACAGCATCATGTAAGCTAGATCTGTCAGTGTAATGGATAGTGCAAGACTATATAAGCCTACATAAAAAGAAAGCGTGTCTTTCTGGCAAAAAAAATGCTCTTTAGCCCATTTCAGAATCATACACGTTTTTGCCTCACCTTAAGAGAACCTTCTCTGATAAAAGGATTTTTTTCATTGCTGGACTGAGATTCTGGAATGGTCTCCATTATGCTCTCAGTTCTTGATGTGCTGTCTTTGAAGAAAAAAAAAAGGGAATAAATGCGATCATAAATACAAGAAAATTGAAAACTTGGAAGGAAAAAAAAAAGGAACAGAAGTGTGAGTAAATAAAAATCTACATTAGTAAATAGTAAAAAATATAAGTAGACTACTTCTATAGAAGTAGAACAAAGACAATGTTAAATACTTTTAGAGATGCAATAGGCTATTCAGACTAGAAGAATTTATCTCCCAACTAGTATTACTTGGCAGTCATAAATGGGGTCAGCTGTCCTGGTTGCATCCCCTCCCAGCTTCTTGTGCACCCCCAACCTCCTTGCTGGCAGGGCAGTATGAGAAGCAGAAAAACACTTCATGCAAGCACTGCTCAGCAACAACTGAAACACTGGTGTGTTATCAATGTTATTTTCCTCCTAAATCCAAATCATAGCACCATATCAGACACTAGGAAGAAAATTGTTCAAGCTGAAATCAGGACAGCTAGACGGAAACAAGTTGTGATGCTAAAGTCACATCTGGCCTTTTGGCTTTCAAGCCATAATCAGAAGCATTAAGTTCAGGAATGGCAATCGTGTTTTTGTAGACGGTAATTTTTAGTACTAGAAGGTTTCAAAGTACATTCTCAAAGAAGGTGAATAAAGCAAAAGCTAAACAGTCATTTTTAATTCCATTTAAATAGATAAGTAGAGAATATGGACAAAAGTTCTCTTTTGTTAGTATGTGTTTCCAAGTTTTTGTTGCCTGCTCAACATTTATTGCATGAACTGCTTACAATACGCACTATCCAAAATGTTGCTTGTAACTAAAGCCTGCCCCGCAGTCTAGTTGATTCCCATTTCCAGTTTTAGCTTCTAGTCCACAGCTTCTGATTTCCAGCTTCTACCCAGCCCTTTTAAAAAGGCATTTTCCCGAACAGTGCTGCCAGCTCCTGTGCATCTCTTCATACGTTCAGTCATCTGATGGAGATTCATACATGTACGTAATCCTTAGAGCAACTCCCTTAATTAAAACCAGGGACTGGGAATGTAAATCACATTAAGAGCCTCAGCCTGCAGAATGGAGGATGACGCAGAATATTTACAGACATGTATGTAATCGATTTCAAAACATGTTTGTGTATATACAGATGAGAAGACAAGGGAAGACAAGGTTACCCTATGAAAAATACACGGGATTCTGCTCTGAGCAGCTTTGGGTCTCAGCACTTCATATGAAAAATGAGTTTTCTAGGATAAAACAAAGACACTCAGGCTTTCTGACAGCACGTTCAGAAAATTCAGAAGGTCATTCTGCCATACCTTCTGCCAGTTTAAGAGCCTCTGTTTCTTTAGCCATCTTCTCTTTCTGGTATTTGACTTCTTCTTCTTTCACCCAGTCTTCAATTGAGCTGGCCACCAGCTCAAGATAGTTCCTGAAAAGCACAACATTTATCTGCTCTTACTGTAATACAATTTTCACAAATACGATTTCATGTCGGAAAAATTCATGTGGCTTCTCAGTTTCTTATACAAAAATGATTCAGTAACCTTTGAGAGAAGGATTGTGTTTGACAGGATTGTGATGGTGTTTCTTTTTTATACAGAAGCTGGTACTTTTGCCTGGATGGCATTTGTTTAAAATACCTTATGTTTGGGATTTTGGTTCTCCTGTCTGCAAAGAGGTAGTAGAAACTTGTCTTCACTACACTGTATGTCCAAAGAGACTTTAAAATGTATGCTGTCTGCACAGGCTGGAGATACACACAGCTTAAAGACATACTAGTCTGTCCTACCTCCTGCAACGTGTGCAGGACCTGCTTTGAGATACCTGCACAGATAAACTGTTGATCATGTATTCAGCAGGGATAAGGCAAACCCTGCTTTTTCTGAAGAAAAGTGTACTAGCTAGAAAAACAAAGGTGTTGAAAACAAAAGGCAAAGCTAGGCTGGACCTAGAGTTGCCAGTATGGGAATAACTGGAAGATGAATATATGTTATAAATAAAAATGAGATTATTCGCATGGAAAATATTCTAGGGCAATGAAACAGTCATTCAAATTCAAAAATACACATTCTATTAATATGTATTCTGATGTCACTACTGCCAATGTCTGACTCAGAACCATTTCTCAGAAAGGATTATTTTTTCCAGTAACTTGTGCAACGTATTTACTATGGAACAGTAAACAAATGTCATTAAGATTCACTTTCAGCCAAAGAATTGTTGTGACAATGCTGGAACTCATGTGGCTTTCTTATAAAGTGGTCGCTTCTAAACAAAACTGAATTATTTTGTACACACTGTAGGCACATGGCCCAAACCTTTGGACCCTGTTAGTCAGTAGCAAGCACTGATTTCCACCAGCAGCCTCCTGCTGCCTACACTTTGAAAGGCACAATTCCTGCATTTTTTTGATGTTATACAAGAGCCAAGGGACCTGATACCCATAGAGAAGGAGGAGAAGTAACTGGGATCAACCTAAGAAACTTCATTTTCCTCTTGTATGAATTTACAGGAACCACTTGTGGCCAACTGATTGGCAGCCGTTTCTTAAGCGTACAGGTAGCAGAAGTATACTCCAGAGACCAGCTATGCAACAACCCCACATAGTGTGTGTCCGGTTTGTAAGAGACCACAATAAAGAAGTAAGAAGTAAACACAGACAGAGAAAACCTGTAACGGAGAGAAAGGCAAGTACCTCTCCCTGTGTTTGAGAGTGTGACTCTTACATATAACCCTAGTGTAAGAATGATGGTAATTTTATTAAAGCGAAAATTAATTAATGGCTACTAAACTCACCAGAAGCCAGTATTTTGTAGAAAGGTAAAATGCTACTGGCGCTACAACTATGTTAATAAGTAAGGGTTTGTGCCTGAGTGCGTGGTAACTCAGCAAGATCTGGAAGCTGATGCAGGCAACAGCCTGAAGCACTCCGGGTATTTAAAGACTCTCTTCCACAGAAGTGTTATGTTGCTTGGAAACATACACCAGCAAATATTTATGATACTTTGTCTGGAAATCTGAAATGATCTTCAGCAAAAAGGTTGAGTAAGGTCAGAAAACGTGCTCATTATTTTGCAGAGAAAAGGCAGGTATATACGCCACAAAACAACCAAGTGAGAGCTCCTCACAGACACTAAACAGCAGACAGAGAGCACTCAAGTTGAGTATTTCTCCAAACATAGTGTAAAGCCAAGCCTTCTGGTTAGCTTTCATGCCAGTTTCTTTAGGAATGCCTTTCTGCTTTGAAACAGAACCCTATGAAATGTCACTGAACAAAGCTGGCATGCCCCATGCAGAACTTGTATTTAAGGTTTAGGCTTTGTTGCCAGTGTACCTGGAAGAATAATAAGAAAACATATAGCTAATCCGGCCTCAACAGAATTACAGTTTATCTGCCAGAGAGCATGTGCCATTCCTTCTTTGGATGCACAATCATTATTTTTTGTTTTACAGGTTTCAAGAGCTCTTCCCGTTTTGCAGCTGGCCCTGAATCGACTATTTAATGCCCTTTCAAGGTGAGCCACCAGATTATTCTAGGTCCCCAGTGAGGAAGAGATGTTGCTTCAAGGCTAATTGCTTCCTGAGGAAGTCTGGTCCCTCATATCTGCTCCTACAGAGGACACAACAGTAGGTCATTAGGATGAGGTCATTTATGTGAACACCAAGTGACCTGGTCTCCAGTGTCTGTTCCAGAAGAGCATGGGCTCAGATCTGCGAGCCATGTGTAGACATCTCAGATACAGGCAGCTAATGCCCCCTCCCTGGGGGTGTCCAAGGCCAGGCTGGACGGGGCTCTGAGCAACCTGGTCCAGTGGGAGGTGTCCCTGCCCATTGCAGGGGGGTTGGAACTGGAGGATCTTTGAGGTCCCTTTCAACCCAAACCATTCTGTGATTCCACATTCAGGAACTTCAATCAGGCCCTTAATGCTGAGTGTCCCAAAGAAAGGTAGGAATAGCTGGAAAGTGAACAGCTCCAATATTCTTTTGTGTCAAATGAAGCGCATTGCACTACTGATCCCGTCTGTGTCTACCTGAATGGAGGATCCATGTTTACTTTAACAAACAATCTCTCACTGTCTTTAGACAGGGAAGATTGCAGCTGTTATATACATTAAAAAGAAAAGAAAAGAGAAAAAAAAGAACAGATTGACCAGACATTTAGTGTATTTGCCCAAAAACCACAAAACCGCCATCACTGTCTCCAAGGAACTTCTAGTTTCTGATCGTAAATCTCTTCTGGCTCTGGTCTCAGCCACTGTTAATCACAATAGCCTCTTTTCATGGCAAATAATTTAAGCGCAAGTGCCTAGAAAACTGAGATGGACTCACACAGAGTTCCTCGACTAAGAGCAAAGATACGAAATAAGATACAACATACCTCAAAGAAGGCACATTTTGGTTATTTACCATTAAAACCTGTTGAAAGATGTAGGTACAAACAAAAATTTACATTTAAAGATTCCATTAGTCTGGTAAATGGGATACCTCCCTCAGAAGCGATGCTTGCTGACAGATTAATAATAATAATAAAAAAGCCCGTCCATCAGATAAGTTGCATGGAACTCTATTCAATAAAACAAACCTAACTAATCCACAGAGCACCACTGTGCTGTGGTTAAAGCTAGATCAGATCTCTCTCCACCGCATTATAGCTTCTTTACATATCAGTACATGGACGCACATTCTACCCCGACCAACGAGCTGGACTAGCAGTTGGATCCACATCATCATCTCACTGCTGTTTCAGTGCAAAAATGTTTTCCAAAATAAACAGGTCCACTGGCAAAAGCTCCACCAGTAGCACATGAAGCACTTTCATATTTCCTACTGGTGAGCAGATAGTGACAAACAATTAAGAAGAATGTGATAGTCTGAGAAAAAAAAAAAAAAACAAAAAAACTAGTACTAATAAAGGATTTCTAGTTTTTCCTCAAAAAATTTTCCATGTGCCAATTGCATGATTTCTACAACAATAGTTGAAAAACCTGGAAATCGAAGCTTTAGACACAGTCTCCTATTTGACCTCCTCCACCTCAACATCACTTTCTTGACGTGTACATCCCTACTGTGACTTTGTGTGAGTGTGTTACCATATTCTTTTAGTACGTGATAAGGAGTCACACAGTTACTGCATGGCTCTTCTCACTCTGAAAAGCTTTATCTCATCACAATTCTTGTGATGTTGTACTGCTCTCCACCGGTGGGACTTGCTTTCTCATAAATGTAGTTACATCGTGGTATCTTTTAATCTCAAAGCTTTGCCCATGCATGGCAAACTTCCAAAGCTTTGCCATGACCAGGCAGGCTTTAATTGAAAATGACAGTGAATGAGATAAGAATTATAAAATTAATTACCTGAACCCAACGTTGGAGTGCAGTGCAACATCCCAAGTCTCTTGGCACAAACGATTCTGATTCATAGGATTGTGCAGAACCAGTAGCAAAGAATTATCTTGGGTATGATAAAAGGAATCAATACATCTGTATTCTTGGGCTGCAGAACGAAGAGCCTGAAAAGGAAAGAAAGAAAGGTACATCGTCCCTGCATGCAGCAGTATGTGCAGACAGGGGACAGCACAGCTTTTACAAGAAGTGACTTCAGGACCTCAGTCTTCCTGCAGGATGTGTACAAAACACTTGGACTCTAGCAACCTGCAGTGCTCAGGCACGTGGAAACTGGAACTCCACCACCGCCCATATGGAGAACAGGTACTCACTATCCTCCACCTCTGAAACTAACCACGAATGAAAAAATTCAGCTAAAGAACAAACAAACTATTGTTCATATTTATTCCAGAGTTAAAATTAGGTATTGAAATAAATAACGAATAAAAGCAGAACTATTGTAAACCAAACTACTTTTCAGCTCAGTTAAGTTCACTTGGTATCTAGTTTGCTATACTGTGACCTGAACATCTCTGAGATTTACTGCGTTCTACATTATTTCACTCTGTTCTGTGAGTTCCATTCCTTTCAGTGTTTACATTGTCTGCAAGCTACGACTTATTCTATAGTTAGAGCTAGAAGAAAGCTTTCTTTCAAACCATCATTTTTACAGAACTATAGAACTGAAGTAAATCTGAAGTAATTACATACCAACAAGCATTGTCTTTAAACATGAAGACTGTATCATCAGCTGGTTGTGAAAATTGTGCTGAGATGCAACATGCAGTATTGGAAAATAAAGAAATATCCTCATCAAAACACTGCTGTTTTCTGTTGCGGTTATTTTCCATCAGTACCTTTTGACTAGATTCACTAATTATTGGGCCCCTCACTACAAGAAGGACATTGAGGCCCTGGAGCGTGTCCAGAGAAGGGCACAAAGCTGGTGAAGGACCTGGAGCACAAGGCTGATGGGGAGCAGCTGAGGGAGCTGGGGCTGTTCAGTCTGGAGAAGAGGAGGCTCAGGGCAGACCTTACTGCTCTCTGCAACTCCCTGACAGGAGGCTGCAGTGAGGGGGGGGTCGGCCTCTTCTCCCAGGTAACAGTGACAGGACGAGGGGTAACGGCCTCAAGCTGTGCCAGGGGAGGTTCAGGTTGGATGTTAGGAAAAACTTCTGTGAGAGAGCGGTCAGGCAGGGGAACAGGCTGCCCAGGGAGGTGGTGGAGTCTCCTTCCCTGGAGGTGTTCGAGAAATGTGTAGATGTGGCACTGAGGGACATGGTTTAGTGGGCATGGTGGTGTTAGGCTGACGGTTGGACTGGATGATCCTAGAGGTCTTTTCCAACCGTAATAGTTCTGTGATTCTACTGACAGTTCAGTTAGTATTGGCTGTTTACCTTGCATAAGAAAGAGTTCCCCATATACCAAAATTTGACCAGACTCTAATGTGGGGGTGCTAAAGTGGTGCTGGACAAGTTGCCTTTCCTCCATCCTTGTGTGAAGATCAAAAAAGAAGTGCAGCACGTGAAGCTCAAGGCAGCACAGAATTTATAACCCAGCTCTCCAAAGAGAACGCCTAGCCATCTACACCTGAACTTATCTTTCACATTTGTTGTTCTTTCTGCAAGATGTGGTCTTTGGTTTTGATTTTGGTCTTTAGCCTGCAAGATTTCTATAAACGAAGCTTGTAGCCCTGAAAGGATGTGAAGTATGGTTGTGACAAAATTTTAAATTTGCCCATATAACATATGCTGCACAGGTGTTTGTAAAATATGCTTTCACATATAGTGGACTACTGAATCTCATAACTGTCAGGGAGGGTCACCTCTAAGGTTAAGATTATTTTTTTTCCCATCATACATTCCATTAAAAGAATCACACCAAAAAGAACTGCTGCAGCATGGCCAAACTGTGAAAAAACGATCATGAACTTCAGTTTCTTGTGCGAATTTTAAAGCAGCTGAAGAAGAATGGGTTCTGATGAAAATATATCATGGATAAAACTGAAGCAGTTATCCAGGAGGGAAATACCCTGTATTCCACTACTAATTTTTTGTATGGTATTCTGATGCTTGACTGTATCTATAACACTCCCAGTTCACAGATACCTGAAGAAGAACGTGGGGATGAAAATGCTCAGCAAAACTCCAGTCTATCAGACAACGCCTCTGAGTCTTTCTTATTTCTTCCAGTGTTGGTTCTAGGCCACAGTTTTCCAGACTCACCTCAAAATACAGTGAAACAAAACAATGAATATCAACACTTTAGTGTCAATTGTATCAAATTAGCTGTAATCTGTTGACTTAATAGGCAGCATCCCACGTTGCACCACAGTTAATTGCATCATGCTGCACATGTGTGGAGCTGTATGGTAATATTTAATAGAAAACACAATTGCTCCCAAAGGTTTTTGCCTTTGGCTTTTTTATGACAAATAATTCAGCTATTTTTATTCTTAGGTTATATGTTTTCAAGTGCTGTAAGCAATTATGAATATTTAGACAGGCCCAATGAAGTAATTTTAAAGTTGCTACATTTACCCAGGGCTGTATGGCAGGCAGGTGTTTCTGAAGAAGCCAAACCACGCAGTCTGCTAGTCTGAAACAGTTTGGCAATTCCTCTAAAACTTTCATTCAACTATGTGAACCCTGGTATTCAGTGAAACCAGCACTGCCATTAGTAGCTTCACCAAGTCCCATCACCTTAGAACTCTAAGAAAGTGACTGCATACTGTTTAAAAGGTATGTCGCTATTCCCCAAACATCACAAAATTGACAGCTGCATGCAGCATTGCAAGGGAACCCACGTTAGCATTTCCCAACACTGAACAGCATTTTCTGTTGTCTCCTGGTATAGAGCACAGTTCAGACCACTCATCACACTTGCCAGATCAGAAGCAGAAAGATCCAATTTGTTCAAACTGGGATCAGCTAGACCATCTCTTCTCTCCTTGTCATTTGTTTCTACATGTCCTGGGAATTGAAAGCAGAAATTTTAAGACTCATCCCGGAAATTTCAGCTCTAAGCCCTAAGGTCAGAGTGCTGCAATTTCCTTAGCATCCTCAATGAAGTGGTTGGACTGATAAACCACCATTACTACAACGGGCACCTGGTATGAACAGGATCACATGGAGACGTCTGTATTCTCATATTCTCTCTCACATTTTGAAATAATTTCCTTTTAATAGAATTCTTTATGCCCTGAGTTAGGGCAGAGGTCACTAATGTTTCATTAAAATTCACAGGTACAAGAAAAACACTGCTCCTGAGAGAAAGCACTCCTGCAAGTATTTGTTCATAAACAGTTCACAAACAGCTCAGCTTCCAGACATATATCCTTAGGCTCTGCTTCTCTGGGAAATTAGATCTGTTTACTGACTGCCTGCAGGAGATCTGAGAGCAGAAGTTTTCTCTTCCTGGTATTTGCTTCTGTGCTGCACAAGTGCTGAAATGTTGATAGCTGTAACTACAATATTCAGGGCTGTGATCAACATAAAATTAAAACTAACTAATATCAAAAAATGCTCTCAAGCTTCAGAAAAGAGGCAGATAAGCAGGATTCATTTTGTCTTCTCCAATTTTCTAAGGAAAAGATCCTATCTAAGCTGGTTGCTTTGACACCTACAACAGGAGAGCATGGACAACACCGTGTATATAAAGATGCGGCAGATTAAATGGATCTGTTTTTTACTTCTCTCACATCCCAGAAAAACAATCACGTTTTTCATGTTGCTTCTTGAGCCAGGTCACGACAAGATTTGAGAAATGCCAGGTATGGTAGAGGTAGAATTGCAGAAATATGGCAGTTCAGATGAAACGAGAGATGACACATCCAAATCACACCTGTTCAGCTGTTGCAGGCATCTAGGCTGCAGTGGAACTGACTTTAAGAACCATGGGATAAATAACCCTTCTCTTTCCCCTGCTCACAGAAGGGGCCTAGACACTGAAGCACATAAACCTAGGCCAGATATATCATGATCACTCTGTATTTACATTTTTTTGGGTACAATTTCTCTCAGGTTCATTCTTGCACCTTTGCTGCAGAAGCAAATTTTAGCATAAACTTGAACACACACTTCGTTTCAAATAAGCTGCATGCTCTGCTGGCTTCTGCCATATGTTAGCCTTATTCAGTGGTCTCACCTTCTCTGAGACCAAATACACATGGTTCCTCTTTCCCTGTTACTTCCATATTTGGCCCAAAATTTTGAATGTCAAAACTGCATGCTGAATTTTCAGCTGCCACCATAACTCACAAGAGCCTGCATTCAGAAGGGCATTTAAGCTCATCTTCGGCATTTTATACCTCTAACGCATACTTGATGTCATAAGCAACAAATGAGTTTTCCAGTACATAGTTTTTTACACATATCATTTAAAGAGGGTTGCTTAAATCAACTGTTTAAAGTTGTCCTATATACCTAGTTTTAGCCAGTTAGCACATACAGCTAGTTAGCAAAGAGCTAGTTTTTGTCTTTACAAAGAATTCCTGTGTAGATAATGCATAGACTGGGCAACGCTTGAAATTTGGTGATTTGTCCAAGGAAGAAAAATCACTGGCCTGTAACAGTAAATGATACGGTAAAACAAACAGCAGGTTCGAATTCTTCGGGAGTAATACAAACAGAGGTTTTTACCAGAACCTCTCGGTGAGTTCCCATTAAGCTTCGTTTCCATAAGGAAGGGTTGTCTCAGCTGTCTTGCAAACCCGGCTGGATTGTCCCAGGGGATATAAGACACTTCAGAAGCACCTCCAGCCAGAGATCCAGAGCTCTCCAGGAGACCAGAGTCATTCAGCTCTGTCAGCCTCAGGCTTTCAAAAGTAAACACTCGGAAGGCTCTTTCTACTTCAGCCCAACTCAGAAGTTCTGTAAAAGAATTACAATCATTAACCGAAAATGTCCTTATGGCTCAGCAGAAGATAAATAGAAGACTATGCAGGCATATTGTTCTTGGCAGCTCCGCAAAAGCCAACAACAATTTCCTTAATGGTATTGGATCAAATTATGTCAGCTACGTTTTACACTGCATTCAAAGTTGAGTGCTTCCAAACTGCAAAACGATATGCCTAACCGTTAATCCACCTTAAATGAAGTGCTTCCTACATCTGAATACCTTCTGGCTCATTAACTTCATACAAGCTATGTTGACTTTAAAATACTGAGTAGACTTTATCAACCAGTTAACAACTAGTTATTTTCAGCTTTAGCTCATGGAAAGGCTTCCATTATCATTAACTTTTCAAACCAAACATCAAATGTTTTTTTTCTCTTCAGACAAAATTTTACACATACTTTGCATAGAAGTACGTAAGGTGCAGAGACGACAATAAATGATGTTTATGGTTATTTGCATTGGCGTCCATACAACAATGATAATCATGAGAAGGATTGAATTTTAGGAGTCCAGTCCCCAAATCACACCAAATGTATCTTTAGTTTGAAATATTTTCTCCTTATGGTAGCTGAAAACTCAAGTGCACTACAAATCCTGAAAAAGTCGGGTATATCATCTCCTTTTCACTCACCTTCTTGATAAAAGGGAAGAAATCGCTAGCAAAGTTAACAGTTTAACCGTCTGGCAGTATAATACGCTTCAGTGAAGACCATCAAATCTGATAGCCACCAGCTGGCAAGCTACAGCAATGCAGAACACCATAATAGCTAAGACACCTAAAATGAACGTACCAACAACAGGAAACAATGCAGCTAGTGTAAACTAATCCAACACATGGGATCTGGAGAATGAATAACCCGGAAAATACCTTCAAATATTGTGCCTTAGATGATGGCATAAATGTAACCGAAGGGATTTTGATGTTTATATTTCTTTCAAAAATTCCTAAGGGTATTTCTGCAGTCTCTGGGATTGCTTCACAGTGCACGTCATCGTGGTATGCACATTCCGAGAAAAGGTAACTGCAGAAGTGATTACGGTTGAAGAAGTGAAGGTATTCTGCTGGTTTGGTAAAGATACTATTGTAGAAGCCAGGCCATTATTAGCACCAGCAGCTTATAGAGGATACATTTTGAAAGCTGGTTACTGTTCAATAAAAATCATCCACCTAAAACACGTGCTCCTCCACGACAAGGATGTTGGTAAATAAACACACAGTTTATGTCACTGTCTCCCAAAACACATTCTGTATGCCAAGATCAAAATAGCACTTTGTACAATTATTATTTTTTCCTCAGTTATAATATATAACTATTCCTATGTTATTAAATATAAATAATAAGAGAGTTCTGAGACACTGCCAGCTCTTAGTTACGCAAGGTTTAATGCTCATGTTGCCTTGCCCAATAACCATGAAACTGAGGTCTGAAGTTAGCTCAACTCGTATGGTAGGCCAACTTATAATCAAGAATATAAAAAATGGGAAATTCTTCAAAGGCTTTAGGTAGCTGAAAAAACTCATCCTCAAATTCCCAGTGTTTAATAGGATCATCAACCAGAAGGAAAAGGAGGAAGGTATATCAACGAAAATCAGCTCACCACTGGTACAGTAATACATGAGCTCGTGAACTCTGGCCAAGCGTTTAATGTTGTTTTCAGCTGAAGGAAGGGTGAAATGGATAAGTTCCTTAAGAGGCAATTTATCCATCATTTCACGTTCAATCTTTTCTGGATTTAAGTTGTCCTGGACCTGGAACAAGAACCAAAGTACCAGAGTTGAAGTAAACTTTAACACCAGTGGACTCCTAAAAATTACGTTAGAATAAGTAAATCCTTTTATAGCAAAAGACATAAGTATGTGCTCAAGTCAGTCAGACATATATTTAAATCTTGAGCATGTGCTCATAGTGCGTTTCTGAATCATGGCGTCAGATATTTTGGGCAGGAAAAGTGAGATACAGAAAAGAATAACTGACAGAAGGCACATCCACAGACACTTGTTAGAAGATATTTGCCTGTGCTAGCTAGACTTAAAAATTCTGGAATACTCGAGCAAATCAACATAATTCTGTACTATCTCTCATCTACACCAAAGGCAAAACATTCTTATTATTAATACAAACAGTGTACGCAATGTAATGCTCTGTGCTACGATGTGTCCTCTGTCAGTATCAGTCACCCACTGCTTCCTCAGCAGACTCGAGATGTGTTGGTGCGTCTACCCCAGTAGGAAAAATCTGCTCTCCTTTGTAAAACCACCACTATATCCTTTCTAATGCATTGAGTATTCACTGCTTGTGGACTTTAGAACTGTTTATACATGATAAACAGAACTATACCTTCAGCAAGTGCAACCGCTGAGCCAGAGTATCGTGGTAGTTAAATAAGAGTGGGTACGTGGGGGTTACAGCTTCTCCACTGTATTTTGGAGAAAAGTAGTGATACAGCTTCTGTTGAAAAGAAAGAGGCATTAAACACCAGTAGTAACACTAACATGTCATTGTAGGAAACCAAAGCCAACACAAACCTTTTTTTCACTCTCAGAGAGTGGAAGAGAAGGCAGGACAGAGGCTATATGGTCTGCAATGGTATGATGTAGTCCATCAGCCCGTTGCTCCGGCACCACCAGACTAGGTGGTGTAAGGCCTTCTTCACTTGCAATAACCTGGCAAACATGACATGTGACAGCTTTCACTACAGTATGACTGCTGCTTAACTTACTTAGAACTACCAGGCAGATCCTATGATAAGCAACACATAGGCTAAACACATACACATGCATTATTTAAGGAAAGAAAATCACACTTTTTGGAGCATGTTAGTTTCTGCAAAACAAAGATTACAGAAAACAGAATTAAATGCGATCTCTCATCATTCACTTTTGGAAGGACGAGAAGAGGAACATTTCCAACTTGAAACGTTAAGAACTGTAATGAACACAGTTTCCGAGTGCATGTCAGGTGCTGGACCTCATTTTGAATATTTTTACCTGAGTTGATGTTTGGACTAAATAATGAATTTTGCCGAGATTTTATTTTGAAAAGAAGGAAGATTTTCAAATCGTACTGAGGGGCTTTGCTAACTGGTAAATTGTGCCTGAACTCAACGGAAATCAGACCTGTCCAGTGCTACCGCAGATACACACCACTTCTAGCATTAAGCTTGCCATAAGACCTTGGTGCTGAGTTAAACAGCAACAGCTCAATACTGCTGCACAGGATGTGAAAAACTATTTCTGACTTATCTACAAACTGCCATCTTTTTCCTCACTTAATTATGTTGGATCTGTAGCCTTGAAAATATTATTTTAGGACAACACTGCATTTACAGGGTAAATGTGCACAATACGAAAGGAAAACAAGGAGGCCACTTTTTAACTGTGATTTCTTTAGATTGAACTTCTGTGGTCAGTGCCTTCATGCATAATCTCTTATTTCATTACGAAAGAGATGGATGTATTAATCTTTGATCAATTCATTATATAAGGTCTAAACTGCACAAACCACAGGACCTGAGAAAAGAATATTCCCACCTGTTCCAGCATGCAGCTCAGCATTAAGGGCACAGAAAAGTGTTCCTCGGGAATCTGACTCAGCAGGTCATTGTAATACCTCATATCCACAGAAGCAGCCATAACAGAAGACTCTTCCTCTGCTGTAAAAGAAAAGACAATAAGCTGGATTTATTCACAGATGCCAATTTGTATTCCCAACCAGCTCAACCTTCTGGACATTCTTCTAAAAAGGACTAACAAATTTCTTAAATCCAAATGTGACTAGGAAGAATTAGAAAAAGTGATAGAAGAAAAGAGAAAAAGTGATTCTCTAAAGAACTTAGCTATCACCACTGCAGTTTCCAGAGACTACTCACCAAGAAACTACTCTCACAACACACCAAACCAGATTTGGCTTACTGTGCAAATGATTTCAGGGGTTTGTGCTGTCAGATGAACGCACAGTAAGGCAGAGTGAACAGTTTTGGGACCAGTGCTGTCACCCTATAGACATACCCTGTGACAAAATTACTGGGGGCAGAATTTCTTCTGCTTGCCCTTTTTTCTTTGAAGGTGTGAGCCGTGACGCTGGTTGTACCTAAAGGAACAAAGACAAAAAAAAAAATTCAGAAACATTGAAACAAATAAGGATTGCCAGAAGCAGACAGGTGGGAAAAAATAATTTCCTTTAGCTTTGGCTACTTACCCTTGACGAGATGCTAAAATTTCAAACGGCTGTTATTCAGGGAGCCAAGTCCTACCTGACTTGGAATGGAACAAGATACGAGTGCTTGAAATGAGCATCCAGTAGCACTGCTACAGATGGAGCGATCCCATTGTTTTCCCTGCCACTAGTTCATGTCCAACAAGCTGTTTTCTTTGCCCACTGAACCTTCTGTCTACCACGAGTGAAATCAAGGAACTGATCTGGGATAGAGCTTAATCATCATTTTTTGATAGTTCACAGATCTGAAACAACACCCAGTGGCTCTGTGCAGGCACGGTGATTCTTCCAGGCACGAGATGGCATCATCAGGAGTTGTCATTTTTACACAAGTGATACTTTATGACCAAAAAAATTACACATAGAGAGATGGTCCAAACGGAATCTGTTAGTATAGAATTAAAGGCAGGTAATTCTGTCCTACGGACAGTTCTTTTTCTACAAGAAACATGATAAAGCAAAATGGATCCTTGCCTCAGCTTCAGGTGGCGGTATCGATTTTCTCTCTGACAGTTCAGGCACGTTAATGAATTTGGTGTTTTCCAAGTAGTTACAATGCTGTCTCCTCCAATCCAGGCAGTCATACATTAATGAAGCAATGCTTTCGAACAGCGCAGTGCCAAATGCAAGCTGTGACAGAAAATCAGATACAAGGGATGAAGTGTGCGTCCACAAGTGTCATGTAACGTAGTCACAAGTCATCAGTTCTCTAACCAGTAGATCTACAACTGTTTAAAAATATTCCAAGGGAATTTTTCACCACTAATTCAAAACGTTTTGTAGAGCAATTCTAAGAAAACAAGGCATCCTCATCCTTTTTTTTTTTTTTTTTTGTCCGTACCACAGTATGGACTGAGCGTTAACCAGCTGCTTTATTGCACACAGCCTAACTGAACCCAGCAGATCATTCTGATCCTGCAGACATTCAAAGTCTACAGTCTTGCAACTGGAATATATGGTTGTTTTTTTTTTTTTCTTTTTCTTTTTTTTTTTATTTTTTCCCAGATGGGAATGACCAGCAGAGAACATAAAATATTTCTATTATCTGTGTATGTTTCTACCAGTTATCAACCTGCAGCATATTTGCAACGTCAGCCATTCTCCTGCCCTAGAAGGATAAAAGACCTAAGAAAATCCAATCAGTGTCATCTCACAGTCCTTTCTTTCTGTTCCTCTGTTCAAACAAAGCCCTCAGGAACTGAGCTCTGACTTCCACGGCTGTACAAAGGAATGCCATCGTACCACCCAGATGTCCAAAGGTAGAAAGCTGTGTCTTCAGAATTCCGACATGGGAAGGGAGAAGTTACTGGGGTACTATACTGTGGTTTTCATTAAGGCTTGGGAGGAATAAAAAAATTGAGACCAACCACAATTTTAAACTTGAATTACTTTTAGCAAACCCTCTCTCAGACCACAGGTCACTCAGGTTTCAGTGGCCTTAATAACCCCATTCTTCTGTACATCCTAAACATGTCATGATGTTGTCTAGCAGTATCGGATGTCTCAATTTAAAGTTTCCTAAAATGACACACGGTGAAGAAACACACCTGTCTTCAGATTCTTCACTCATACTAAGGAAGAAATTCTTCACTGAGAGGGCGGTGAGGCCCTGGCACGGGCTGCCCAGAGCAGCTGTGGGTGCCCCATCCCTGAGGTGCTCAAGGCCAGGCTGGGTGGGCCCTGGGCAGCCTGACCCAGTGGGTGGCAGCCAGCCCCCGGCAGGGACTGGGGGGGCTGGGGGGGGCTGTAAGGTCCCTTCCAAACCCAGACAGTCTGTGATTCCAATTTTTAGAGAGTTACAAGAAGCACAACGCAGCACTGCTCAGTGGGACAGATACAAGGGTTAGTCTAACTATGGTTTTATGATTCTATATGCTTGCTGCCTCCTCATCTCAGGACCTACACAGATACTTGTCAAAACTTCTCTGAGTCTAGGCACTGGTGACTCTTGAACAGAGGAAAACACTTTTGAAAGTATTTTCCTTTATAAATACCTGAAAAATCTGAAATGTAGATGACATTCTGTATAATACTCTATCATTTTTATATCAAGAGCTAACAATTCGTCTAAGAGTTATTCTCCAGAATCTCTTGGACTTCAGAGATGCAGCAAGACAGTACTCAGACACTTCAGAAAGCCCACCAGAACAGATTTACTCTATCCACCTATGATTTCATGACTCATATTCTTCCCATCTGTTTCTTTAAAGACTTCTTTAGAGCTCATTTGAGTTTTGAGATACAGAAGAACGCGGAATCACAACTACAATCTGCTGGAACAATATCAATGGCAGCTAACGTTTATTTCAGTAAAGACACCTACTTGCAGGATATTTATGGATCCCCAGAAGAGCTGATAACGGGGGAGACAGACAGATTACAGAACTTATTTCGCAAAAAAATCGGCCTCATATGTGAGGACTAGATCAAGAATATAATGGTGAATAACATTCTAAGTAGCAACTCCACACATTGCCACAGTTGAGGCATTTTTAATGACTGCCTAAGAAACCACCGTGGATTTAGCCAAATTCGGTTCTGATCCCTTCAGGATCAAAGGTACTTGTTAGCTCACCAGACCGTTTATACACAGGATTTATTGCACTATAAATAAGCATCAGGAGGATGTAGTCTGCCCTCTAAAAACATAGACCACAAATGCAGTAGGATAAATCACAGAATGTTGCTGTATTTTGCTTTAGCACATTGTATTTTTTACTGCTGCCATTGTGGATTGGAAGATACTGGGCCCTCTTACCTTGCTGTGTTTGAGATCCCAGGCTGGAAAAAATTTCTAACTGCTCATTCTACCTTCCAGTGCCAAGTAATAGTCCTTAATTAGCAGGCTATAAAGAGTGATGCACCAAAGCCATGTTTCGAGTAGGACAACAAGAAGCAGGACAGCGTGTGCTAAAAAAACAGCTTAGAATCAAAAAGCATTCTTGCATTCATTTTAATTTGTTCTCACGTGACTTTCCTGATACATAGTAAGTAGACCTGCTTTTAGGAGGACAAAGCATAATTTTTATGTTATTTCGTACTGACATCTGACTCTTGAATGAGATCCAGATTGGGTCTTTGTGAAGACACCGAATAAATTTGATACCTCAAATTGTTTTCAACCCTGCTGCTGTTGCCTACAACACTAAGAAACGCCAAGTCAGGCAGTTCTGTTCAAAGGGTTCCTTGTCAATACATACTCTGGTTCCATTTCATAGAAGACTAAACTAAAATCCTTGCCATTTCTAAATTGGTGCTAAATGTTAAGAATCTCAAAGCGTGCCATATATTGTGGAAGTATGATCTACTGACCAGCATTTCTCTGTCAGACCAGTCAGGGGGAAAGGCATTCTCCTTAACTGCGTGATGAAGCCTGGCAACATCATAGAGTCTTGACCCGTGCTTTCCACTGTTCAGAACTGGCTCCAGGTATTTCCAAAATGTTTCCAGGTTTTTGACAGCTTCATCTTTCTTTCTTTTCTCTGCCTCTATGCCTAAAATTTTAAAGTTTTAGATAAATCATGATGCGATTCTCCCTTCTACAGAAAGCACAAATGGTATTAATCTTCTGTAAGTACTGTTACAATAGTCCCATTCTCACCATCTCATAAAAAATCTGGCACTCAACTTTGGGTTTAAAAACTCCAGGAACGTATAGCCAGAGTAAAACATGGCAGGTCTTTCAGAAAAACAAACAAGCAAAAAACAACCCAAACCCCCAAATAACAGCAATGTAGGTTTGAAACCCAGGAAACAGACAAATCCCAGGCTGTGCGTTTCCAAAGCTGCCAGCACAAGTTCAGACCAAACAGTTCTATAAATAAAGTATAAGCAATCCTTACTATAACCATTCTGTTGAACCGGGAATTGGGGTTAAAAGGAGATTAAGGTTCAGCAGTCTGGAAGTTGTATGGTTCTCATTCTTATTGCACGGTAATGATCAATTTTCAAAGGTGCTCCAGGTATAGGGAAAAAACTCTCTCCTAATGCCAGCCTTACAAGCACACTCTGGAATCCCAGATCGACCATACTTACTACAGCCTTATTTTAAGAGGAACAGGGACATTAAACCTGCAATAATTTGCTTTCATTTGGATTTGTGAGTGCTCAGCACTTCTAAAACCTAGGTATGAAGGCCAAATACCACACTTGCATTTTTGCAGTAGCCCTATGGGTTTAAACCCTAATGATACTGTGAGGCTGGGTACTCTTCAAAAAATGCTGATCTCCGTAAAGAATTCTAAGATATACCTTCCTTCTCCCTTTCTACAATAGGAGAAGAAGAATGTTTTTACTAACTCTACCCCATACTTTAATAATAAAAAACATGTAAGAGCATGACACTTCCTCCGTTCAGAAACATCATGCGTTGCCAGGATCAATCATTAGATGCTCTGCCCTCGGTTACTGCTTCTCTTCTTCATTCTTGTGCCTGTAGTTCTAAGGCCTTTTTTTTTCCTCAAGAATGTTTCCATCATGTAAACCCTCTTACAACAAAGTTTTCGTGAATAACCCCAAAAGAAGATGCAGCAGGTGGAAGAAACTGTCAATGCAGAAGAGATATGGCACAGCCTCAAAGAGGAACTGAAATACTTTGAAGTCTTCGGTAACAGAAATGAGACAGTATTCAGCAGGATTCTACATGATTTTGCAACAAGAATATATTCTTGTTATATATTCATATATATTCATGTAACAAGAATCTGTTATAATCATATAACAGCGGGATAACAGCATCTAACGCATACTAATACATTTTATCATGTGTCACCCTACACCCTTTAGCCTCATCTTTTTAAACTATAACTATTTTTTAAGTTTTTGTTTTCCTTATAGGTCAAGTTTTATAAATTCCTGACAATGTTTTGGAATTTCCCATTGACACACATTTCTTATGAAGTTTTAACTCACTTTTGAGTTAGATGTTACGATTACTTCAGGTATTTTTAGGACACATTCTCATTTATAACCTGGAGGTTTGTTTTTAGTGACGTAGTTATACTGCTGACATGTTCATTTGTAAAGTCAGCAGGATAGCTCGTCTTACAATATGTCTTTTAGTCAGGTGTTTCCTAGCCTATATCTGTACACACATTATTCTTGTGTAAGCATACTACCTTACAGCTTTTCACAATTGACAGAATACTCTTTTTTTTTTTTTTTTCCAGACTGTTATTCTCTGTTCTGTCCAGAACATTTTGGATTTGGATCACTCTCCATTCTTCAGATATCTATGACAACACCAAATGACACCAGCTCCGGCACAAATTTCCTTGATTCCACTCCAGTCATCCTTCTTTTTGACAGGAATCCTTCAATAGCTGCTCTAGATAGGCCAAGGTTTTCCAATGAGACTACACCTACTGCACACAGATGTTCCTCCAGACCTACCTTGCTCACTGTGGGCCATGTGAAACAGCACTATTAAAATTTGAATTATTAAAATTCAACACTGACTACTCCCATGCTCAAAAGTCCAGTAATCCATTTTGTGAGGAAATTAAACTTGTCTGACTAGCTGTTACTCATCTCTTCATTTTTCTTGTAAGTGGTAAATTATTTGTTCCAGTATTTTCCCAGAAACTGGAGTTAGCAGATTACAGCGACTTGGCTATGTTTTCTTTTCCCTCTTCCTCCCAGCTCTCTTTCCACTGTCTCACTTGTTCTTTGAGACTCAAATACAAATGAGAACGGCAGGCAGATCTTCAAGTTGAATGCAATTTAAATTAACCTGAATCAGCTGATCTGATAACTTTTCTACCTTAATTCTGTAGAATTCAGTTATTTTACCTATTCCTTCACAATCCAAAGTTGAATCTTTCTGCTATCAGCATTGATTGTGGTTAGTTGTAACTATCACCTGTAGTGAAATAGATTAACTCTCCACAACACAAATGCCAACAAGAAGAAACAAAAAAAGACCCTCAAAACATTAACCACTGCCAGCCTTCCCAGCACTACTTCTGACAGTTCTCTCTGTTGAGCAGTACACAAACATCTTCTTTCTTCCTCCTCCTGCACCCATTTTGTGCCTTGGTCTTTCAGATTTTGTGCCACTAGGCTCACAATAAACATACATTCTCATTCCTAGTGACTAGACCTATTTCTGATTCTTATATGCTTCTTTATACCTGAGGTCCACATAAAAGGCAGAGTTTAGCCAGCTGTTTCCTTGCTATATAACCTATCCTTTCTCAGAAATGGGAAAATTTGCATTACAAGGTGAGGCTGGGTGGCCTGTGGTTCCCTGGGCCCTCCATCTTACCCTTTTTGAAGACAGGAGTGACTTTGCTTTCCTCCAGTCCTCAGGCACCTCTCCCAGCTGCCGTGGGCATTCGAAGGTTGGTTAAGCATTCCCTGACCAGATCCTCTTCCACCAAGGGTATGTGTTCAGTGCTCCAGAATTTCTCTCTGTCTCTGGGGTGTGGGATTTCTGAAGGTCATTCATGAACACCACCTGTTTTTTTTTTTGGCTATGCACTTCAGCAAAGTCTTGCTCTGTGTTCTTGGTAACCCCCTCAAAGGTACTGAAAGGATTTTATCGGGTACTCTGTAAGCCTTCTCTTCTCCAGACCAAGCAAGCCCAGGTCCTTTAGCCACTCCTCACAGGGTGGCTGTCAGCTGGACTCACTAAACTTCATGAGTAGCATTTCTTGTGTTGTGGAGCCCCAAACTCTGGCCTCATGAGTGCCATGCAGCTGGGAATAACCCCTTTCCTTGACCTCCTGGCTATGTTACTCCAGCTGAGTATGGTTAGCCTTCAGTGATGACTCACATTTAGTTTGCTGTCCTTTTCTACAGAGGTGCTGCTCAGCTGTCCTCAGGCTGTATGATTGCAGGGTGTTACTCTGTGGCACGTTCTTCTCTAGCTGCGCCCACAGTCCCAACCTAGCCAGCTATGCACTTCCCTTGAAACTACCAAATATGCCAAATTCTCTTAGACACAGACCTTTTTGCCTAAAGATACAAAACAGTATGCATTCGATAAAATGCTCTTTGGTGGCTGCCGCACAGAACTGCGGCTGTGAACACTGACTGCTTAGTCAGTCCCTCTTTCCACTGTCCAGATAAGGCAAGCTTTTGCACTGGCAACCCATTTGGTTTGGTGACCAATGGCAACACCACTTTTGCAACTGGAACCACAGCTGCTCACAGGTATTACGCATAAACGCAAGGCACAGAGAGGGAGAAAAGCAGAACAGGAACAGTCTTCACTGGGATATAGAAAGAATACTGTTCTACACAAATTTTGTTACAACTAAATTACCTTCAGGTGAAAGGAAAGATTCTTTCTGAAGTTTAGCTGCCTCCAAGTATTTCTGCAGTGGCTCATAATTCTCAGAAGAAATCCTAATTACACTCGAAACATTAATCCCAAGCTCACACAACACAGGCAGCAGCTGAAGGTTGTGGAAATCCAAAATTATAAAGTAATAATGAGCACCATCATCTGGTTCATCATCTGTTCAAAGCACAATAAAAACAGACTGGAGTAAGGAATTCAACAGCCAAACAAAATTTTAAATTTGTTTTTCCTTGAGTATATAGGGATAATGCAAACTAAAATCACAGAAGCAGTTCTATAATCTCGTTGGCACAATTGTACATTGTATTTTGAGATTTACACATGATCAAAGTCTTCAGACCACCTAGGGAAAAATTATTTAGAGAAGCACCAGTAGAAAAATTATTTGGAGAAACTCGTTATAACCAGAATGCTTATTTTTCTTTGTCTTACTAGCTGTGACTAACAAGGCAGCAAGTTATAGATACTGGGGAAAAAAATCTCATCTTATACAGGTATCCGATGTTTTCTGCCCAAAGAAATCAAAAACAGAAATCAAAAATATTGTGGCTGGTAAAACTGTTTCTACAGGGCCTAGCAGAACCACATTAATACCCACCCAAAGCCATTCAGTACACTACATTCCGTACTTATGTCAGTACGATGGCATGCGTTCTCTACATCACTTCAGCTTTCATTCTCACAGGCACAAACATTTCTTTGAATCTTTCTCCCGTAAGTCCCTGAAAAACTTTAAAATAATCAAAAGAATGATACTATTGACGAGTCTTATCTGAGAAAATGATTCCTTCAGGTCTCAGTACTATCCACATGTTTTTACAGCACATGAGATCATACTGCCCTTTGTACAGAATCTGGCTTCCCCCCCATCAGTGGTGGACAGCTCTGTGTTACTTCATTAATACAAAGAGGAAGGTGCCTTTGGACACTGACACAAATGTGTTCAGTTATTCTGAAATCTTCGTACACAGATGTGTATGTAGGTGTTATTTAGCCACTTCAGTTTAGTCTTAAATGTTGCAACATTTTGATGTCAACCTGCTACATATACCTCATCTATATTTTTTCTTGGACTGTACAATCTCTCTAACTTCTAGGCAGAACACAGTGCCCTCTTGAAATGCAAAGTAGCAATGCTTTAATATTGCTGAAGACATCTTTCAACATGCAACAAAAAAAGTACTGAATGAGAAGCTAGCTTTCAAGATTTTTAGTCACTTTGACAGAAGCATATCTGCAGTTTTTACATACCAATGTACTTGTATTCCTCTTCCTTTTCTCCCCGTCGCTTCAGCTGGGTATTCTTTTTAACAGTAGCTGGCTCTGAAGGGGCTGTTTCTGTCTTTTTTCCCTTCCTCTCTTTCTCAGCTGTCTTGGCACTGGGGGGTTTCTCTTTCTTGCCAAGAGATTTACCTCTCTCTTTTCCTCCATTCTTTTCCTTTTGTTGCTCTTCTGCCTGACAAGATGAAGAAACCAAGTTCTCATTGTAGCCTTTCGGAAGAACAAAGGGCAGGCTTTGTACAAGTGTGGATCCACTTATCTATTTGAATACTTTTCCCTCTCAGCGTTACAATGTTGTTGCAGTAAAGATGTCTTGAACATCATTTTGTCCTTCTCAAGCACATCATTCATTTTGTTAGATTCTTAACAAATTACAGTGTTAAGACTTCACTTTAACTAAGAGGAAGGTAGATCTTATACCTACAAAATCAAGAAAATGGCTAGTGCTAGAAAGATGAGTAAAGAATCCCTGTCCTTCTGTAACTGACACTACAGTGCTCTCATCAGCCAGAAACCTTCCCTGGACTGAAGGGAAATAAGACCAAAAATTCAATTTCTGTTAATTCTTCAGCATCTCTGTTAACACTCGAGTATGGTGTAAAATAGTACCAGCACTATTTTGTCTTTGATGTAAATATCCGTCTACTATAAACTAGAACCAAGAGCCTCGTGCCCATTTCACCCAGGATATGACTCAGCTGCTCTCATTATTTTCAAACAAAACTGCCTATGTTAACTTCTACTCAGTAATTTAAGTGTAAAGTATGAAAGAAGATGGTGATAGTGACCCAAAGCCTCACATTACAAACCTAAGAAGCTCAGATTGAGTCTAAAATTAAAATAATCCAAAATATATTAAGGTAAAGGGAGGTGCTGCCACTTCTTTTGAGGACTCTTTCCCTTCAATGTCATATTTCTTGTTCCCTACAAGGTACAGATTTTTGTGTAGTTTTTAATCTTCCGTTAGTTTCACACTGTGTAATTCTGTCATTTTAAACTTCACATTACAGTATCTTACTACCTCAAGCACTTTTGCAATCCAGAGACACTTCTGCATAATAAGTTAAATGCATTCACCTGTCAGTTTATGACAACTTTCTACTCTTACTGAAATTCAGAAATTTCACAATACAATTATGTTTTTTTTTTTTTTTTTTTTTTTTTTTTTTTCCTTTTTNTCTATCCACTTTCTGCTTTTCTTCTACCATTCTATTTTCTGGTGTCTATTCTAAAGAAAAACAGACAGTTAGTTTTCTGACAATTAATCTCCCAGTAAAATCCCGGTCTCAGCATCTGAGTTGTCAATGGACTTCCTTGTAGTGTACAAGCTAGCTGGAAAGGACTGAAAATTTTATGGCAAACAATTTAGAGTTAAAATTCTAAATTAAAAGCCAGTTTCTGCCCATTTTGTACTGCAGAGCATCCTTATAGCCTAGAGGCCTCCCAGCTGACTCCCTGTTCACCCTTCTGGGCTGCAAGCACACACTGCTGGCTCGTGTCAAGCTTTTCATCCACCTGTACCCCCATGTCTTACTCTGCGGGTCTGTTCTCATTGCCGAGCCTGTCTTCTTCATGTTCGGGATTACCTCAACCCAGGCACAGCACCTTGCACTTGGCCTTGTTGAACTTCCTGAGGTTGGCATGGGCCCACCTCTCCAGCCTGTCCAGGTCCCTCTGGATGGCATCCCTTCCTTCCAATGTGTCAACAAACTTTCTGCGAGTGCACTCAACCTCACTGTCCGTGTTGCCAACAAATGTTACATACTACCGGTCACAATAGAGACCCCTGAGGGACACCTCTTGTCTCTGCTCTCCACCTGCACACTGAGCCATTGGCCCATACACAGTGAGAAGTGAAGCAGCAATGAATTTAAATTAGAGCGGGGCTGATAAAGCTAGAAGCTTTTTCAAATATCTACGCTGCAAAGGTAGGTTTTAAGGAAAAACTGGAAAGTTTTAAGAACACTTTCAACAAATATCTGCCAGGGACAATTTATA
This sequence comes from Alectura lathami, assembly GCA_013399715.1. Lineage (NCBI taxonomy): Eukaryota > Metazoa > Chordata > Aves > Galliformes > Megapodiidae > Alectura > Alectura lathami. The sequence continues at coordinate 257,191 of VXAV01004225.1, forward strand.
AATATCTTATGCTGCCTTAATGCCAGAGGATGGATTAGATAACTTCTCCAAATTTCTTCCAAAGAGGGGACTGATGATAACTTCTTCACTGCACTGCTCTGCTCGTATCATCCCTGATACCTCTCAAGTAATATAACCTCACCTCTCAAGCAACATAACCTCTCCTTCCTTTACTTCAGCAAAGATGTACTGAGCTGAAGCTAGTTTCTAGCTCTATTTTCCATTGATCCTATGACTCAGCTAAGACATTACTATTTTTTACTCTAGCAAAGAGTTCTTGGGCAATACACTTTCTTTTCTATTTTTTTTCCTTGTCTCAACTGCATTTGAGTAATTGGAAGCTTCTTCACAAAATTCTTAACTTCGATTTCTATTTACATTTTTCTTCAATTATGTATACAGGAAGTTAAGGATGAGGAGAAAGCTGAATTTATGCAAATAGTTTCTGATTAAAAGTGGCTTCACAAAGTTAATTAAGCATCCTCCCTAAGGCATGCTCTCATACCACCTTTTCAGCCTCTCTTCTCTGAAGGTCCTTCTGTTTAAGGCAGAGCAGTTGAAATTTCAGTAGCTTTCCAGTCAGTGTTACAGGAATCTCTTCTCCACTGTCCAGAATGGCTTTGGCTACTTCTACTACCTGCAGAGGAAAAATAAAAATAATTGTTACCTGTATGGTTTTAATATTGCATTTGACATATTTTGCATGCAGAAATGATGGGGTGTTGCTTCACATTGTACAAGGTGTGGCTCAGAATGGCCACAGGCTCCAAAGAACCAACAAATCCATAAGATACATGGCTATTCTTTGGTTCCAAAGACCTCAAACAAAGTTATAACTGCTATAATATAGCAGAAGAGAGAAAACTTCTGTGATTTATGCAAGGGTCAACAGATACACAGTTTTTACTGTAAAATAATATTTTTTTTTCAACAAAGAAACAATATCAAGCAGCTGTTTACTATAAAGTAATAAATTAAAAGGTGTTTAACAGATACCATATCAATCAGTACAGTTTTGAATACTGTTTACAAAGTGACTACGGTCTGATGTATCAGCCTTGAATGAAAGATACAAACTCCTTGAAGGGAATTTGAGAAGGTCTGTCGTGGTGAAAATACACCCCCTCCCTGTGTAACTCTGATTCTGATGGTATGCAGCCTAATTGGGGTGAAATAAGGCTATTGAGTTTTCTTAGGGTGATGACAGCAGCGGGAACATACAGCTGCATTGTCCAGATGTGTGGCATTGACAGGCTGTTTTATGACTATGTTTTTTACAGCTTGTTTCCACTAAATTTCGTACAACACACTAACATCTGGCCCATTTTCCTTGGAGCCTCATAACCACTTTATTTACTGCGAAAAAAATAAAATAACATAAAAATACCATAAAAAGCTGTTACATGTTTCTTTTCACTTGTGTTGTCTCTAATAAAGTTCACCTATGTAGGAAGCGCTGTTGAGGAATAATATAACCACAATATTTTCCTACTTTTGTTTTTAAGCAACCATCAGCATTATTTATAACCATGGGCTGAATTAGGTGTTACTCGAATGTTCTGACATGTTTCTCTTTTCCCCTCTTGGAGCAATTACAGTTGGGCACATATGGTGTCAATTTTGCTTGCTAACGTTCAGACAATAAAGGTGCACACTGCATCTCACTGAACTGTGTCTTATCTACTGCAAACAACACCATTAGCTTTGAGCTCTCATAGTTTCTTGGCCAGCATAGAAATTTTCACTTATCAAGTAAAACCTGGGTAAGTAGAGCCACTAAGAATGCTTCTCTGAATAAAACAAAGCAGAATGGAATTCAGGCTATTATAGGCCAAATTACTGTTTCATACAAATGAAAAAAAAATCATAGAGAAGAAAATCCGGCAAAACAAATTTTTCTTGATCATGTAATGCGGAGACAAAACAAACAAAATATTTGTATTTATAGCCTCCCACTCCCAAATAATCCTGCCTCTCCAACACTAATAAAACTGTTAATCTTCTTAGCACACACCTAAGGAAATACATGATGGTTAAGATCAGTTTTGCTTTATATCTCTTGTATTCTCAGCAAGACTACTTACTGGTCACTATCTCAACAAACCAACCATAGAAGGCTTCTGGAAAGACTCCCAGTGACTTCAGAGTCATGGCGGAAAATCAATGACATGTTAAGAACAGACTTAAAAGAATCGCACAGACTCTAGGCACCCTAAAAGCTACCAGCCATTCCAACCAAAAAGAGTCACCCAGAGCTAGCTACAGAAAGTCTGAGCTCTGAAACAAAGACAGTTTGGTAGAAATATCACCGTAATTTCCCTCCGAGAAAAACATTCTCATACAGTTTCTTGCAAAAATGGTGTTAACAGCCTACGCAAAGAGATACTCAACTGCCTAATGTAGACGAGATGCACATTTCTTGACGTACAATGGAGGGGAAATAGAGGGATTCTGGAAGGATTCCTGAAAAGTATATATAGAAACCCAGCCTGATGGCAGTTGCTGATTTATTGCTCATGGAAGAAGGAAGGAATGCGTAGACTCTTGCAATCCACTCTTCCTGAGAAGTTCAAAGCACTTCACCAGTTAAATGCAATGCATCATGATTATTCCCACTTTGTAGACAGAGAATTCAGAAATTAAGAGACTTATCCAGGGGAACTGGACAACTCCGGGAGTGGTGGAAAGGACAGATTTTTTTATGTGAGTTGTTAGAGAGGTATTAGAGAGGTTATTAACCAAACTCTGCTTTGCAGGAGTAAGTTCTACTGCTGTGGAGTGAGGTCAGACAAATAAGACAAAGATAAAATGAGCATCCTACATTTGGCAATACAAAGAAAGCAATCAGTTTTTCATAGAGCAACATAAAATCTGCTTCATGCACAAGCAAATAAAAAACAATCCTTCATCACTGCTAGTTTAAACATAGAACATAGATCAATCCATGCAGAGCAGATAAAAGAATTTATTACACTCATGCAAGTTTTCTTCATTTGCGGCCCTGTGAATTATGCAGGCACCTGGCATAAACAGCTAAGAATTCACAGAGCCTCAATAAAAAAGAAAGCTGAAGACAAAGACTTGGTAGGAGTACAGAAGGAATTTTTTGGGATACTATGAGGTGGATTCATTTCAGACTGGCTATACTTTATCCTGCCAATGATGACCTTTTCCTTATGTGAGAAACTATGGAAACTTGGACAGGCAAACTCAGTTAGGTAGGGCCTCTTTTCCTTTAAAGGAAGAGGAAACTTCGCATTCCTCACCCAGCAGGGGTCACATTTGTGAAGTGCAGAAAGGCTGCAGTGATGCAGTATTTGATCTCATATGGTGGCAGCACGAACCATGCAGAGACTTAGCTGCCTGGTGCAAAGGGCATGTATTTCAAACCATTCAAACACCGCATGAGTGCTTGTAGGTGATACTAGACCATGGGTGTGTGCTGATGTCACTGAGACTGGAGTCTTAAACGTTTGGAAAACATTGAAAGTCAGAGTCTTCATGGTATCTTTCTTTGAAATGCCTCTTTTTCAGCATACAGATCCACTGTGGCTGCTAAATCATAATCAGAACAGCTCTTGAAGTAATAAATTGAATTACCAACTCTCACGGCTCTATCATTACTTGGAAGCAGCTAGCATCACTCGCTATGAACAGTGGTCAGCCCTATATTATCCTATATCCAAGACAAGCTTTCTAAAGCTCCATCTTCCTTCCTGGTCTCGAAACTGTAAGAAATCAAAGCCATCTTGTATATGTCAGTCTCACATACACAATGATTCCTAGAAGGACTGCTTAGCAATACAAACCCCCCAACAGCTGACAGAGTTCAGGCCAGTTTAAAGCAGGTAAGCTATCTTTAACACAGGAGTCGTCAGGCTATATGGATTACATATACCAATGAAGAGACTATTCACTATTCAAATACATATTTTATTTAAAAATACATATTTTTTGAGCAAGCTAATAAAATTAAGAAAAATAAGCAATCTTCACTTCTAACAAACTGCCATCAGATTTGTGTTGTGTGGTGAATCTCCCACAAGAAGCTTTCAAGCAGATTATGGAATGAAAACTGCGTGTCATGCTGAAAAATTTCTTCCGTCCAAAGAAGACATCTGAATGACTAGTATTAAATACTTCTGAATCTGGTGACGTCATTTCATTGACTATGACATACTAAGATACCATTCAGAAAGAATACTAGGAAGGCCCTGAGCTGACTGAAACAACTTGTTTTAGATCAGTGTATTCTTTTAGACAGTGTAACTTCACCCAAATCCGTGAATCATCTTCATCGATCAATAAAGACTCTACCAAAATGTATTCCAGAGGATTTTAAAAATTAATAAAAGTAGATTTGAAGTCTCCTTTCCTTCAGTGTCCTGTCTAAATCCTAGTTTTCAAACAAATGAATTAAAATAAGACTAGGATACTTTCCCTGTTGAGCAATATTGAGCAAACATGTATGCTATTCATGTATTAAATATCTGCCTTTCTATTACGGGAACATTTCTCAAACCAGCAGCAATGGCTGTTCGTGTCCTATAAAAATATCTTGTCACTCATACGAGTAAGTCTGTTTTTGCCAAACCATAACACAACCCAAGCTGGTTAGCAGAAATCTACTTAGAAATATCTATTGTAAGAAGGCCTGTGCTTTAAATCTCTCCCTACAGTCAATGTGCAGCCTGAGAGAATCACAGAATGGCTTGGGCTGGAGGGACCTGAAAGACCACCTTGCTCCAACCCCCTGCCATGAGCACCTGCCACCAGATCAGGCTGCCCAGGGCCCACCCAGCCTGGCCTTGAGCACCTCCAGGGATGGGGCACACACAGCTGCTCTGGGCAGCCTGGGCCAGGGCCTCACCACCCTCATTGGGAAGAATTTCCTCCTAACATCTAACCTAAATCTCGCCCCTTTTAGTGTAAAACCATTTCCCCTTGTCCTATCACTACACTCCCTGATAAAGGGTCCTTCCTCAGCTTTCCCGTAGGCCACGTTTAAATACTGAAAGGCCACCATAAGGCCTCCCCAGAGCCCTCTCTTCTCCAGGCTGAACAAGCCCAGCTCCCTCAGCCTTTCTTCACAGGAAAGGTGCTCCAGTCTCTGAGCATCTTTGTGGCCTCCTCTGGACCCGCTCTAGTGGCTCCATGACTTTCTTGTGCTGGGGGCCCCAGGCCTGGACACAGCACTTCAGGTGAGGCTTCACAAGGGCAGAGTAGAGGGGGACGATCCCCTCCCTCTCCCTGCTGGCCACCCCTCCCTTGATGCAGCCCAGGATGCCATTGGCCTTCCCGGCTGTAACCACACACTGCTGGCTCATGTCCAGCTTTTCATCCACCAGCACCCCCACCTCCTTCTCTGCAGGATATCTTCATTGGTTTAATCTCAGCAATGCAGAAGGAGAACTTTCTAAGACACATATATGCAGTGCATGTGTTTTACTGTTACAAGTACTCAAATAATGTTTTAAGGGAAATACAGTCATGTAACCTAATTTAAGTAAAAAAGGGAAAAATAATACATAAAAATTAGAGTAACTTTTAACCTTGGCTTTATTAAAGATCTCATAAAACAGCTCTAACCATCTATGGCACATACTTCCTATGCCTTCCTGACCACCTAACTGCTACCAAACCCTGCTGCTTTGAGGGAGGACAAAATATGATGTGAATATCCTGACTGAGAAGAACAGTCATTACCGCTGCTATCCTAGCAAAAAGGGACTACATGCAAAGCGAAGAATCTCTCATGCGACTTGTTCAAACACTCTAACTGAGGAAAGAGAGATGAAATGGCATTTAATAAGGAGAGAAGATATGCCAGCCTGCTGTGACCTGTTATCAGAAGAAGAGATATATTGCTATGATCAGATCTTTAAACATTTGTATTTCAGTGGTATAAATACGCCCAGCAAGACTTTTCATTGGGGAGCAGAATATTTTGTGCTTCTGACAAGTAAATTCTTTCTAGTAATTCCAGCCAATTGGATTCACACAACGACCATTACAGAGCTGAAGTCTTGCTTCTCTGATATTTCATCTGGCAAGGGAGAACCCAGTAAGAGAAGGAAAAAGAAGATTTAAGAAGCAAAGTTGTCTCCTCAACCCTTGTGCTAGCAGACCCTGCCTTGCTACGTGTTGCCAGTTTCCTAAGAACCCTCAGAACCTGTGGGACAGGAAGGCCCAATGGCCTCATGAGTTTGGCACCAAAAGGTTCCTCAGCAGGACCTTCCTACTGTGGTCCATATTTGCAATAGGTCTCTGGGCACCTTTTTTTCCCTCAGTGCTAAAGGATTCTGTGGTCATTTACTCTACTTGAGAAATGTGACCCTTAATTAATCACTTAGAGTCACCTGGATTTTGAAGGCAACACAACAGAGAACAGCATTTCCTTTTCCAGAGGCTCTCTCTATCAGTTCAAGTACGCCCTTGTTACAGACATAATTGCTTTGCTTAGTCACACAGATTTTGACAAAACCTGCATGGGAACACCATGAAATTTTATACCAAGTTGCATATCTGTAGGCAACAACTATTACCTCTCAGATGTTGGCAACAGGTACTACAGAGCTGAAAACTAGTGAGTAGAGAGTGACCACAGCAGGGTTTAAAGTTCCCTGCCCTTCTGTGGTGCCAGTACCTCTATAAAAGCCATCTTTGCGGAATCACAATTCCCAATCCTTTCTTGAGCATTAATCCTCTGTACACCCATACAGCACAAGGACTGAGAGCTCCTGCAATAAAATTCTTTTAACTCTCATCCACACAATTGCACTTGACAAAGGCTGACCTGAGAACTGTTCTATTCCACTACAAATGCAGCTTTTGTTTTTCTCTGTGCTGGAATGAAAAACAAAATTAAATCCTTCTATCCTTCTGACCATTCAGCGTGGCCGCCAAAGTGGTTTTTGCTGTCAAATCCTCTCATCAAAACAATGACACCTAACAAGTTTTGGCTCTTGAACTGTTCCATTTTACAATCACTTTTCAAATTCGTTTTTGTTCTATGGTGGAAAGAAAACAAAATCCTGCTAACTTTTACTACAAAATAGAATTCTACTAATATACATCTTTCAACTGAGAAGGCTAGATTTTAGAATGAGTTTCTCTACTTTTGAGAAAACCTACTTGTGATCCCAACCTTTCTAATGGTGTTTCGTCACAATCTATACACTTCCACAAAAGTGCTTTACCTTTAATTATGTGTTGCCACAAGAAACCAAGAGGCCTTCCTAAAAATACTCCTTACTAGTGTTATTTCTGCAACATGTTTCTTCAGTGACACATATCCTGGCTCCTAACCACTCTTTTTTGCTCTCCTCCAGATGCTGCACAACTCACAATGGCTTGTACTTTCTTGGGTAAAAATATTCCTAGCCACAAGCACTATGTCTGTGACATTAAGAGTTTTGCTTCCACATCCAGTTATTAACCTGATGCAAAATCCCATTGAAAAAAACATTGCACATATCAATTATATGCAGCAAGAATTAAACACAAGGAATATATGGCATTACAAAGGTACTCTAGGCCACCAGACTATGAATATTCCTATGTAATAGGGTAGATGAAACTGTACAGCTAAAATGGAGATGTGGAGTCATGAATGCAGTTAGTAGCGGGAAGCTAATGGATGATGTAAGAGTTTATGGGAGGGATCACTATGGAGGACTGTAAGAATTCTTGTAAGAGCAGGGGCCAATGGGCTAGCGATGTTGATTTTCATTTCTGCTCTTTCAAAAGCAAGATCTGTCTGGTGTTTGAGGCTACTCCACTCAGGACAGTATCACAAGAGAGATTCACATATCACCTTCTCACTGAAGATGTGGTATCATTAGCTGTATCACAACTAAAAAAAACTCCACAACACAATAAACCCAAAACTTCAGTTTTTCTGCACTAGAAATTTACTGTAATATCCTTAAGGTGATATAAACACATACTGTTGTTCCTAGTGCTATTCTCCCACAGCTTTTTTTTCTTTTCTTCTTCAGTGAAAGTATTGCTAGAGACAGATGGCAGAAGCCAAAAAAGGGACACAGTAGGAAAGATAATAGAAAGGCATGAGGTACCTAGGACCTACTGAAGACACAAAAATTATTTCAAATTCCTGAATCCAATCATGCCATTGAGGCGAGGGGGTATTAAAATAAGACAGCTTTGAATATTTATGCACACGCACACACACATATACCTGTGGACATATATAAAAAATTCATAACACAGTAAGAGCACCAATCCCAGGAACTGCATGCCAAGTTGCCATCTAAAGTGGACCTTCTGTTTACTGTGGAGACTGTGATATCACCAACAATCACTTTCAGCAGTCTTACCAGCAGCAACCCTTACCTCATAAATCTACATTCTACACACTTCCAGCAAAAAATTATTCACAGAAATGGCTTAAAGCCATCCTGCTTTAAATCCATTGTTTTCTGCCAGAATTCATTCAATTTGCTCCATTTCAGCTAGTTCACTATCCAACAGGAGGTCTTAATATCTTAGGTAATGTATTTTGTGCTGGAAGTGACAGGAGAGGAATCTGTTTCACGTACACCTAGAAAACTCAAGGATCCTTCTGATCCTGCTACAGCCTAGTATTAAGACAAGAAGTATTATGAACATTACACAAATTCCCAAGGATTCTGACAGCACAAACTTAGGGAAAAATAAAACAAACTAAAAAAAAAAAACCACATGCATCTTATAAATAATTTTAAAACAATGCAAGATTCTGTTTCTAGTCAGTAACCTTTTAGTTGTACAGCTGTACTAAACATGAACTAATTAAGATTTATGTGCAAGCATTCAATTTAACTGGATTTTGATGGCAAAACTGTGCATACTATGCTTAGCAGTAGAAATGAGGAGAAAAAAATGAGGGTTTGTATGAGAACCGTTTCCTGTGTAGATTTGGAAGCAAAAAATCACCACCAAACAGGTGAGTCTCCTGTGGGGTCTGAAGCATACAACATATGAAGTCTATTCTATTTAAAAGATTGTAAACGACCTGGGAGAAAACACAAAGTGTTCAGGCACAAGATTTCCAGAAGACACAATAACCATAGGGGTTACAAAGAATGTAGTGGAAAACTGATTTAGAGCAAAGAAAAGAGACCAAATCCACAAGACGGAAACCTGAAAAGTGGCAACTCTGGGAACGACTCATCAGTCAACGGTGAACCAAGAGGTCTCAAATTCAGCACCAGTGCAAGGCAGCAGCCAAGGTAACTCACACAACCTTCAGACTTGTACACAATGAGCTATCAAATAGGAGTACATGCACAACGTTATTATATCTGCTTGTGTTTGATGTGCATTCAACGAAAACATTAAGTCCCTTCTAGTGTCCACAATGAAATAAAAATAGTGAATTGTGTTTGTTAGAGAAGAGTCATAGAAATTACTAAATAATTGATCATCATGAAGGAGTCTATTACCCGTTGCTAAAGAAAGAGAAAAATTTGGTACAATTTGAACACAATTTCAGAGTTTTTATGCTAAGAAGAGAAGATTAATTGCAAGATTTTCTTTGATCTAGTAAATATGGCTGTAAGCCGTAGACTGAAACATGCATTTACACTGAAACTAGAAGTAACCTCTATCAGGAAAGGTTCTCCCTGAAAGAAACTAAGCTGTAATAGATTCTCAATTGTTTTTAATCATTCAGGGAAAAAAAAAAAAATCTGATATTGATTGTAAAAGTTTCAAGATGGATTATTTTGGGGAAAAAAAAAAACAAAAAAAAACAAAAAAAACCTGTGACCTGTGGTACAGGTCACAATAAACTCTTCTACCAATCAAATCTATTTACTAACTTCACACAACATAAAACAAACTGGTGATGGCTGTGTTAATAAGAAATCCAACTCTTGGTCTATAGTGTTGACAATTGTTTTCCTGTTGGTATGCTTTCTCACTAAAAAAGAATTGAAACAACTTAGGTATCTGATTTTGCACATATGTAGCATTCACAATGGTCTCTTGGGAAAATATTTACAATCAAGAAACAAGCTTGAAATTTTCACGTGACCATAAAAGTTAGCTATCCAACTCCTGCAAAGTGACACAACCCTCACCGAAATCCCATGGTAAGCCAGAACAGTGCAAACCTAAAATATGACGCTTTTAATCACCAAGCAGTCTGAGCCTCGGCTGAGAAGAACACAGACAGCTTTGGATCAGTTTGCCTGGAGATGAAGGCAGAAGTAAAATCTTCCTTTCAAAGCCCTGTGTCTGGCAGGGGAAGGAAAGCTGGGGGGAAGAAAAAAGGCCTTCAGCTACCTCAAGCACTTTCACTACATTTGAAGTCCGAAGCCCGCACGGCACGTTTTCCTTCTCCTTTCTGATTTGAATGCCTTCTCCAACCATCTTCTCCCAGCCCTTGCAACAAACAGGCCTTGCTGCTATCACAGACTTTACTCCACTTGTTTAATGGCCTCTTCCCACAGGTTAACTCCATCTTTTCCACTTAACATGTGCTTGCAGAAAGGGCTTTATAATCCACTTTTCCATAGCATTCCATACAGAGCATGGCAGAAGATGAAGTTACTCTTGGCTTAGGTTTGGTGTCTTTTTTTTTTTTTTTTTTCCCTACCATGCCTGAGAGATTTTCTGTCTTGCATTCACCTATACCTGTCCAGTCATCTCCCATTAAGGGACTCACAATCTCCTCTCACCATGGCTCCAGCTTATTCCCTTCTGAGTATATGACAAGAATCCTTCTCAAAACCTCCTGAGTAATGTAAAGGCAACATTCCTAACCATGTCTCAATAAGTCCAGAACAAATGCTGCAAGGAGAAAAAAATCTTTCCATCCACACAGCCTTGGAATTTAGAATTCCATCTCACCAGAATTTTCCAGGAAAAAAAAACACAAACAAACAAACAAACCAAAATCAAACAAAACCAAAACAACAACTTGATGAACAAATCTAGTATGGAAAATCTAGACTTGAACAGACTTTCAAAATTCAAAGTATGGAAGCTTAACATTTTCCTTTCCATACACAAGGGGAAAAAAAAAAAAAAAAAAAAA
>VXAV01004225.1:277762-318269 GCA_013399715.1 Alectura lathami
GCACAGGTGTGGGCGCCCGGGCCCGCTCCCGGGCCGAGCTCACCGCCACCCACCCGCTCCCCCTGCCCCGAGCGCTGCCAGATGTGCCGGCACCGGGGCTGGGAGGGGAGAGGGAGGCACGGCTGGGAGAGAGCAGGAGGGCTGCCAAGATAAAGAATTCATTACAGAGGAGTCATGTCGTGATCTCACGCTGGAGACGAGTGAAATATTCTGTGTGATTTAACATTTGGTGAAAATACCCCAAACCACATGGTGCCCTTCCCCCAGCCCGTTGTGCCGACCGGGCTTGCTCAAATCTTCTGGTTTTGCAGGAGTCTTAAAGCCTTGCTGTGCAGCCCATGATTGCTGTAGTCTGAATTTTATTCTAGGACGATACTGACCTCATGTATGTGCTTTATAAAATACCTTTAATTATGCACTTTTAGTGGAAGAGTCAGAATTCAGGTTTATAAGAGATGTAAGATACGAGTCTTGTATCATCTTAGTCTGCAGAAGAGTATCTTGCCTGGGTTTGTAGACAGTGATGTAGTTCATAACATGGGCAAGCTGCACAGTAGATTTGCCAGCATCCATAAACATGTTCCCCCACCCCACTTCTTGGCTGATGTCGATTTTTCTCTTTTCTCTTTCTTTTGTTGTCCAGGAAAAACAAAACAAAACAAAACGAATTCATTCTGCAATTGTTCAGAGAAACAGGGTGGGTGACATTCCCACCACACTCTCGTTCTTCATTAAGATCTTGGATATGCACACTGTGCCTGCTGAGGTGTATGGAGAGAGCGTGGGGAAGGAGGACCAAGCCAAGAGCAGCAGGACAGGACAGAGGTATGGGGCAGAATGTACAGATAACATTGCCAAATACCATTGCTGTCAGCTGTCCCGATATTTTATGGCTCACTCTTCAGGGCTGGATGTAAGCTTCAGGATGACCAATGGGAGAGAGCTGTGCATCCAGCTCCTGATGGTGCAGCTGGAGCTATGCGCTACCCTGACATCAACGGGAGATGAGGACTGCTGGGAAGCACTGCCTGCTGTGCCCACACCTGGATCTGTAAGCTCGGGGTTGGTAGGAAGACTAGAAACAGCAAGGCACAAACAGCTCTGAGAACAGGAACAACAGCTGTGAGCATCAAAAACTGGCCTGTTTTTATCTGTTGTGTGGTTGCTTGGATGAGTAAGGAATAGCTGGCAGAAATTGTTTTGTTCTGCTGCTTACCCTCTTACTAACTGACACATGTATCGTGTATCTAACTTATTGGTGTTGGATGCTGTAGCAAATAGCAAGTCAAGCTGAAGTGATACAGCTCTCACTGGGAGCTTACCAGTTGAATGACCTCCACCTCTCTCCCAAACAAAGGAGAGAGAGAAATTATAATTATTCCCTATTACAAAGGGCCTTAGTGTATGGTTCTAAAACAGGTTCTCCAGTGGTGGACCTATCCTGTTTGGCTGCTTGTCCCTGTCCCTCCAGTGGTGCTGCCAAAGATGCTTGCAGGCCAAGCTGTAAACCAGATCACTGAAACTCTCTGGGTTAAATCCTCCAACAGACAAAAGCAACGAATCAAAATTCTTGGGAAACTACAGCCTTTGTTCCCTCCCAATGATGTAGATTGCAAAACTCCGGGTTGTCTCTGAGCCCTCTGAAAACCTCCAGCTTCCTTCTGATAACTAACAGATGAAGTTGCTGAAATCTTAAGACTTGCATTAGCTAAATTGGATGTAATTTGGCTATACTGGTTAGCTGGGAATGAGAGGAATGCACAAAATAAGAACCCACAACATGCAGTTTGGGGTACCTGCTGCACAAGAAAAGGAATGCACAGGTGTAAGCCTGCCATTTCTGCATAGCAAAATTGGGTCTACCGTTAGTGCAAGAGTTAATGGGCAAATCTGTGATGACTTTGTGTATGACAGAAATATTTATGGTGAGATTTTCAGGCAGAGTGACAACTTAAAAATTCTAAAATCACCCCTTTATTTTCTGACTTATGAAAAAAGAATGTGAATGCATGAACGATGACAATGGAGTAAACAAAACTCCGATTTTAAAACAGGTTTGCAATTCCAAATAACGCTGTGTGTAAATACAAGGCAACTTGCATTTCCCTGGGGAGGGAGTTAACTCCTCTGTGCATTCTCAATTTGCACAGCAGGGTGAGAGGATGTGCATGGTAATGCTAACGCGTAGCTAGACTAATATCCTTGTGCCTACATTTTAATAGTGGTACAGAAGGAATATTTTAAAAGTAGGTATACTCTTTACATCTCTCAGGAAAAAAGAATCACTGCTTGCCTTTTATTATATGTAATGTAAAGAACATTTGCACTTACTTGTCCTCCAGTAGAGAGAGGGGAGTGGAAAGAAACTACTACTTGTAAAAATTTTGTCTTCTCTACTTGATATTTCCTGAAAGACTGCAGTTGACCGAAGAACTAGTAGAGGTTTTGTGTCTTAAATAATTCAAGCCTGATCAACTTAGAAGGGGAATTAATTTAATAATGCTTTTTTTTTTTTTTTTTTTTTTTTTCTNTTTAAATGCTCGACTAATATTTGGAAAAAATGATCTTTTCAGTAAGAACCATCAACTTCCCTCCTTCAGTTAACAAGTCAGCAAAGAGTGTTCTGTGCTCAACTCCTTAAGCACACATTTAATTACTTTATATTGCTTTCCTAAGATGTAAATGTTTCTTGAACAGCGAGGCTTCCTGAATTATGGCTTCAGAAAGCTGTTTCCGTTTTGGAAAGCTTTCCAGAAGGCTGTCTAGAACAGCTAACATGGCCTTCAGCACTGCTAAGGAAAACAGTCCTTGTATTTCTAAAAGAAGCAAGGTATTAAAAGAGATAGGTGTATATATATATATATATATATTTTTTTTTTTTTTCTGAGAACACTTTTAGGTTCTTTTTGCTTGAAAAAGGAGGAGGAGGAAGAATATAAAACTCCCGTTGCTTTCCTTTTCATTTTCACAGTGCTGCAGTATCTGGCCTGGGAACAGCTTTTGCTTGAAGCTTTCAGTCCTTCAGGACACAACCATCCCACAGGTTACAGAGATTTGGCAGCTATGGCATGTGTTTCCCCAGCCTCCCTGAACTTTTACATATGCAGTTGGATGTAGGAGGTCTTTGCCTACAGTTGCTGCTCTGGCCACCAAATGCTTCCTCCTAATTTTTTTTCTCAGCCTCTAAATTTGTTTATACGATTTGCACAAAGCTTCCCACATTGGCTGCATTGGCCTTGTGGATGTAGACCAAGTACTCTCTTTTGGCATCAGGATTTATAAAGCTTGTTTCTACATCAGTGAATTATCAGTGCAGTATAGTTAACGACGTGCCCTGGAAGGAACAAAAGTTGAGCAGTCCCCTTCTGAGTGTGGCATGGTGAGCTTATAATGTTTCTGGCAACAGAAGTCACAGATTTCTTAATGCCTGAGTTCTAACCATAATGAAACAATAAAATAACCTCTCCTCCTCAGATTGTAATAGGCCTTCCCAATATCACAGAATCATAGAATGGCTTGGGCTGGGAGGGACCTTGGAGATCATCTAGTTACTGCCCCCAGTATAACCAGGCAGGAGTTGCTAGGTGATGCTGAGCCGTGCTATGTGTTAGATGTAGAGGCAGTAGCAGTCAGCCCAGGCGTGGAGGTGTGAAGTCAAGTCCATTGGCCAAGCGGCAAGACCCGCCTTCTGGGTCGGGGCCTGTACATGTACCAATCGACAGACACAGTGCTGCTTGATCTGTCCATCTGATAACGCGGCTGAAATCAAGGGAAGCTGTGCGTATTCTCTTCTCCCTCAGGCTCTAGCATTTGGTGTCAGTCTGGCCAGCCGTTGTTTTTCCATCACTGGTATTTTCCATCAAGCTGAGTTACAAATGTATGTAGCCTCTGTTGTTTATCATTGACATAACATGCAGAACAGATCAAACTTCCTTTATATGTACAAATAAGCATACATTTAAGAGCCTCCACCAACTTTGTTTTACTGGAAAAAAAAAACAAACCAAAAACAAACTTACAAGGCCCTGCATTTAATTTCAGAAAACATGCTTTTGTAGCCTAGTCTATCCCACGTGCATGCATGTGCAAGGAGAATGCTTTTTCCTCTCTATAGCCAATGATACGACGATTCCTGGCAAAGCTCAGAATGAAATCCATTATCATCTGTCAGTAAAATGACTTCCAAATTCCAGCTGGATGCTGTGCAACAGTCTCTTAAAAGAAAGACTCCCTCTGCATTGGATATTGTAGTTCACTGTCTCTTGGTAACTGGATTTTGGAAGCAGTTCAGTGCTGCCAGTCAGCAAAAAAAAAATGTCCAATTTCTGATAACCCATGCTTTATTCCTCCCCTTCCAACACAGATCACAAGATTTTTATTCTTTTCTTTGAAGAAGTTAATCCAAAGAAAACATTTTCCCACCCTTGGAGAAAGCCAAACTCCCCACCCCCCCATCACCCCATCCTCCTGGACTTTCAAATCTTGTATCATTGCCTGCTTTCTTCTGGCATACAAGGAGTATTTTCCCTAAGGACAGAGAGTCCTGCGTGGAGATCTTCTTCTGTAGCACTCCTGCCACCATCAAGAAAGGGAATCTTTCACAGTAGTGCTGTGCACTAACCACTAACCTTTCTCAACAGCCAAACAAAGCAAAGTCTAAATAAATGGAATTTGAAACATTTTACTCTTTTTCGTGCAAAAATAAAACTGTTTCTGATCCACTAAAAAGAAACATTAACACCATGGAGGGTAAACACACCTAAGATCTGTGCCAGAGCTTGCCCTGAAAGTACTGATAATAAGTGGTGGAAAGATGTGATGGGTTTGTTTGTATATTTTTTTAAAGGAGAAGACTTTATTTCTAATAAAACATGCAATCTGAACTGGAATTGCAGTAAATAAATGGCTGGAATCACAATTCTTTGGCCTTGATGTCTTTATTCTGTGAACTTCTATTTTGATGGTTTTAAACTGTGAACTATCTGTGGGTAAAGCCTAATTGCAGAACAACTAAGTTACAACAATGCAATTTATTCTGAAACTGTTCAGTTTTAATTCCCCCTCCTTTCTTTCCAACCTGTTTCCCTGTGGACATACATGCCCCAGTGGATCTAGTTCAATGAGTCGGTTTTGGAAAGAAATACTCAAAATGATGGCTATTTCCTGCACTATTTTCGCTCTCTGTCACACTCGAGCCTAAAATCTGCTTTGTAGAACAGTTATGATTAAACTTGCTGGTGATGGGACAAGGGGTAACAGCTTTAGACTAAAAGAGAGTAGTAGATTTGGTTAAGATGTCAGGAAGAAATCATTCACTATGAGGGTGGTGGAATGGGTTGTCCAGAGCAGCTGTGGATGCCCCATTCCTGGAGGCATTCAAGGCCAGGCTGGACGGGGCTCTGAGCAACCTGGTGTAGTGGGAGGTGTCCCTGCCCACGGCAGGGGGTTGGATCTAGGTGGTGTTTAAGGTCCCTTACAGCCCAAGGATTCTATGATTCTATATGAAACAAAAGAATATGGGAGAGCTGGGTGCTGCGATACCTAATGAGTTCAGTTGGCAGGCTAGAATTTGACCAGCCATCCCGTAGAAACTCAAATAATTTGAGCATCTGCGTATTCCTGAGGGGATCAGGATCTAGCCCTGAATCTATGTAGTGCTCCTTACAAGTGCTGTAGCCCCAGACATCATCTGAAAAAACCCAGTGAAAAGCAGGTGATAGAGATGAGCAGGCTAAGAGCAGTCCCTGCTTACTAGGGCCTCGACTTTCACCCCTCTTGCTGAGACAAGTAAGAGATGGAAAGTATTATGAAAGGTGGTTCACCTTTGCGGAATTGTGTGTAATAGAATATTATTCTTCACCTTTACTGGATGAACACGGTGCAATTATGCAAAGTAACCACAAAATGGCAACTTCCTGCTCCCCCCCAAGTCTTCACATGTATACTACGTGCAAGATTTTAGTGAGTGTCAACAAAATGGGATGTAGAAAGAATTTGTGCTGTTTTTGTTTCTGCAAATGTCAGCAAAACCAAATTTCTGTCAGGGTTTCTATATTTCTTATATTGGCTATTTGAAGGCGTGCAGATTTAGTTAAACATGCTCAGAAAATTAATTCTTTATTCAAAGAGTGAATGGCATCATTTTACGGAGGCTAAGTAACAAGACATTGTTTAAATAACAAATATTGTTTAGCCTCCCTGAAAACCTATCAGTCAGATGCTTTTTAATGCTTTTTAATGCATACTGTAATGTAAAAGCTCTACTCACTACTGACAGGTATTTTATGATAAGTAACAGTTGCAAAGATCAATCAATAACACCTTATCATTAACATAATGTGTCTTCTGCCATGACCACCTACACATACGGGTTCAGTAAGCTTTAAGTAAACAGAACGCAGCAAGGCTTTACATTATATCGTTACAGTGACCAAGTTAAAAAGGATTTCTAATTAGCACTTTTCTTAGTTAACATATAGTATAAGCATTAAGTCCCATCTGTCAAATTCATTAATTCACACTAACATCAGCCAGGATGTAAAATGAGGCCTTTTCCCATCTCTTTCCACCTCATTACTTCAAGCAAAGCAAAACATGTGCTGTGGCAGGGATGTAAGATGCTGAAGGCTCTCAGCTGAGAAGGCACACAGTTTAGCTAAAACCTGGCCACGTTCCCAAGGTAGTGACCCACCTGAGTCAGTGTTTTCAGATCATGGCATCCGTAGTGCTTATTTTGTTCCTCTCAGTGATTTCTGAGAGAGGGACTAGTCGGCATTTGAAAATAATGCGGAGGGATTTGGTACAACCTTAAGCTCAGCACTGCGGCCCAATGTACCAGCTGTGGTGTCTAAACCCTAAATCTGCCCAGCACTGGTGTATTCTGAGTACATGCAAGTTTACACAAATATCAGAAAGTCATTTTGACTGCCCGTCATCAGTTCCCACAAATTAGGACTGTGAGTAAAATGAAACGACACAAAAGTTCTTAGCTTTCTTTAAAATATATGTTAAATGCCAGCAGAAAGGTTTTTTTTTTTTTGATGAGCACATCTTCTTCCATTTGCCTTGAGTTATCTTTTCTTCATCATCCCACAAAATCCTACAAAAAATAAGCAATAGAAGCTTAAAGAAAATACTCATGAACTATTTTATTGCAAACTACTGTCAGTAGAGCCTGAGTGCCATTACTACCAGCATGGATCAATGAAGTGCAGCTTGTCTAGTGTCCTCTTATACAAAAGGCTGACATCTGTAAGATTTATATGATATGAACCTTTTTTTTTTTTTTTTTTTTTTTTTTTTTTTTGATTTTGCAACCTCAACTATTGCTGTCCAGGACAGAAAATTAATGAACTGATCTTGAAAGTCCATCTTCTGGGCTAATGGTGTTTAAACAGCCCTAGAAAGACAGAGCTATGCTACCAAGAAGTGTGAGAGTTCGGGTGTGAGAAAAGGCTACACTGAAACTGAATCACTCCTAGAGCTGTTTTCGTTATATTTTTCAGAGGTGATGGAATTTGATTCCAGCGATCATAATGTAGCTTTTGCACAAAAGGTTCAATCAGCACTTTATGTTCCTTTTTAGAGCTTAGTTCATGGGATTCCAAGCTGGTGCAAATATACCGCTGTTATTTTGGAGCAGCAAGCAAGCTGTGGGAAAAGCTGATCAGTTTGGAAGCTGTGAAAATATTGACTACTAAAGCTCAACACTTACCTCATTCAGACCTTGCCTTTGGAGTCTGAGTAATTCTAAATGTTTCGAACAGCAGGCCGAGGCCCAGATCTGCAGACCGTTAGCTCCCCCAGCTTGGAAGACCTGAGTTGATGCACTTGGCTTGTACACCTTCTGCCAAACATCCTGGATCACTAGAGGTGTAATTGCATCTAATCAGAGGGCTTTCTAATGGGGCAAAACAGGGCAAGATGAACTGGGTTACCCTTCTCTTCTGTCCAGAATGAGGGCATTGGCGATACGCGGCAGATCTGAGTGGCAACACTTCTCATCCAATGGTTCTAAGGGATTCCAAAGAGATGTTAGGAAGTTTACCCACCACACATACAGCTTGGAAGCTCTGAGGGAACTGTTCCAGTTCTGCCCATGCAAATATGCTGCTGGTCAGGCATGGTGCTAGGGGAGCCTGGCAATATTTCCGTAAGGGACAGCACTGTGTGTTTAATGTCATCTTAAACTCAGCTACGTTGACCTGCCTTAACCCATTTGTTGGCCCATCCTCCCATGCTGGGCTCTAGACTTTCACTTATGCATTTGGAATTTAAAGAATTGTTGAAGGAGGGAAACACTATGCATAGGCTTTCATCTATTTATTATCCTCAGGTCAGTGGGGAAATACAATGTTTTAATCGAGTTTTGAAGGGCTGCTGACCTAGAGTGGAAGCCCTGGAAATCATTTGCCTTAGACTTTTTAAAGGAACAGCTAATCAGTCTGATAAAGATCAAACATAATTTACAGAAAGAAAGATAAAATAAGATATAATAGGACATAATAGACAAGAAAAGCAAATTGTAGCATTAAATATCTGTATTTCAGTATAGTTCTGTATTTATTTGTAAAGCTGGAGCTACAGACTTAGGCAAGTTTCTTTATGGCAGTTTTCTTCACACCATGAAAGAGAAAGACTGTTCTGCCCTAAGCCAGTAAATGCTCGTAGCTCTGCATTTATGAGAGGGAAAAGTACAAGCACAGAAATACAAACATTTGCGTGGGAGACCACAGCCTTACCTAGGTAAAACAGATAACTCAGCTCCTTCACAGATGATAATTATGTGCAGTATAGTGTTGTCCCCTGAGATGTCCCTCCAATTGCACTTCAGATGGAGGCTACCCACCGCGAGCAGAGACAGCAGGAGGAGAGTGTAAGTGGTGAACGACACTGTAATATTTTCTAAGTGTTCATTTGTTTTTCAAACCTAAAATTATGACCTAGAGCTCTGAAAAGTACTCGAAAATATGATAATATTTTGCCAAATCTGGTGAAAGGCAGACTGCTTACTTTTAGTTTGCGGCAATGTTAGCTACCTCGGTTATTGGCTAGGTGGCAGTAGAGTTTATTTATGCATTAATGCCCTGCGTGCTTTTTTTCTATACCAGGTTGAAATTCAGCTCACTGTACTGGTGAGAGAGTTCCTGTTATCACACATCTGCTCATCCCTGCATTACTGCTGCTGTGCACTCTATCACACCCAGCAAAAAGTAATTTCATAACCACAGGTTACTATTAGTCTGTTCATTGAATGTGAAACCAAACTCCTTTAGTTCGGCCCCTTTCAAAATGAAGTTGTAATTCGTATTGCAGAAATCAACCAGATGCCTACTGCTCCAGGACAGTGAAAAACTATTTTCTCTCAGCTACTCAGGAGACTCTGAACTCGTATATTTCCAGTGCCCATTGCTCGCTTTTTGGACTTGGGCAGGATTTGGGCTGACATAGTTATGTGTGCTCATGGCATGATAATAATCCTCTTCAGGGTGATACTCATGGGCAGGCAATAATCCTGGAAGCAGAATTAGCTCTGCCTGCACCAGGGCTCTTCTGTCCACTGAGAGAAAGTTGTTCGAGCTGGTACAGCAGACGAAAGTCTGCTCAGGGATGTATAAGGTAGTGATTTAACCTTTCCAGCAGGCCTCCTGTCCTGTTTGGATAGTCACAGTGGAAAAGCAGCTGTATCTGGGAGGAGACGTGCAGCTGATGGGTGCTGACGGAAAGGTCACACAGCCCAGCCTAGGCCAAGCATCTTTGGAGAATCAGGCAATATGTTGATCCCACCATCAAGCCACAGATCACCAGAATGCTTTCGAGCCACACCGAGTTTAATTTTGGAGCTAAGAGGACCAAAACTTGGAGGAGTTGGTGCAGCTTGACAAGAGTACACAGCTCCTATCTCCTTCTTACAAGGAAACTGAGGAAACTGTGCTGCAGTGCACAGCTGCCTTCAGCCCTGCTGCTTCTCCTGGCCACCTGTTGGTACAGGCACTCTCACACGCAGCCTCAAACCCGAGGAGATTAGACCCATTCATATCTGAAATGACTGGGGGGGCAGGGAATGAAGGCAGAACTATTACAATGGCCCAGCCCTCTCCGTGCAGCTCCCACACGGACCCCCAGCCTTGCTGGGCAGTTGCCCCCCCAACCCCCCCCCCCCATTTGGAAACCACTTGGAGCAGCTGCTGTCCGTCTGGCTGCCCCAGCCTCCTTCTTGTCAGCTGTTTGATGTCACACATCAATCTTCCATCTTTCCTGCAAATCTCTGATGATCGAGTTTCGCATTTCCAGGACTCTGGCCGTAAAGCCCCTTTCACTGGTATAATTAGTAATTAGAGGAAAAATGTTAGCAAACTCCTCTTGGCATAAACAGACACTCAATCCCCATCTGTCAGGTCAGGAAATTCACAGTAGGGCAAGGGACCAATACAGATTTTTCTATCATCTGAGGTGAGTGACCGCACACACTCTGCAGTACTTAATTCAGCTGCCTGCATGACCGTGAGGTGGATCTATTTTTAAGCAACCGTTTCAATTATAAACCATTTTCAGTGCTTTGAAAGTCATCGGGTCTTTACCACTAGGAACCCCATGGGCTTTAAAGAAGCGGGTTCTCTCAGCAGTGTCCTGCACTCCTTGGTGAGGTCATTCGTGTGTTGCATTCAAGTGCAGGGCCTTCCACGGAGCGATGCTGCTGAGACAACCCCATTCAACAGATGCTCACACACAATAGGTAAGGCAGACCGATAACAGGACCTCTTTAGCACAGCAAAAAAAAAGCATGATGATCTGTAGAGGGTGAAGCTGGAGACAGACTAGTTCAGCCTGGAAACAAGGCCCCACGTATTTAGTGCGGAACGCAGCTGATGGCTGGAGACAATTAGCAAACGTTGTGATGAATGCCCTTCTCTGGAAAGCTTCCAGACAAGATTGGATGTTTTTTAATCCTCTAACAGATGTTATATCTTGAAGATAAGCTAATTTAGGAAAGTCCTATGGCTTGTGTTGTGCTGGAGGCCAGCGCAGATGTTCACAATGGCTTCTTCTTGCTTTGTCATCCATAATGGGAGAGAACAATGCCAGCCAGGCCCTCCCTCAGCCATAACTGCGCCTCCATGTGTTGATCCTACAGCACATCCTCTGGTCTTGTTGAGCTCTTTTTAAGAACTATTTTTGCCCTTTCTGCAAGGGCAAGTTCATACATGACTGAGGATCATTCCTCTAGTGCTTCCGTAATTATCTGAGGAAAAGCTAGCAGTTGTATAGCTGGGCAAAAACTCAACAGTGGTTAAGATCAGAAATCCTTTTCTGGGGTTTCTGTTTCACTTACAGGTTTTTGGTGCAACCAAAGCAAAGAAGAACAAGCCAAGTCCTTGGCCGTATTCCACGCCTAGAGCTAAGCAGCCTTTAAATACAAAACCCCAGCACCACAAACAAGGCAATTCTTATCTGCCCGAAGGCTCGTGTTGCTCCTTAACCCAGTCCTGCCCAGTTTCTCCAGAAGGAAAGTAAACTCTTTCCAGGCTTCTGGAGGCAAATTGCACATAGCAGCACATGGTTATTTCAGGGATGGGCAGAAAAGCTGGGCTTGTTGAGCCACACCCAGATAAAGAGCCATTACCAAATGTGAATTCAGAAATGTGATCCGATTCTTCAAACTGTATTTAAACTTACAGTCCTCAAGCCAGTGTACAGCTTAGAGTGTATAGCTTAGACCTTCCCTTTGGAAGTGGAGAGAGTCAGGGTGAACCATGGCTGCTGGAGCAGGGAAAGAAGGACTTTCCAGAGAAAGAGAAAACCCCTAAAGGTTATATGAAACATTTCTTGACATTTTCTCTGCAAGATGTGTAGCTGAAGAAGGGCTCGTACAATTTTTTTTTTTATGTTGGTTTCATTTCCAGATACACTGAACACTGTGTCTCAAGGTGCTAAAAATCAAGCTGGACATTGAGTTCATTGTTAGATACAAAATGGAAACAAATACAACATCACAGGAGAAATTGTAAGGAAAACAGAGTTAAATTCTTACAGTAGCATTATCTCATACTTTTGACATGATGCATGCCTCACAATGCTGACCTTATTTTCAACAGTTTTGAAGTCTTTGACCTTAACAGCTTAATAGTATTCTCTTAAAATATTTTTTTTTGGAGTTTATGTCCTAGACCTCAAAGATGAAAGGTGAACTTGAGGAAAAATAAACCAGTTATGGAGGTTCATACTTGATGTCTTTAACTCAACTGATAACTGAAGATCACTTTCAGCAGCCCCTGTCACATGAGCTAGCTGGAATAACTGGTAGTGGCAGAAGTTTGTTATTTGGTAGATGAATGAGCATTAGAAAGGGATGAGGTCATACTATTCATACTATCACATACTATTGGCGTTTGGAGGCAGGGGAGATCTGGACTCTGCTCCGATGGGGACTGTGATCAAAGCGGATCCCCTCTGCCTGCTCCAAACAGGCCATGATCCTTTTTCCCCACCTCTGTTCCATGGTCCTTGCCGCAGCTCTGTCTTTTCCCCATCCGTAGACACATGCTGTAGTTCAGGCCCTTCTCCCCATCCCTGCCTGTCCCATCACTATTAACTCCAGTTAAAAATGGAGCAGTGTCCATCCAAAACATCCTTCTTGACTTTGCATGCATGCAGAACATGCACAAAATCCTTGGTGACTTCAGCTGCACAGCTCTGACCTGCACACATTGAAATTAAACATTTCCAACTTGGCCAAGCTGTGATAGTTTTGCAAAGAAAAAGGAAAACTTCTGACACAAAAGTTATTCCCCCTGACAGGGCCAAGTTTTCTTTTCAAGCTTCAGTACCTCTAGAGATTCTAAAATAAATAAATTTATCAGATCGTGTTCAATATGGGCAAAAATAAAAATGTTCATAATTTCATTTTTCTTTTTGAGTTCAGATTTCCAAAGAAGTGTTTTATCACGAGTGCCCCAATGACCAGGACAAGCTAGGGACAGAGAGGGGGAGGAGAAGCCAATGAGAGTGGAGACCTGGAAAGGAAGGAATCTGTATCAAACATGACAATGAGTTTATTTTATTTTATTTTATTTTATTTTATTTTATTTTATTTCATTTCATTTCATTTCATTTCATTTCATTTCATTTTATTGTGGTTTTAGTAAGTTGTTAACAGCATGGTTATGGTATGGTACTGCACCAGTTCTGTACTTGTTTAATCTCCTACTCTGTACTGTATTTTTATTTCCTACTCTGCCACTTCATTATCTCCTAAATCTCTTCTCCTGGTGCCTCTTCCCTCAAGTCACATTCTTCTGCCCCCCTCAGTCTGCTCCTTGGAAAAACTCTTGCTATGAGACTATGAGAAAAAGAAAAAAAAGACCACAAGAACAATAGCTGTAAGACCAGATGTCTGGACATCAGTATTCATTTGTGCTCTTATTTTTGGTCGTACAGAAAATGTGCCCAGCTGTTCCACTAAGCCCTTAAAGCAATCAACAAATCCCTGCCCGGCCTGCACTGAATATACTCATGTGTAGGACCCCATCTGGAATTACTCATCTCCTCTCAGGTCCTCTTATACTGCCTTATACTTGTGTGTTTGGTTGAAGAGAGGATTTTGTAAAGAATATTTTGAGAAGATATGAGCAAATCTCATCACCTTAGTTGGAAATCTCATTGTGTCACTATGTTTTCCTTTGTGAAAGTAGGTCATGTTTCTCCTTTCTTGTTCTGTCCTCTCCATCTGTCCCTCCTCTCCCTTGCTCCATCTCCATTCCTCCATGTATCCCTGCTGCTGTCCGGCTGTCCTGGTTTGTGTAAATTGGAAAGTCCCAGGCTGCTTAGTGATAACACTTGTCCAACTAGTTAAAGAGGGTGCAGATGCTGTGAGGACTGTGAAGGGAGGCAGCTCTCTCCATTCTGCCTGGGACTGAGGGTTAATAGAAGGAAAATATTGACGTTTTATTAAATTACTCCTATAGGTCGGATCGTGTAACAGGTCCAAGATCTAAACAATGATTCTGTTCTGGAGGAATGTGAGGTTCAGACTGATGAGATAAACCATTTGCTGGAATATCTCTCTGACTTCACTAAATTGCTTCCCTTATTTAATTACAAATTAATTGAAAACACTCCTTGCCCAGCGGAACAATACTTAGAACCTGATTTGTTGATAGTATCCTTAATCCTCCTTAATATTCCCGTAGACTCTCCCATGATTATGTCATCAGTTTTACACTTTTTAGACTTTGGTAAAACCTTTTATTCAGCGCTCATTAACATAAATAAGGAAGATAGCTGCAGCCGTGGGGTACACAAAGCTACACTAATCCCAAGCAGGATGATGCTGACATGAATAATAAAGTGGCACATTTGCAACTGAGGTGCATTTGGTAGCGGGGACACTAGCAGAGCTCAGAAGAGAAGAATGTTAGCAGAGAGAGGAGACCAGTGTTCAGACAGGAAGCAAGTGGAATCTGCCTAGGAAGAGTCTGAGTTATGGAGTTGCTCAAGTACAAAACATCTAGCAAGTCATGTGTCTTCTGCCTGTTTCATTTCTAGTCTTCAGTCAGTGCCAGATACTCACCTTGCCGCACTTCTCAGTGCTTAGCATGATCTTTCTCTTAATTTTCCAAGGAAGGCAGATCTTGCCTGAAGCAGACAGCTCCACTCTGTGGTAGGAAAAACCCGGTCTACAGAGAGCTTAAGAGTTTACTTTAAATCCCTGAGAACCAAGGTGCTAACTTCTGAGCTGAGCCATTGGCCTCTCAGTATGGGATGATGTCCATTTGCCTGCTGTGAAAGTCTTTGTAAAAATAATAGAAATGCAAATACAGAACAGCAGTGATAAAGCACCTAGCAATATCAAATTCTTATAAAATATCTGTCAGCTAGCATCACTAAGTATTCTAACTACAGGCAGCTCAACGCTATAAAATATGAACCATTGTCCACTTTCACCCACGTAAAAGCTCCTTCTTTCCCTTCTGTCCTATAGCTGGCACAATTCTTGGAACACTAATCGTATCAATGATTTGTATGGTGTACCAAAAATTCTGACAGATCTGTGCAATTTTGCACCCCAAGGTGGAGAAAGGAAAAACAAGATCTGGAGATTTGGGGCCTGGATTTGACAGAGCACCTTCACTAGTGTTAGCAGGGTTGGGATGCAGGGAAGAAGGGATCCTTTACGCAGGTTGGTTGTGGTTATTCTGGGTCAAGTTGCAGTCCTACGAAGTTGTAGTGTCATAGGCAGCTAGTGCAATTCCCAGAGATCTGGGGACCTGCAGTCTTGGGGAAATACTCTTTGAGAAGGCAAGTACTGACTTCAGACTCTCTGCAGATTTTTTCGAGCACAGCCTCCTCCCTAGCAGGTAACAGCAAACTGCTTCAGAAATAATGAAAGCGTGAAGCGTGATGGCACAATGGCTGTGTCCCCGCTAAATTCACCCCCCAATGTAGGTGGTAAAGGCTGACAGTTGCTACCATTGTGTGAAGGTCGAACAGCTACAGAAGACATTGAGACAGCTCACAGATGGGCATAGCTCAGAGAACTCTCTCCAAGGATACACTGAAGAAAACGCTGCATCAATGAATATGACTAAGGGCCCTAAAGATTTCAAGGTGAAGCAGAATGCAGTCTTGGGTGTCTGCAGTATTCCTGGGGATTTCAAGGTAAGGAAAACCCAGCTCCAACCAGTGAGTGACAAATGACCTAGGACTTTCAAAGATCCACTGAACCTGTAATGGCTAGATATCTGTACCACCATGGATGTTTTTCTAAAAGTCAATTTGCGACTCTAAATTCACACTTCCTAGTGCTAAAGTAGTCCCTTTCTTACCATTTTGACATGGTTGAAGTCACTTTAACAAAAATCAGAAAGATTAATTTCTCTTTAATTGCAGTGAGAAGGGGGCATGAAAGGGAGCAAGAGACCTAAAAGTCATAAATTAGTTAGGGCAGAGAAGGAGGAAAATGCTCACAAACTGCTGACAAGATTAATATGCAGTTGATGGGAAGCGCTTTCACACCAGGGTGCCAACAAATAAACACAATTCAAAAATATCATCCCCGCTGTAGTGGATAAGGATGGATTCCCAGTGACAGAGAGAGAGGGAAGGAGAGACATTTAGGGAGGGCGGGAGACCTGTTTGCCCTGTGAAGCTTCGTGCCCAGAATTCCTCCGTCGGAATCTGATAGCAGGGGGCTAACCGGGCCAGAGGGTTAGTGCTTTCCGCATTAAAAAAATAAAAAATAAAAAAAACCAACAGGGCAAGGAGGCTTGGACAGGGGAGGTTGAGGACTCTGTGTGAAAACCTGAAGATCAAGGCTGTGCACAGCTGCTGTGGGGCTGGGAGCTTCCACCTGCTGTGAGCACTGAGCTAACTTCGTGAACGCTGCAAGATTTCCAAAACGCAGAGAGAAAAAAAAGGGTCAGGTCCTCTCCCTGCACGGAGCGTGGTGGGAGGTTGTCCCAGGCACAAGTAATGCAAAAATGTCTTGCTCCTGTGCATGCTCCTGTGTTCTACTAGTGAGAGAAATGCTGCCCTTCTGCTCTCAGTCACCCCTTAGATAATGTCTCAGGTGAGCTGGGATGTAATTGCCAGGTGTGGCAACTGAACAGCACTGGGTTATAGGTCAGTCTGTGTATCAGCAGAGAAGGTTTAGTGAAATTGTTGGAGAACTGTGGCAGTAGGAGCCTTTTGTCTGTATTGTGGCTGACAAGCTGTCGCCGTGACTGCGCTGCCGACAAAATGGCAAGGAAACATTGCTGAAGTTGATGGGAATGCCACCAGGTACTTCAAAAATGACACGTTTGTGCTTGTCTTCCCTACGGTTAAAAGCACAGATGTCCTCATCCTGTCATGCTGCAGTCCTACAACCCCTGTGACCCCCCCCACCCCCAAATTGCTTCCCACCCCTTGCAGCCTTCAATTCAACGTCAAGGGCAGGCTTTGCACCCACTAACAACTCACAAGACTTTTGGTGACTACAAACGGCAATAAGGGGAGTCTCTCCTCTTCTGTGTATACAGAAGGGAGTACTCAAATGGAGATTTCCAAAGGGACGGGGCGTTGGGTTGCACTGCACTTCGCTTCACCTGCTGGAGGAGGAGGGATGGTTGAGCTCCTCCAGCTGATCCTACCGGTCTCGGAGCTTCGTGCTCCCGCAGGAGCCTGACAGCTCTGCCTGTGTAACAGCTAATGCCTCCCTGCTGACCTGCAGGGTCAAGGACACCGTGCTGATCTGGGGATGACAGTAATAGTTCTGTTGACAGATGCATTTCACCAGCTGTACAGTCCCTTGGTGGGACTGGGAGTTAACCCTTCCTGTGCCACCTGACACCAATGGCTCAAATGTGACTTGCGGGAGATAGATCGCCTGCAGCCCCTTTGCCCTCCGTGAAGTATAAATCTTTCCAAAATAATTTGCCTCATTGTTTCAGGGAAAAAAATGTGGTTTCTAAATAGCAGACTCTCCCTTCACCCTCTCCTCCTCCTCAATGTAGCCTGTCCAGCTTTCTGTCCCTTCCCTCTTCCCTCCACTTTCTTCCTCTCAAATACCTGCTTGATAGTTAAAATGTTTGGTTAGACCTTGAAGTCTTTCTTGGTCCTGCTCCCTGTCCTTGTGTCCAAGCGTTCTACCAATGGCAGGGGTGGCTCAGGTTCTGAACTGACCATCCTGGCTGACTGGTGTTGGTGGAACCCTTGCCTACTCTTTTTCCAGTCTCCCTAATTTCTCTCCCCGCGATGCCCAGTCCTTATGTTGAGTGACTTCACTGTCTGCATCAGTTTTGATCTGAGTGAAGACTTTTTTTTTTTTTTTTGTTTTGCTTTTCACCTCTTCAGCTCTGGCCGAATGCTCTCCTTTGCCCACTCATCTGCTCTTGTGGCAAATTTTCTGTGAAGCACTGCTTTTTACAGTTCTCTCTCTGAGTTTCTTTCTCTTCCTTTCCATTCGTCCACTCCCACACTTGTCTCTCAACCGTTTTATGGGATCTTAATGGGGTCTTCTTCCCTGACCACCTTTCTAGCATCTTTGCTATTTAGCCCACATCCAACCTATTCGTGCGCATGAACAGGAAGATGGGAGAGCACCCCCCACCAGAAAAGACTTCTGCCTTTGCATCCACAAGACTAACAAACCCAGACTGCAATCCTGTAGGTAGCAATCTTTATGTCTCAAGATTGGCCTATGAAATCAAAATAGATGGAAATTCTGCATCTGGATAAAAATGATCTGGTACCTTCTGGCATCTCCTGACCCTGGACCCTTCCCCTTCCCCTCCCTCTCCCATATTTTAAAGTTTGAATATTTTGACAGAGTTAAAATCTCCTCCTTGGGTTGTGTAAGTGCTGTTGGAATCTACTCTAGTGTAGCAAGATAGAAACTGGAGAAAAAATGCATAAGTAAAGGAAGAGAAATAAAGGCAAAATGTGCAAGATTTTGTGCTTTAAGAATATTTGTAACACAAACAAAATCAGGCAAGTCAAAACATTTTTCTGATTTTACTTCTGCTGCTAACATTTTAGATCCATTTGAAATACACTTTTTTATTTTTCACTTGATTTCTGATCCTTTTTTTCCCTTGATTTTCTACTGACCTTACTGAACTTCTTAGACTGCTCAGGATTTTTATGGAGTAAAACGGCACATCTTTGTCCAGATCCTAGCAAATATATATATGGTACATAAAATATATATTGGCCATGTGCCTACGATCAGCAACACAGCCTGCATCAGCACACAGCACTCTTCTCTTCCTATCCTAATCATAAGAACTATCCACAACTTAATATCCCACTGAGAGTGCAACACGGCTTAACACCCATTCTGACAGAAGATTTGTGAGGGCCTTGAACTACCGGAATGATAGTGATCAATACAGGCACCCTCACCCCACCCCTCAATTTTATTGAATTAAGGAAAATCAATCTGTCATCTCCGAAGTGACTCTCTAGGCTTACTGTTGCACATAACCTTCTCCTGCTCTGGATTTAAAGAGATAGTGCATATCTCTCCATTGCCCTCTCTTAGACACAGTCAACTTGTCAAGTATTTTGAAAAAAAAAAAAAGTTAAAAAGAGATGAGAAATTTTGAAGGCCTTGTATTCACATTTATTTGGCTTATATAGAATGTGCATATTTAGCAGAAGTAGTAACATTCCCCAGTCGGTGGTTTTGCAGTTTATCCTAAGAGCAGTGAAGAGCAAACATTCCCTTTTGTTTCACCAGACAGCAAAATTCTGCAGCCTGACCCTGTATGTCTTGGCTTCCTGTGGTCAGAAGCCTCCCTCTATCGACCGACAATTTCACTGTTCAAGAGAAGGAAGCTCTCGTTAGAATGAAGAGCAGGTGCCAATCTGCCAGGGATCTGGGACCCCTTGCAAAATGGCTTTGAAAATGTAATCAAAATCAAACTTTTTAATGAATCTATGTGCATGGTTTTGAAGTGTTTCTATATTGTCTTCTTTTTTTTTTTTTTTTTTTTTTTTTTTTTTTTAAAATTAACATTCTTTTGTTTTTTTTTTTTTTTTTTTTTTTTTTTTTTTGTTAATTAAATGTACACTTCATGCTGTTGAAGGAAATGGTCCAGCAGGGCTAGGAGATGAAATTCTGCTTGTTTGTAGGGCATAAGCTGTCTTCCTGTCATTGTGTCTCTTAACCATACTGCAAAGCTGAGTGGCTTAGGCCTATGTGTTTCTCATGCAAAGGGCCTCTGAGTGAGGGCTGTGGAGAACTGACATGGTCAGGGCTAGCATTCAGCACAACCTTGGCTGTACAAACACAGCTGTCATTTAAAGTCACTCAGAAGAACTAGGATAAATTTACTGACCTCTTATTTTATAGTTATATAAATATATAATATATGTATATGTGCATTGCATATTTTATAGTTTATATATATATACTTTATAGTGACATTCACTCAATATACACTGGTATGCATAGTCATTTGGATGCCTACACAAATAAAAAGAAAAAAAAAAAGCCAAACAAATTCAACAAATGTATGCTCTGTATTTTTTTTTTTTCAAACAAAATTTTCTGGGGAAAATATAAAATTTGCAGGCTCATATATCTTGAGAAGCACTGGTGTACTAGACAACAGAGAAGCCAACTCAGGCCGGCAGCTAAGCAGGACCCTTCCCCAAATGTGGGTTGACCTAAGTCCTCGTGATGATGCCTTGTGATGATGGGACAGATCCTCACCCCATGGAAATCAAGACGATGCCTTTAACTTCAGCGGAGCGATGATGAGGTACAAGTGGATGCCTGACTGGTCTGGGAGGAGCCCTCAAAGTTCAGGGCTTTGCCATGTGTGCTGGCATGCTGATTTATTGCTAAAACTTAGAGGTGCTCGGGAGAACTGGAGAAGGAATGCTGCGTTGCTATTTTGAGTTGTTAGGAAGGCTGCGACGGGCACCCAGGGACTTTATCAGGGCTGCTCAGAAAGTGCAACTGGGGAGCATGAATTAAAGAAATGTGGAGAGAGAGCAAGCTGAGGAAAAGAGGCGAGTTTGAGCGTATTTCTAGACCTGCAAGACTACAGCCTTGGGAATAATTAAAAAGCACACTTTTTGGATAATTTATTTTTGAAACTCTGCAAAATTTGTCAAATCATTTATTTGATGAGCATTATTTGACCAGCTGTACGGGGAGCCACTCCGGAGTGCTGTAATGAGTGCTCTGGAATGCGCCCAGCATTAATGTGCCTGGGATCGCTGGATAATTCCTTCACCCCGCTCACTTCTGCGGTTTGCCTGTAACTATGGTCCTGCTTGATTGCTGTTATGATGGGAGCTCTGAATTCTCTCTCTCCTTTGGCCTTTCCCGCTTGGCAGCTCCAGCGCAGCAGAGCCCTGATTAGAACCACGGCGTGTCATTCGATCTTCACATGGCTATAAAAGGCCTGCGTGAGTGACCGTCCTGCTCCTGTCCCAAACGGGTGGTCATGCACGCCACACACTGCCACGCTCCTGGCATGACTTCAGCAAAAGTGGCGAGTTCTCCTTCCAGAGTTAAAACAACACGAGGCACAGGAGCAATTCCATTAAATGCCACTTACAACCATCAAAGTTAGCAGCAACTTTAAAACACAGCAGACTTTAAAGTGATGAGGGAGAAGTCCCATTCCCCTGCTCAAATTTGCAGCTGGGTTTGTTACCATCAGGTGTGATATGAAGTCAGCATTTTCCTTGATGGCTTTTCCCTTTGCCATTGTTGCGATCTGGCAGAGCCGTGTGGAGCCTTACTCCAGGTTTTTAAAGGGAACTGCTGTTTTCCTCAAGGATTTTATTCCTTGTCTCTTGCTAAATGGATTTTGTTATTTTTGTAATTTCTCAAAAATAGGTGAATTTGATAAAATCCAGATTTTTGGAACCAAGATGGAGAGCTCAGATAATAACAGTTTTACTGCAGGAAAAACAGAGGTTTAAATACTCATGCTATTAAGTAAAGTCTACAGTCTCATGCTGGCTCCTTTCATTCATGGGATTTTTCAGAATATTGATGCCCTTTTTTCAGACACTTTCTCTGTTTGGATGCTGGTGGCTTTTCCACGAGAAACAGAAAGAGACGTCTGGCTATGGAAACACCACAAGAGTGATTTCAGCATCTCAGTACCTAAATGGAACTTCCCTTATTCACAAGACACATGAGCTTCGACACCATCAAGCATTGGAAACATAATTGTTTCTTCAGCCTATTATGCAGTTCACAAAAGACAGCGTTTCAAGAACTAATTCTGCTCAGAGATGGAGGCAGAGAGTGAATTTTTCTGCTGCTTGCACAGCCGCTGACTTCAGACACCTATCAAGGGCTGAACTTCATAATGCAGAAACTCTTCATGTAATTAAATGTCTCCTTTTTTTGCTAAGTGCAAGTATCATCTGGAGACTCTTGGCATAGGAACAGCACTATTTCTTTCTCCATTATTAGTATTCATTATTTTAATAGTGTTCAAATGGTGGATTTCAAGCCAGCAGCCTGAAGTTTCATTCCCAGTTCTAAGATCAGCTCATTGTGAACGCTTTGGACTCAATCAGCTTGTGGTTGTGTGTCCCAGCAGGAAAGAAATATTTCTTTTCTGCTCTGTCATACTGCCCTTTAAGATATCTCAATACATTTTACATTAGCCCTCATTAGTCAAATTCTCAAATTGTAAACTGTTAATACCAAAAGAATTGAGATTTTGAATTAGCCTATTTTAGATATTTCCCCAAAAGTTATTTTTTTGTGAAATCAATTACTTCTAGAAAAGACAGCTCTTTAAAAATTTAATGATATCAAATGACGAAATATGCAGCTTCTTAGAACATAGCATCTCATGTTTGGTTTTGACAGTTTTGAGAGATCACCTGATGTGCCTGTTCTTCAAATCAAGATTTTTCCATAGTCTTTTTTTTTTTTTTTAAATTGCAGGTAAATGTTTTCAGAAAGATGATTAGCTAAGGAAAATAAACATGGTTTACAGGGAGCTATCTAGAAAAGTCATTCAGCACTGATATATACTAACTGTTCAGTTAATTTTATATGCAGATAATCTAGTTACATTATTATTAACATTAACACTTTAATGTGTCAGCATAGCTTATAAATATGAAGAGGCCATTCTTACTGCCAGTGAATTAATTAGAAATTTTCAGTTTTTTTTTTTTTTTTTTTTAATCTTTATTTTTATATTGCAAGAACTCTGCCTCAGCTAAGTCCAAACATTTGTGCAGAAATTAAATTCTGAGTACTGGAATGTCCACACTAACACAAAACCAAATTCCTCTTTTATTAGTGTTCAACTGCACTTATATTGCACAAAGTCATATCCAAGAGTTCTGCCAGATGTCAGGGAACAGGAAGGCACACACTGCAGATTGAGCAGAGGGCTCAGACACCTGAGTTCCAAAGCCAAAGGCCAACCACAGAAATACCTTGGCAATAGCCTTCACCTGAGGTGATCAGATGTCTCTCCTGGAATGCATGTCCAGCAGCACAGCAAGGCTTCATTTGATGAAGCATGCTGAATCTCTGCTGAGGTGGCCAAAGATGCTGCTTTTCTCTGCCATTTCCACCTCATTCCTTCTCTAGAGGCACCGCCTTGTTTTAGCAGTAGCGGAAGGACAGGAGGAACCTCTATGTCCACGTGCTACAGTTCACAGACTTGTGTTTCTGCTTGATCCCAAAGGCGTAAAGACAGGGTGTGATGAGTAATGGGAACAGATATAATCCCAGAAAAATTCAGCAGAATTCATCAGCAGAATTCATCAGCAACGAGATCCCACCAAAATAAATTGTAATGGACTCTGTATGAAAAAGAAAAGTTATCTAAATTGCATGAGGCTCTGGGAGATCCCAAACTCAACATTCAGTTTTGCTCCTAAATCAAAACACAAAAATTTATGCATCAAACTTCTTG
The DNA here is from genome assembly GCA_013399715.1 of Alectura lathami. Taxonomy (NCBI): domain Eukaryota; kingdom Metazoa; phylum Chordata; class Aves; order Galliformes; family Megapodiidae; genus Alectura; species Alectura lathami. The sequence continues at coordinate 301,159 of VXAV01004225.1, forward strand.
CAGCTAAACAGAGCATTTCAGAAATACTGATTTTTTGTTTATTTAATTGACATCTTGACCAAGGAAAAACATTTAGGCATGTCCTCAAATTGTTGCTGATGGTTTGTTGAATTGACGTGGTTTGTTCTGTGAGATATCTACCAATATTATGCTGAAAGCACCACAGCACATGTTGTGTGGGGAGTTCCTTGGTTAATGCCCCTGTCTCTCGCAGCCCTGAGTGCAGATCTGTGCCAGAATAGCAGCTGTCAACCAGAACCCATTGTGGTGGTCAACATTTCGTCAGAAACTGTGTGATGTGAAGAGGCTGGTAGCTCACAAGAAATTTGATTCCCAGCACAGAAACTTGCAACTTTAAAGAAGCAATGATCCCAGAGGGAAATGCAATTGAAAAATTTACAGAACTGGGGTAGGAAATGTTATAGATAGCTAGGCCCCAAAGGGACGCTCATCCTCGCATCACCATCTGCTAAAGCAGCAGCTCCCAAACTTCTCCCATTGTCCAGAGATGTGAAAAAAATGGGATGAGCATAACTGATTTTATGCAATACGCATCACTATCACCACTGTACTTTTTATCACAGAGACCTTTGTGGTGAGACAATGATCCCTCCATTAAAGCATTATAAAAAGAGCACAAAACAGTCCCCTTCCAGATAGGATCATGATGAAGTCTAGAGTGATGAAGGTGGCTGGAGGTAGGAGGAAGGACTTATCTAAGGCTAAGTAAATGAAGAGATCATCTTAGAAAAGACTATGTCAAAGACATGGCTGAGACATAGTCTCTGCGAGGGCAGCCTTCCAGCTGTCCATCAGTAGGAGAAAACATCACTTGAAGGTGTTTTTTCAATGTGGCTGGGTAGGGATGGGGTTGTGGCCAGGATTAATGTTTCTGTTAGTTTCTTCTTTGCTATCCTCTCTTCCAAAATCCCTAGAGCCCTTCCTTCCATCAAGTGACAAGGAGTGAACAGATCACATGGCTGCATGTTGTTCCCCATTATGCGAGCCCCTCACATGATGTGGGATGCTGGCACGTTTGGCATGTGGTGGCTACGCCTCTGATCATATGATGGGAAAACAGGAAAGGGAGAGCAGCTCTCCCATATGAGGCGATGTGGCTGGCCACACTCTTCCCCTATTTAAAACTTCACCTTGGTTATCTGATAGGGAATGGGGAGTGGAACTTCGTGAAGCAGGGCAGCAAGGAAGGCTCCTACAGAACACACTGTGGGGAGAGAGCCTCTGGGGGGAATGGGCAAGAGGCTACTTGTTCACATTTGAAAAGCTATTTATCCAGTGCTCAAGAAGCCAATGTAAATCCAGGAAGTGCAGACTGAACCCTGGTCAACTTTTCTAATTTCTTCTGGGTTTCTTCTCAAACATGGACTCTTGGTTTTCTCAGAACACATGTAAGAGAACTGGCACTCCTTGTCTCAGAACACAAGAGCAGAATCAGCCCCTTGGATACTTTCAGTGTTCTCACTATGTACAGAAAATCTGCTTGATACAGTAGGCCTTACTAAAACTGTTTTCGCCTTAGCTTGAGGCATCGTTTTACCAGTCTGCTGTCTAAAGAAAGGAACAATCCTTTAACTCACAAAGGCACTTGCACATCAGATTTCTATTTTGATTACTTGTGTCACAGGATCTGATTTCCTGCTGGACAGAGGCTTGCTTGAGATCAGCACAGATCAGTTGAGTGTTGTCCTGGTGAGTATCATCCCTCTACACTTACGCAAACCTTTAGGACAAGTGTGACCTGCTTAGCATGACAGTGAGTCATCAGCATTGGCTCGAATTGGCTCCTCATACCTCTGAGATGGATGATGAGGATCCAATTGCAGGCCAGTTGAAAACTTAACTACAGCAACTACAGCAGCACCAGTAAAGCAACTTGGTTAAAGCTGAAATGAATTTATTGGGGAAGCATCTGAGGACTCTCTCAGGGGTCATACGTGAGCGTTCGCTGCTGTATCAGTTTTCCACCCAGACACATTTATTAAAGTTGTGACTACCTGTCAGAAGGGAATAGTAGTAATATTTCCTAAGGCATCGTCTGGTAAGGCTCTGGTTATCCTGAAATAACGTGCCTTTCTTCACAGAGCAGCCCTGGATGAGACTCTACGCCACCTTGTTTTCACAGAAGGCCAGGTACCAGGAGTACAGTGCTAATGAAAAGGCATGAGCATCTGGAGTTCAGAATTATGAGATGGGAGGAAGGATATTGGACATTTATCCTTATCTCTGAGTCAGTATGAAGGAATTCCTAGAAAACTGTGCCCGTGACTTTTCTATGAAAATGGGATAAATAATGCCTCTTTATTATTATGCATTTGTTATGTATTTTCTTGTTAGTCTCCACCCAGCCATTCTATTTACTGATGATCATTGCTCCAAAAGAGGATGGAAGTCTTACTACAAGCCTTCCCCTCAGCATGCTCACAAAATTAGTCTAATTTCACTTGTGATACTGTGTACCAGGCATGCGAAAATATTGACTCTATTCCCTTCACAGAAAGGTCAGAATTTCTCACTTTATGTCAATTTATATAATGGGTTTAGAATTAATTTCATTATTTTCTTAAAAAGAAAAAAAGGTGGAACTCTTTCTCGCTTTATCTGATGGGAATGGAAATATGAAGGAAGTATGTGGTAGAGGATGAGAAGCTAGTGGAATAATGTTACAGAAAAGTAGGACTGTTATTGAGACAGAGAACCTCTGTCTCTGCTTTGGAAGCTTGGTCTTCAGGTGAGAAAAAAAAAATCAGGCATATTATAGGGCAAATTCCTCAAATTACTTTTATATTGCTTAGAATTTTCATGTTATCTGCGGTACCAAAAAGGGGTGCAGTTATATGTCATTTGGATAGAGATGTGCAAACCTGATCAGTTATCACCTACCGATTACAAGTACTACTTCCACAAGCAAGCAATAGCTCTAGCACCAGTATTAGGACTGTGAGGATCTGGATCAAGCTCAGCTAGACCCTGGTGGACCAAGTAGACTGCATATGTTTGGCAGCTTCCTCAGGTTTTAAGTGGATCTAAACTCAACATTGCAACACAATGAAGGTATTCCTCACTCTTCCTGTGAGGTGAAGGATTTAGACTTGTTATTGAATTATCAAATTGGCTTGTGGGTCCAAGAACATCTGAGATGCACAAAATTAAAGAACAGAACCATGAGAAAGTCCTTGCAGCTGGATTGTGAAGCTTGTTAAAATTGCTCTGTGGTATAATGGGGAAGTTTTCTTTGGCCATCACTGACACTTCAAGAGTTTCTTGAAGGGCTTCTTTATAGGAACATCTGGGTTCACTGTGGCAATTTCATCATCAGCTCTCTAGCAATATTTGCAAAGCTGGTTGTATCCATGGTTCCAGAATGAGTCATTAAAAGAGTGCTGGGCTTGTCCTGTCTCAGAGCCTCCCATGTGTGACTGATCCCCTTCTGCTAGCTCACACACTAGACCCCATTTCATGGCTTTTCCTCATCTTTCATGGTTTAGTCACATCACAATATTCCTTTACTTGCATGGCAAAAATAACATCTGCAGGAGCTTTCCAATGTCCTGTGATGGAAAATAAGATACAGCAGGGATTCGGCGTGGGCCTAACATGCATGTGAGGATAGCACAAAAGAGGGCCTTCTCACAGCCTTCACAGCAGGTCATTTTGATTGACGTATTCGTAGAGGCTACAGGGCGGATTGTAGATTCAGCTGGCATGTCAGACCAGATGGGAGAATTCCACTGAGTATACAGAGAAATGAAGAGCGCGATTCTATGGCTTTCTCTGCTTTTGACAGATGGATGGGAAAGTGAAATATTTCTCTGTGATCTCCTTTTCTTTCTGAGGGACACCTCTGTTCCTCTCATCACCTTCCTCCCCTCTTCACCATTTTGTGTATTTTCCTAATCCAATCTATTTGGGTATCAGTTCAGCTTCTTCTGTCTTCTGGCTTTTCAACACAACCATCACTTTCTCATTCTTTCCCCTCTGTGCACTCTCTTCACTGCCTTTATTATTCTATGACCATAGGTGTTCCCAGTACAGGAAGAGTAGATAATACATGATGGACATGGCTTGATGGCACTTGCAGCAGAAGGGGCTAGCAAAATTTTCTGTCCCAGTGTGGAATGAAAAACACAAGATCAGGTCATGGAATGACTGAACCTTCTGGCATTAGAGGTTTGGCAGAGTTCTCTTGCTATTTTGGGAGCTTGAAGAACAAGATGGAGTTGATAGAGCTTTTTTTTTTTTTTTGGTAATTGTATCCCATTTTTTTTCCTTCTGGTGATTCAGTTAAGGAACCCAAACGTGTTTTCTTAGCTCAAAGGAAGCCTTTGTAAGTGTCAGAGACAAAAGACCTGCCCCAAATGCTGGGCTGGTACAAGTAGTTACCCTATATTATAGCTTTCAAAACAGCGAAACCTTTCATTAAGGTTATGTTTGGACTTCTATTATAACCTCCTCTTTCAGTGTCTGGTCTCAGCTCCGGAGGTAAAATTTTTTAGAAAGTTTGACCACAATCCCATTGTATGTTTCTTAGCTATGCAAGTGAAAGAAGTTTCCCATTCTGTATTGTGTTTAGATGCTTTGTGCTCAAGCAATACAGCAAAAATAAAATGCAAAGAGGAATTTTGAAATGTGAAACTAATCCTAAATCATACTAAAATAATAGCCTACAGCAAGAGCAATTATCATGTTTTAAAATGTAGCCTTCTGCCTAGTTGATGCGCTTCCTTTCTCCAACAGCACTCTCTATATAAAGAAGGTAGCTAAGGGAGGCCAAAAGCATTCTTCTCTTTTACTTCTCCGTGAAGCACCAACGTTATTGCAAGCCTGTTAGTGTATCCAGAGCACTTTGCTTTCAGACTCAGATGCCCCTAAATGTAGGCGTGCAGTCCTTTGAGCTGTTCTTCAGAGTTTGACCCTGGACGAGGAAAGTGGGACTGTGCATAAATATGGGAGAACGCACCGCCTACAAGCCATTAAATGCAGAACTAAAAAAAAGAAGAAAGAAAGAAAGAAAGAAAGAAAAAGGTGTGTTCAAAAAACCCTGAACATCAGGGCCAGGGTTGTTCAAAATATACAGAGATTTTCTTGGCTGCAGACTAAACAGAAGGTCCTTGTTTACATTATTTTTGGCAGGGTGGCAGGTGTATGGCAGAGCTGACTGCAGACCTCCAGGGAGAAATAAAGTGCACAAAGGCCTCCTGTGCCTCTGGGAAGCCGAACAGGCCAGTCTTGGAGCAGGAAGGAGTTAAAGAAGCCGGCTCCTCCAGGCTGCCCAAGTGCATTTGCTACCGGTCTTGAGCTGCCCTCCAACATGTCCCCGCCGTGCCAAGTGCCACTTGGGACTCCCCTCCATCACTGGCTGATGACAGATGGCGTAGCAGCCATCGCTGTTTGTTCTGAAAGTGATTTGGTGGCACAGAGCCACCTCACTGTACCTGCCACTGGTTACCTTCAGGGTAACAAATTTGGATGCAGACACAATCAGCTCAAACTAGCTGCCTAAATATTTGTGTGGATTTGTCCCCGAAGCTGGTGCCTGTCCCAGCGCTGTGTCATGCTAACAGCTTCCTTGCAGAGCTGCTTCAAAACCTGTCAGGGTTTTGCAGAGTTCACAAGCTCCACAGGAGGGAGTCTTTACCTATATTTAAGTGCTGCACCCGCCTACTGAAGGTGTTTGTCACCTGCAGGAATGGCCAGGAATGATCTGCTTCTTCTGTAAATTAGTGATGGATCAGATGGGGATACACACTCCTCAGTGAAAGTGGTTCAAGACTTGGGACTCAGGTCTGGAAAAATCTGGAAAGATTGCAAAAAGAGTTACACACAGAGTAACATTACAGATTGTTTCACAGTGAAGTGGCAAGCTCAGTTTTCTGCTAGGAATTAGTAACCTGTTGTTGTCCCTGTTTTCCTCGGTAACTTTATGAAAGGAATTTAACTTCACCATATGCTAAGTGAAAGAGAGTGAGTACAATCGTGACCCAAATCCGTGCAGCTGAAAGAGAGGGAGTCCTGGCAGTAAAAAAGAACTGGAATAGGAGAAGCAAAGCTCCTAACTGTGGACATCCCAGAGTATTTCTGAGAACAAGACAGGAACATAGGAAAACATTTAGCATCACAAGGGCAGAAGCATTTGTTCTTGGCAACATTTGGCAGCCCTGACTCCGGTCAGGAGGCTAAGCAGTGACAGCTGAGCAGTGAGATGATACAGGGGTGTATGCAGCAGCAGGCATGATTGGAGGATGCACAGCTTCTTTGTCCAACCAGTAAAGCAGTAACACCAAAGCCCTCCTGGTCATAAATGAGGTAGAATTAAGAGTAGAGTTATGAAGGTGGAATTAGAGTGCATCGACGTACGGGGTAAAGAGAGGGCGAAAGACATGAGGTAAATGACTTTGGGATATTGGGGGTTGGAAGCAGATGTCCTTTGAGGTCCCTTCCAATCCAAGCCATTCTATGATTCCATGATTCTATTGTATGCAAGCGCCCGGGATTGCAGGAGCAAGGAATGACAACTGCAACTTGCAGCGCAGCTCAGGAAGGGAGTAGTTGGTAGGTTTGGAGGGCTTCTAAAGCAGCCAACTAGGACTGATTGAGAGCCTCCGAATAGTTTTGGCTGGGGAATGGGTCCAGAGAAAACAGGGAGCTTATGGAACATTCGTATCTGCCACATTCAACATGTGATATTCGCGGTACAGGACACCTTGATGCTGCTGCCTCCAGAAGATGTGAGAAAGGTTATAAACCTACTCGTTTTGAGAGCGAAGTTCACATCCTATCTCTTCATCTTGAGTTTTCTTTGCCTCTATTAACACAATAATAATGGAAAATCCATTTGTATGCACATTCTTGCAGTGGAACAGGGCACAGCAAAAACCTTAATGGCTCATAAATTCATTAGCCCATGCAAAAGGGGCCTTGTAGAGTGGTTTTCCATTTCTAGTTCATCTAAATCGTGATTTTCTTTGCAGATGATCTGAAGTTCCTTTTCTGTTGGCAAAAATGTGTGGTATATAAAAATGCTCCATTCCTATTTAAAATGCAATTAACAAGGGAGGTTTCCATACTGGGAAGCTATAGTGGCTCGGCAGTACACACCAGGTTTCTCAGACTCTCCTTGGAATAGAATGAAACACAGAAAGCCCGGAGGCGCAGTCTGGTGGTCACTGCAATAATCCGGCATAGCTCCTGTCTTATCTGCCTACTCCGACAGCCAAGATCTTGCTTCCCCAGGCATCCTATTGTATGCTCTGATAACGAAGCAGAACAGAAGTGGTATTTCTCTCCCTACAAGGCCTCTCCTCTTTCCTCTCTCATTTCTCCACCTGCAGCTACTCCTCTGATAGGCAATTCTACTTCAGCAGAGTGCTTTCTATCAGATTAGGTTTTGCTGGATGCCTCTGAGAGTAGTGTAACCCCTGCCCTATGGTGATGGATTGAATAAAGCCACTAATCGTTAAGTGAAAGTTATACCAGACATTGTATGGAGTGAAAGGAGGGGGCACAGTTTTGTGCCTCTAGGGCTTGGCACATTTCACAGCAAAACAGCTGGCTGCGACGAGACATGGGTGCTGATGGAATACATTAATTACTGTCGTCAAGGTTTTAGACACACTTGTGTGCTGCTGGTAATACCAGCATGCAGGATTATCAGAGAAATCGCCTGATTAAAAAAAAAAAAAAAAAAAAGACAGAGAGAGAAAGTGGAGAAAGAAAGAAAGGAAATTGGAAAGAAGGCTGTCTGGTTCAGGCCCATGCTGCATTTGCATGGCCGATCTGGTCTGCTTGGGCCAGTGCATTCCTTGGCCTCCCTGTGGTTTCCACAACAGATAAGCAAAGTATTTCTGAACATGCAGAAATCACTCATGGCCTTTTCTGTCCCTATTATAAGTACTTATACAATAGCAGAAGTCTACTGGGTGGTTCATAGTGACATAAATTAGAGCCAGCCTTTCCTGACATCCAGATTCATGGCTGTGCTCCATAAAAACAACAGAAAGTGGGGAAAGTACTTGTGGACTTTGTTTCATAGTGAAGAGATCACAAATCGAATTTGGCTTGCTCTTGGCTCCTTCTAGTAAACTCTGACTTGTCTATTTGGTACACTGTACAGAAATTATGCAGTTTGTGATACCAGGCATAGTCATTGTGACTTAGCAATAGCCATTGCTATGCTGTGATGACGCAGTCACATGAGAAACAAGACTGGCATTGACACAACAGGACTCTTGACACCTGGGCTCTTTTGGACAAAAACTGAGATATTCTTGGAAGTGGTCACAACCACTCCTCCTCTTGTCCTCTCAGAGGTCGTTGCTGCTGGCTTCTTCAAGATAGCTGGGCTGGAGGGCCCTGCTGCCTGAAGTTCTGAAGACTCCTCTTGGACACAAGCAGGTTGTCCCTCCTTGGGAAAGGACCACAAGATCATTGGGAAAGGAAGATCAAAAACTGAGCCGTGGTATGATCATCTCCTTGCTTTTTGCTGAGAATCCCCTATGGTTTTCTCCCAGAAGTCGTTCTTCTTCATTCACTTAGCATCCTACATCTTTGCCTCTGCCGGGGTTTACTCACGTAGGCAACATTTCTCTGCAGCTCTCCCTATCACTTACTACCTCTAAACACTTTGTTATTGGGTGCAGAAGCAGAAGGGAGAAGGTAGGTGCAGCTGTATCCAGTTTTCCTTAAAGCTGTATGCAGATGATGGAATTTCCTTATGACTGGAAAGAAGGAAAGTGAACTTGTGATGGAGGCACTCTGTGGTTTGGGTTGGACTTGAGGTTCTGTTAGAGGGATCCTAGACAAAGGCACGTCATGCCAACCAACTCACCATGGTTGAGCCATGTGCATGTATTTACAGCATGTTTCAACCTCCTCATTCCAGACAGTGTAAAACAAAAACTCACTTTTACTTGGAGCCGGCTGCTGGATTTTGCCAAGTGAGAGTTTAGCTGGGACTAGGCTGAGTCCCAGTTAAGTGGTCCAACTGGTGGCTAGAGTTTGTGTCACCCTCACTGGTATGCTAGACCTAGAGATAAAGCTGAAGGCTACAGGGTCTAGCTGTGAACCACTGCTCTGTCACAGCTTGCAGTTGTTTTCCCAAACCTGGCTGCTTGAGGAGCAGATTCTAGAGTATAGTAGACATGCTGAGTTGGTTCCAGGCTTTCTTCTGCATATTCTGCTTTATTTCTACTGACATCTTGAAATAATACATGGAAGAATTTTTACCGGAGAAGTCTGAAGCAAAGTCATGTGCAAAGTCGTTGAATCAATCAATGGAAGAACTGGGAATAAATGTCCCAAATCCCTGGCATTCAGCCCAGCTCTCTGTTAAACATCATGCCTATCTGTAAGTTTAGAGGTGGGCAAGAAATCTTACTGGTCCAGTGCTAGGCACTGGTGCCTGGCTAGGCTGAAGGGAGCTGCTTGCGTTGTAGTTCAGGGCAAGGGTATCTCCATGGCCCTACAGACGAGTTCATGTCCAAGCTGAGCTGCCTCTTCTCGTGCACCAGGGCAGAGGTCAGGCCACAACACTCCAATGAGTCATTAAGAGAAAAAGCAATTGACCTTTTTTTTTTTTTCTTGCATTAACTTTGCTGATCTCCTGGCCTGAAGTGTTTATTTTGAATAAGATTCTGTCCTTGCTACTGCACTGAGAAGGCAGAATAATGCCATTAGTATTGTTTGTTTTGATTGGAGGAAAAGCACTCTGAGCCTCTAACAAATATCCTCTTGTTAGCAATTGGAAACATATAATTGGGACAGACTCTCCAGCTATTTTAATGAGATTTCAGTTTCCTCTCTCTCTCTCTCTCTCTCTCTGTCGCTCTCTTTCCCATTTTTAATGAGATACCAATTTCCTCCCTTCTCGTTTGCAGATGCCTTTCCAATAAAACAGACAGCTTTGATTTTCATCTTAGCGTGCATTCTGACCCTTAATTTATTCGTCTACACAAGTTGCCCACCACACTCTCCATGTGCTAAACGGCTGTTAATCGCTGAAAAATTAACAAGGTGTTTAACGCCAAAAAAAAAAAAAAAAAGAGGCTAAAAAGTATTTTTCTTGTTAGGTGGAAATACTTTATCTCACATGCCCAAAGCTCAACTAATTCTAGGAACCAAAGGCAACACAGGACAGCTTTTTGCAGCCTCAGAGTATCTTTCCTGGACTCTGCTGCTACTCCGCAGTTACTACTCTGTCTTCCCCAAACCTCTCCCCCAGCCTTCTCCCCTGTAAGCAGGAAAGAAATCCCACACTTTCCCTTTGTAAAATTGACTCTAGGCCAGTTTATTTTAATTGCAGAAATGCTGTCAGTTTGTGGGCAGCCAGGAAGATTTGTAGGTGTTGAAGGCATGAAGAGAGGGACCTTTCTCAGTGCAGCTGATTCAGTATAGCCAATTCCTCCCTGGAGGCTTTGGGAGATGCAGCCTTGGCAAGTATGGTCAGTAAACTGTTTATTTATGAACAGTTATTTTTATTTCACTTAAATAGCTCTTTAAGGCTTACAGAAATCCTGAAACTTAGCATGGAGTAGAGATCACCTTGTAGAAAGAATCCAGGCTTTATGTTTGATTCAGCCCAGCTACCAGAAGAGATTTTCTGCAGGTTTGGTATGTCATCTCTGTTACCTGAGAAATGCCGTAATAGGGTGCTAACTCACTAGCTCTTATTTTTGCAGAAGTGAGATGACTCCAGGCTTGGATTCTGTCTCATGGCTGTGCACAGATACCAGTGATGCGTGATGTTAAAAGTGCCACAGAAAATGTCCCGTTGGCTTGTCCTGGAGTATTTTCCCTCTCTTACTGTATGGCAGATGGAGAAGCAGCTTGCTCTCACTGTGTTACCTCAGTTTTGCTCTGATGTCACAGTATTGTGGCATCAAGAAAACTTTAACTCCTTTTGCTTCCAAACAAGTAATGTGCTGTAACTGTCCTCTTCCTGGCTGATATGACCTTCTCAAACAGAAGTCACAATTTTCTGAGAAGAGTAGCAACGTCATATTCTGAAACCTTCTGAAGTTCTTTGTAGGAGATGAACAAAAATGGCCTAATTGCTCTTTCGTCTCAGTTCTGTGAATTTTCTTTAATGTTCCAATGATTTCTCTACAAAGTGGAGTGTGAATCAGCCTGGGAGATGAGCTACCAGCAATCTCTACTCTTTGACCAATTCCAAAGGTGGACAGTACTTGCAATTTGAACTTAAAGTCTGCAAGTCTCTAATTCTAAGTGCCGTATCTGAAAGACCCCAAATTATAAGCAATAATTAGTCTGCATCTGATTTATCAAAGTCAGATGTAAACCATCTGCTGCCTGGGGCACTGAATTTCTTGGAGAGTTTGGACATAGGTGATAAGAAATTGTGTTGTTTCTCTCAGACCTGTACAAATCTACTTTGCTCCAGCAGCAAAAAAATGTGCTGGCAAACACCCAGACAGAGGCACGTGTATTTGTGTGTAGGGGTTCAGATGAACGGTGAAGCCAAGGAGAACAAGCAACTGCCTGTTAGACCTTTCATGCTGGGGTACCTAACTTCTGCTTGTGTCCAAATGGCACAACAGTGTACAGTGGGTTGATTAAACTTTTATCAAGTTCCTCACTCCATGCTATGCTGTCCATGCTGTTAGGCTCAAGAGAGGGTGCTCACAGCTAGGCAGGATGGATGGAGAAGGCAGCTGTGCAGCTGCGTGGCCATTAGTGCACAGTGTGATCCAGGCAAGAGCAGACTGCAGGTGGTGCTGCTGGAGGAAACACAGTCACCTATGGTGAATCTGCACCTGTTTTGGCCAGTATAGCTTAGTCCTTTACCGGAGAAGGATAATCTATACCAGGATAAGCATAAAGTGTGACTGTATCCACAGCTGAGGCTATAATTTAAGGGTGAAAATAAAGTCAAGCCTCTAACCAAAACAGTTTATACTGGTGCAGAAATGTATGCCCAACAAGGCCAAATCTGTAAACCACAGTGAAAGATTATTATTATTGTCAATATTTTTTAGGTGCTTAGGATGAATTCCCTTCTGTTCAGTGTGTGAAAAGGCTTTTGGGAGGAATCATTAAAAGCCAAGATCCTATTTACTCAGAGTGGTCGTTAGTCTGAAACAGGCATATATGTTTCTATAATAACAAGTTCACTTAATAACAATAGTGTTCTGAAGAACACTGCTGTCCTCTATATCTTTCCATCCTGGTGCACAGATTCCTCAGAGCTGTCCCTTCCAGCTCCATGAAAATGAACTTTGCCAGTAATTCGTCTCTGTAGCACAGATAATCCTGATCTTCTGGATGAAAAGTATCAGAAGGACCCAACAGAAAATGCTGCTCACTCAAAACTCATTTTCTCACCCACTCAAACTACTCACTCAAAACTCATTTTCCTTTGAGTGGCCATTTTTCCAGAAAAAGTCATATTATGGTATGGGGAGAGAGGGATCTCTGTCAATCATAATGAGGGATATTGGCTGGGTAGTTTGTGTAATCTTGAGGCCTCGGCTGCCATGAGGGCTGGAACACTGCAGTCAGATAGCTTTAAACACTTCCAATTAATATAAGCTAAATGAAAGCTATGGGATTACTCAAGCACACTTGAAAACAAAGCATTCTTTAATAGTAAAAGCCATAACTAGAGTTGGTGGCTCAGAGTTCAGGTCAGTAAAATTCAGAATTAAAATTGTATCTGTAAGAACAACTAGCAACTACAGCATTTTACCCAGGGGTGTCATAAATGTGCTTCCTTGCTCTTAATGGAGACTTGTTGTCTTTTTAAGAAGCACACTTCGATTCTGCCACAAATTAATGGCTGAAATGAAGCCATTAAAAAAAATTCTGGAGTATGCAATGCAGAAGTCAAACTAAGTCATCACAGTTCCCTTCTAGACTCTGTAAGTCTGTGTGAGCCATCCACATGCACTCGCAGCATGAAAACACCAAAAAGGGAAAGGTATTACGCTTGGAGTAATGAGATAAATATGAAGAAACCAAAACATAGGTGCGCCACTTCAAACAAAAAATTGCTTCAGTGATATTTATTACAGTGGAACTGTCTGCAAGAGACAGTGAAAGCCAGTTCTTGAGTCATTTGAAACAGTGCTGTGTTTAAAAGAAGCACAGAATTGCTGGACATGGCAAAAGGAGCGTGCCTTCATTTGTCCCAACAGACTGTCAAGAAAACGGGCTTTCCACTTCTGCTGCCCTGACTTTTATGACAGTGTACAGGATCTGAAGAATATTAATGCAGAACTAGCTCACACGAAAATTTCTGCTGGTGGCTGAATGTCCATAGGTATGTTCACATTTCACAGCCAGGTAATTCACAGGAATCATCTGGCTGGGTTAACTGAGCCCATCACTGAAGGCAATGTTAACAGGCATTCAGAAGAGAGACTTTCTGAGACTTTTGTACTTAGAAACATATTTTACAGGAGATGATAATTTCTACGTCAAAATAGACCGTTAGCATGGTGCCACTGATGGAGGGACAGTGGATGGTTGGGTGTGATAAGAGAGCAATTGGTGATAGTCTGCTAGCATTATGCCTCGTGTCTTGTATTATGGAGGCGTGCTGGACAAACCAAAACCTGTAAAAGGCAGAGAAATATCATTTCTGGAAAGAGGGCTGCAGCTTTCTGTTTTTCCAGCAGTGATCCCCACCTGGCTGTGTTACTTTAAGTTGCCCTTCTGCACTAGTATTGGAAAAGCCCAGGCTCTTCATTAACAGTTAATTAAGCCACAGTGGCCCTTCCTTCCCATCAGGGGTTGCCTTCATTTGTCGATTTAGTTAAAGGGATTCTGTCAAGTTGTTTAGGCTTATAAGGTGACTGATCTTTACAGCTGCACGTTCCAGCAGGAAATGCCCAGAACCCACCCCCAGGGCTCTGTCTGTCTCTCTAAACTAAAACCCATCCTTCAAGAAGCACAGAAGTGCTATTTTTTTGGGTCACATTTTATAGCCCCAGGTGGGAGTCAGCATGTGATGAATGCTTACAAGCTGCACCCTTGAGCAGGCACTAGCCCGTACTAAGACACGTGCAGTTGGCAGGCTGAGCCTGAGCCTGCATCTCATCTAAGCACGGTGAAATAGTTAAAACTGGATGGGACAAATGGAAAAACAATTGTGCAAATGGACGCAAGAGATGCAGTAGATGCAGTTTTGTTTTCTGGGAGGGCTAGTGGCTTTTCAGATAGCTGGCTGGGTGACTGACAGAATGACAGGCGTCATTCTGGCACAGGCTGCCCAGAGAGGCTGTGGATGCCCCCTCCCTGGCAGCGTTCAAGGCCAGGCTGGATGGAGCTCTGGGCAACCTGGTCAGTGGGAGGTGTCCCTGCCCACGGCAGGGGGTTGGAACTGGGCGATCTTTAAGGTTCCTTCCAACCCAAACCGTTCTGTAGTTGTGTGATTCAGGCTGGAGTGAGACGTGCAGAGGTTCAGGATACGTGTCACTGGCGGAGCAGCAGGCAGGAAGCACACCTTCTCTTCCAGTTAATGCTGACAGGAGAAATGGCCAAACGGCTGACTCTCCTGCAGACGTTTGTGCTTGTTATTTTTCTGTATAACCAAGAGTTATGCATACAAAAAGTTAGGAAACCCCAGGATTGAAATTGACCACTTGAGATTAACTCAGCCTTTCTTGGAAGCATGTTATGGTGTTAGCTTTGTTATCTTAACTGCATTCCACTTTTCTTTGACTGTAGATAGTGGAAGATGGGTGAGAGAGGATTCCTACTCTTCTGGGTCAGTCAGTAGAATGCTGCTCAAAATGGGAAAGCAAGTGTGGAGAGACAACATCAGTGAAGCCCTGTGGTAGTAAAACCAGGAGCTTGCCTCAAGTTTTGGGCCAGGACTGGTGTCTTTGTGCTTAGCTGAGATTCTAATAAGTGGTTTCTGCTTTCTACATTGTGTTAGTAGAAGTTTTTTGCTTCTTCTGCACTGCATAATCAGCACAGCAAATGATTTTTTCCAGCTGTAGCCAGCATTCTCCCGATGTTTGAGCTGCCATTTTAAATCATTAGCTGTTTTAAATCAGTTATAAGTCTGTAATTCATTACGACCCTCTCTGCCAACACTTTCTACGTAACAGAACAGAAGACTGCCTGCTGGTGGTTCTCCAAGCGTATCATGGAAATAGCGCCTGGGAGGGCAGGAGTTCGTGAACGGTCCTCAACGCTAGGCACTTAATGGCCTTGTTGTCCTGGTGGGGTGAAGATTAGCCACAACCAAAAAGTGCCACACAGCCAAATACGTGAGTGGCAACACTGAGTGCCAGCAGGACGTCCTCCTGCTCCGGTATCAACCTTCCCTCACATTTTTTAGGGCACCTTCTTGTTAGTCCAGCTGGCCTTTGAGCTTATTTCATTTGTACCTTTTGCAGTGATATGAGAGGATTGATAATTTCTCTAGGAACCCTGCTTTTACCATATACACCTCAATGATTCAAACTCAAGTCTGCTACAAATCCATCTGATGTTATCAGTTATCCTAACCCCGAGCAATCCGGCAGCATAGTGCTGTTGTTTTCCTGGCAGTGTGACAGCAGATTAGCTCAGAATGGACCAGAAAAATATTTAATAACATAACAGTGTCCAATATGTAATTCTGGACATCTCCCCTTTAGTCTATAAATCAAACAAATAACTTATCATCTCCTCCTAGCCTTAATATTATTTTTACGTATAGGTGGCATATACACATAGGAAAGCCTCTAAGAGGTTTAGCGTTGTGCTGATGGCTTGCATGAAGAAGTGGTGGCTGTTGACCAAGAACATATGTGCGATCGTATGACAACATGACCAGCTTGATAGTTTTTCCCCATTATAAAATAACATACTGCATACAAAACCTGTCAATGTTATTGAGAGAGAGACAGAAGTGAATTTGCTGAAGTTGAGACAGGGAGTTACTGAAAAGAAATAGAAGACTTGCACTCTCCCTTACCTTATGGGTATGGTAACGGACAGCTTATTATCATAGAATCACAGAACGGTTTGGGTTGGAAGACACCTTAAAGATTGCCCAGTTCCAACCCCCTGCCGTGGGCAGGGACACCTCCCACTGACCAGGTTGCTCAGAGCCCCGTCCAGCCTGGCCTTGAACGCTTCCAGGGAGGGGGCATCCACAGCCTCGCTGGGCAACCTGTGCCAGTGTCTCGCCACCCTCACAGGAAAGAATTTCTTCCTGATAGCTAGCCTAAACCTCCCCTCTTCCAGTTTGTGGCCATTACCCCTTGTCCTGTCGCTTCATGCCCTTCCAAAGAGTCCCTCCCCAGCTCTCCTGTAGGCCCCCTTCAGGTACTGGAAGGCCGCTATCAGGTCCATAACCCAATAACCCCAACTCTCTCAGCCTGCCTTCGTAGGGGAGATGCTCCAGCCCTCTGTGTCATAGATGGTGACATGTTATATCTCTTTCCCTAGGATAACTATAGGTTGAAAGACATTGTATTGGTGTTTTTTCAATAACCGTAAGAAGTCCTGACCCCCACGGTTCCTGAGGAGCACAGGTGTTTCAATGTAAATGGTAACATCTCATGTTTGCAACTGGTTTCTGTGTGGGACTCTGCCTTAGCCAGCCAGAAGCTTTCATGTGGGTCAATAACAATTAGAGTTAAGAGACCTAGTAACATCTTGTGATTTTTGTCAGATGTGGTACTAGAATTTCAGGAGGTTGTACAACGCAGAACTAATCCTTAACACCAGGAATCCTGGGCTGACACAAGTGGTTGGATGTAGGCCATCCTTCCCGTTGGTAGCCCTGTGCTGCTGGATGGCTTCTCTCTTCTCCTGCCCGAAGGTGCTCTCCCCATCCTCAGAGGGAGACCTGCTACAGTGGTTTACAAAAAACAGCAGGGACATTTTTGGAATTTTTTTTCTTTAGTGCCAATTGCAGCCAAAATAACTTTTTATTCTTTTTGGGAAACCATATCCAAGTGATTCAATATTTTGTGCTTGAATATAATCTCCTCTTTTGGGCCAAATGTCTTACCACATCATCAGCACGATTGCTCTCCATACACATGGTATTTTGGGACAGAAGCATAACTAGGGAAAATGTTATCAATTAGAAGCTGAAATTCTCTTTGAGTCCCCTTTTTTTTTTTTTTTTTTTT
>VXAV01004225.1:320017-339410 GCA_013399715.1 Alectura lathami
TCAATGCCTATCTGGTGTTAATCTATGAATTACCACAACAATCAAAGTGACATGTCCATAGTTAAGTTTTCCCAAGAGTTACATTCTAGGATCCTCTTTCCATTTTCTTGTACATTTTAGATCACAGCTTTTCAGGCCTAATTGTTTCCACAAGGTGAATTTTTTTAAGAAAGCAGCTTCCCTTCTGTGGAGCAGGGAAGAGAGAAATATAAACAATGGTTTTAAGTATTTCTTGCAAACTTTTGTCACAGTTTAGGATGGATCTGATCACAGATATGTGAGAATAACTGGCTATCAGTGCTACAGAGAAATCCTGTTTTGACTGAGCGAGTGAAGCATTTTTGACAGAGATTTCTGATAGAGAAAAAATCTGCCATCTTTTTGCCCCTCCAAATCCATTTTATGCGGGGTTCCAGTTTGCAGTGATGAAGTTATCTGGTCAGAGAAGTTCTTTATTTTAGTTTTATTTTCTTTTAAGTCTTAGTAATATCATGTACACAAATCTTATTTTTCATGCTTGCTAAATTCTTTGTTGGAAAGACCAAGAAATGCTAATTAAAAACTCTCCATAGAAGAGTTGTGCTGAATTGTTAACTAAAGAACTTTTCTCTGAGCTGATGAAAGGAACAGTTCTACAAGGTAGTTGCTGACACGATCAAGTAGAAAATAGCCTTGTGTAATCTGGAGAGAAATTCTTTCTCCTCCCACCCCTTATGCCCAGCTTTTGTAAGTACTGCCTTTGCTTAGTGGCTCTCCTGTCAAAGCCAACAACCAAGACATGGGACGTTGGGGTCTGTTGTCAGCTCCTCCTCTGTGCCTTTCTGGCTGCAGGGCAAATAATTTCTCCATTACCCCTAGCTGGAGAGGTCATAAAATGGGGATGTAGCAAGCAACAGCCAAAACCAGTGTTCAGGGCATTGCTTCTCTCCCTGGTTCTCCTACTGCCACAGTCTTCGGAAAATAAACCGGCGGCACAAGGAGGTAGTGCCAAGCATGAACTTGTGGTCTACATTCTATGGAGTACTGAGGAAAGTCCACACCAAGAAACACGGGAGCTGAAGCATTCTGTCCAGACACTTAGGAATGAGCCATACTTCTCTGCTATTTGTAAGCTTCGTAGAGAAATTTAAATGCATAGCAGTCAATGGAAGAGGAGTAGGGGATGTTGTGATTTATCAAACTGTCAAACCTGAGGAGAGAGTGGCTGCCCGAACATGGAATGCTGTGTTCAACAGGCTTAGATGCCTCTCTCAGCTTAAAGAAAAATGTGAGCACAAAGTTTTACTCCTTCCTTTTTCTCTGAGCTGGCCAATCCAGCTCCTGGCTGCTCCTGCTGTGGGCTTCTCTTAGAGGAGAACAAATTACGTGCAGAGCCGTTATGGGGCAGAGCTACAGCAAAGGTGATACGAGAGGAGCTTTTTCTAATTTTGCTCTAAAACTGTGAATCCTAGTGAGACACTTTTCTCTGTGACACTCCTAATTTATTTGATCTGTTACTGGAAATATGTTTCTTCATGTATATGCAGAGAGGTTACATAGCTGCTTGTTCTGCTGAAGCTCAAGTGCTGTCCTCAGCAGAGACACTGAGGGAGGATAAAGACCCTCTTTCCACATTCTGCAGCATACCCAGCTCTTGCTGTGCTCAGAAATGTATCTTTTTCAGTGATGGAGCAGGAATATATGAATGCTTCCTCCATTGCCTTTCCCTTTGTCTAACCCCCTTCCCAGCCCCCAGATGTTTCAGACACTGTACTTCACATGTAGCCAAATACTGCTTGTGTTTTTACACAGCAGGAAAGAAAGGGATTTTGAAAATGGACATGTAACAGTTCCTTAGGTCTGCTGCTTATCAAATATTTCCTGGCGAGTCTCCCTAATCACTGATCCTCACATTCTCTCTCATAAACAATTGAAGCCTGATGTTTTCTACTCAGCTCTCCTTTCATTTGACAGAGCTCAGAATGCCCTTTGGTGAAAATTATTTAGTTTGGTTATACTAACTAGGCTGGGGACCTTGCAAATAACACCCAGTCCTATTAAGCATGCAATATACAAGTGAACTCCCCCAGTTCACTCAGCAATAAATGTCTTCCCCTGCCTCTACAAGAACTAAAATCCAACCGAGTTTTGCTTTTTTTTTTTTTTTTTCCCAGGGGTTTTTCTCACTTTGTAGTCTTTCTTTGAAAATCTTATAGGGAAGACACAGTATAACTACATTTTTTATTTTTCAGAGGAGTACAGGGCCAGATTTCTAAAGCCAGTTAGATGTCTAAATAGCATGGTATGTGTAGCCCGAGATCTGACTAGCTATGGTGGTGGAAAATATTCCAGTTGTCTCTGTTCTTGGAACATTTAAAAAAAGATTTCGCTAAACATTCCCTTGTAGTTCACGTTCTTCAAATGTAGTATCTTTGTACTGCTGCAGATTAAACCTGAGAACTTACTCTGAAGAGCTAAAGAAGTTTGTGCTTGTTAGCTGTCAGCTTTCTCTGGATAGGTCTTTGGTTTTACAGATAGTACTCCTCCTGAAGCTTTTCAAATATTTGGTAACCCAGCTGTTGAACTCCTCTGCATATACTATGGTTTAAATCTTTAAAATTTAGGAGAGCTGGCTAAAAGTTTTCCTGTTGTCATTGTCTTCTGGTTTGCACCCTGACAGCAAAGATTGCCCTCATTTTCTCTTTGGAGCATGCCTGAGAAGCAGCATGAGTCCTTACATTCCTAGGCAGGCTTGAGACCACTGGCAAACAAGCACGTTTGTTTTCTGTCCTTATCCAATGACACCAATGTCATTCTTCACGCTCTTGGCATTTGAGAGGCATTGCCTACACTTCTGGTGTGTATTGTGCTTGCATAACATTCAGTTTTGCCATCTGGAGTTTTAGTGAAAATTTTTATATAAAAGGTTCCACTGTAGAAATGTTCCCTCCTCTTTTGTCACATTTATTTAGAATAAAATAAAACACAAGGAGGATAGTCTGTTTACATATTTAACCTTGTGTAATGCTCCCATAAAACCTGTATTGGTAGACATATGGCATAATGGGGATTCTTTTAAAGTCTGATCCCTGTAAAATTGCTTGACAAGGCATTTTCGGTTTTGTATGAATGGTCATTTTTTCATGTCTTTAAGATGCGAAGAATTTTGTGTCTAGTCTGTGGGTGCTTTGATAAAGGTGTAAATGTAACTTGCTTGTAACTGGAGGGTACCTCCTTGAGCTCAGTTGTTCTAGAGGTGTGGGTGTTGGGGCAGTGCGTACTCATCCAGCGAATCTACCAGGCTAAATTCCTCTTGTTTCTCATTGACAAGTGGAGTGGGCTTTTTTATTCTGCTTTTGTGTCTTGCTTATATGCTAGAGGTGGACAAGTTTATCTGTGCTTCCAGGGAAAAAGTCCATCCACTGTCATAATTATGATCATTTTTTTTTTATCTTCGACACCTGTGATTTTCTGCCAGGATGAAATTTCTCCCAAGAGAACAGTTTAATCTGTGTCAGTACTTGTTCAAATATCATACCTCTGGGACCCTGGTCAAGCCAACCTTTCACTTTTTTATTTTTGCTGTCACTCCTCTCACTGCTCCTGGCTTTGCCAATGTTGAAGCTCTAAACACAAAACAAAGAAACAAACAAAAACCAACACAAAACCCAAAGCAAAGCTCATCTTTCCAGGGCATTTGTCTGGCCAGTAATGGTGTAATGAGTAACTTTTGCAAACTGTAGCAATTTTAGCTGTCGCCACTGGATAGGCTGTGTGGTGGAGATGAACTCTTCAAGAATAGTTGTCACAACCTTTCTGAAAGAAAACCAGAGCCTCGCACTTTTTCAGTATGCCATGCCTGCTGAAATGCATCTTTATTTGGTCTCTGATAGCCGTACTGCCTGGCAGTCCATCCACCTGCCAATCCACCATCCACTCAGGAGCAGTTAGCTGCAGCAATGTTGTCTGTATGGATTCTCATGAAATCTGCTTCTGCTTTAGGCCTGTGCTCAGGAGCACACTACATTTCTTTTATTATTTTTATTTTTTTGCAGTTGGCTTGTGTTTCCTTACCCTGACTACAGTTCCTCAGCAGGTCTGTGGTAGCTTCAGTCGTCGCTGTGCACTGTGCTGCGTTTGTGATCAGCTCGCTTCTACTCCTGAATGCTGTGCTCCCAGCTGTGCTGCTCTTTTCACAGCACAGTTCCTGAAAAGAGAAATTACAAAGCTGTCTGCCCATGCAGAATGACCGTCCCTGGCACCTGGCTTGCCCTCTCTCCATGGAACAGTCTGCTGTGTGCATGCTGTAACATTTTGTATTTTCCCATATTGTAGTGACCTCTCCTGGAGATCCACCAGCTGCCACACCACGGTGGCTGCTTCACTTCTCCTGTGAGGATTTTTGCAGCAGCCACGAGATTTTTCAGCCATTAGAACTCTACTTCTGCACATGGACATACTGAATTGCATGGAACTCCAGTTTTATTTTACCTTAATAGGCCTTGATTCTGATAACCTAATGGTAATCCTTGCTCACCTTGTTTAGCTGCCGAAATCTCTGTTTTTTTGTACGGGTAAATATCTGTGAACTCATGTTTCCTTACTTATAAATGCATGGTGACTGTCACTGTTTGACATTCAGCAGCCAGAAAGGCTGTAGTTAAACCAATTGCCTGCTTAACTGTGTTTAGGGCACTTAATCTCCACTGGAGAACTTGGGGATTTTCTCAAGTTCTTCTGGCACCTCCGTGTGTGTGCAAACGCCCATTAGAGGCAAAGCCTACTGCACCAGCCCCACGTTGCCCCAGCTCCTAGCAAACTCCCTCCAGATGTCCACGCAGCCTCCTGCTCCCTAAAACTAATCAGGGCCTACAGCGCGCCGCGTCCCGCCGCACAGACTCCGGCTGTTGCTTTTTGGGCCTTAATGGCTGATCCCCTCCCTCCCCGTGCCTCTGGTGCGCTGCCCGGCGCAGGTAACAAACGCTTTGCCGCTGACCCGTGCGGGTGTGAAGGCCCCTGGGCTCAATTAAACGGGGCAAGAGGCAGTAAATAAACCGCGTGGGCCAGGGCGTTAAATCACTCGGTGCGGGGAAGAGTCGGATGCCGAGGCGATTTGGGTGGGAGGTGGGCCGTGTGCGCTTGCACCCACGCTGCAGTTTAATACCCCTGCTGCAAGTTAATGACAGTTGCGATCGGGCGGGGTGATGTCCCCTTTCTTCCTTCCCCTCCTGCTTTTTATGCGCTCCCAGCGCCCTCCCCAATAAATTAATGCCTTTCCCCCCCTCCTCCTTTTCCCATTTTGTTTTACTGCCTCCATGCTGTTCCCCTTTATTTCCAGTATTTTATTTCAAGGAGCCGGTTTGAAGTGCTCTCAGCCCATCTGCTGGCTTGGGCTCGACATGGGCTGGAACGAGACGAGGGGGTTTGGAAGCCACAAACTATTTATAGTGTATTTGTTCTTTCACATTGGCACTAAACTTTGTTTATAGAATCACCTGCAGTAGAAGCCGAGCCAGGGGACCACAGCTCACTTGATCTAAAATTGGCTTTATTTCTTGGGTTTCTTAACAGAGACCACATGTGTGTGCCTGCTGCCCGCCAGCGCGTGGTTGATGCTCACGCTCACGAAGAGAGCAGCACCAGCACCAAGCGCACAGAAAATGCCTTGGTGAGATGCTCCTGCAGATGCTGCGCAGAGCTGCCAGGAGAAGGGAGCTGTGCGTGTGCACTGCCACTGTCTAGAAAGTAAAGGTTCCCGAGGGAAATCCTGAACGAAAATTTTTCACTGCGATTTTCCCAGTCGGTTTTCATTTGCTCCAAGTGGTATTTTCGTCTTGGGTTGGCCCACTGGAACACAATGCTCAGTTTTGTTTTCCTTCTGCGTTAAATATTTTTTCTTCCTTTCAAAACAAAACAACAATTTAAACTGAAACCCAAGAAAATCTGTCATTTTAAATTGCTGTTTTGACATAAAAGCATTTCATTTATTTTTCTAGCTAAAAATTGACATTTTAATTTGAACCCAAACAAAATTTTTCATTTACTTTCAAAGTATCAATTACAAATGAAAATATTTTCATTTCTTCTCCTCAGAAAGTCAGACTATTTCGTGCTCCCTAAACTGCAGGTATGCGGGCTTGCGATGTTTGTGCGTGCATAATTGTGGCGGTGCGGCTGCATTGTGCAGGATGCGTGCTGACTGTTTGCAGGTGTTACATACATTTTGCAGAATGTGCCCTCGTCTGCGTAGTTTGGACATCCACATTTGCACAGCGGCAGCAAGATACACATGCGTATGTTGAGTTCATGCCAGTAATATCTACACGTAGCTGTTTTTAGGTTTTGCTTCTGAATGTGTTTTTAATGTGTATGGGCTTGTTACAGTTTTGCCAACACTGTTAAAAATAATGGAGCAAGACTGAGTAAGTCATAAGATTGGGGAAAATTATAGATTTTGGGATTTTTTTGTCCTCTTTTTCTCTCTTTTTTTTTTTTTTTCTTTAGCTTGTCAGCTTCATGTTTTCAATGTGATCTTTACAACTTCGATGACAGAAGAGCAACGTTTTCACTGTAGAAGTGGATTTCTGGTTCTGCAGTGATCATTTGCCTGTAAGAACTGAGATTTAAGAAAAGGCATGAATTAAATAGCAGGACCTGCATTAAATTCCAGGAGCTGGTAAAAAGGGTTTCTGCTTCTGTTTGCAGTGTAGATATCTGGGTAAGTGTTTGTATGAGCAATACTAACTACTCCTGACCTGTGCTCGCATGATTCTGTGGTAGGATGACTCAATGTTTATGTGCTTTTACCATGTTGTTGTGCAGAATGCAACTTTTAGCCTTTTAGTTTAGTTTCTAGCCTAAATCAACCATTTAAGCATTTCATAGTTCGTAGAGAGAAACTTGCAAAGCAAGCAACCCATCCTGTCCTAAGATTCGCCTCTGCTGACGGCAGAGGCCCTTCGGACAAGGCACCCATTTAGAACAGCCATCTAACGTTTAGGTATGTATGCTGACTGCATGTGTTCAGATATGTGTGTCTCCGTGCAATTGATCTGTGTGTAGGGGTCCGTACGGCAGTTCTGTTTGCACAAGCAGTATGTATGTGGATGCTTGCAAATCTTCTGTATGTCATATATGTTCAGCATTCTGTCATTTTTGGGGGGAGGGGTAAAAATGTAATTTTTTCCGTAGAGGAATGTTAGCATTTCAGCTGCTGAGCTGGTATAAAATAAGAAGCTGAGATGTCCGAATTTTCTGTTGGGTAGCTATTCTGCGTTTTGCTTAGTTTTGCATTTACAGCCAGCCTATGCATTTGAGAAGGTGTATGAATACGCTGTATTTAATGGGAGTGCATGCAGTCAGCTCTGTCAACACTTTCTGTGGCCTTAACAAAAGGTGTGCAACTATACAGAATCTAGCTGTATACCTGGACACATTCTAGTGTGGAAATACTCGTTTGGGTATCAGATCTCAAGCAAGTGAGGACGGGTGAAGCTCCACTGACTTCAGTTGACTCCTGACTCCTGCCAGGGTGGCTTGTGGCCTGGAAAACATGCTTACTATGAGAGATTAGGAGGGATCTATTTGTTTCACTTGTAAAGGAGCTTAAGAAATGATTGAATCATGTTCTATAATTACTTTTACGAGGAGAAGGTGTCTGATATTACAGAGATCTTCAGTCCCACAAACTAAGATATATAACAAGATCTGACAGCTGAACAATTTAAATCTAATGTAAGGCATAGTTTTAAAATATTTTTTTAAATTTCAGTTTTTAGTACTTGACCTTTGGGACACATGAGCAGTAGATGAGGTAAATCATGTATTGCTTCGACCCTTTAAAATCAGACTGTACGGTGCTGTAGATTGGCTTGGAACTGTTGAGTCAGGAACCAAAAGACTGAGAAGGATCCATGACGTGTGCCAGGCCAGTGAGAGCCAAAGGGATCAGGCCGCTGTTATCAGAGCCTACTAAGAGCCAAGTGAGGAAGAACCTGAAGGATCGGTCAAAGATCATCGGATCAAGATCATCAGGTTACATCGAACCGGCCCCCGCTCCCGCGCGCGTGCACGCACATGACGCATGCATAGATTTTATTTTACCTTGGGCTGCCACGTGCGTTGGCCAGCCTGGGGGATGCCGCTCAGGGCACTCCTGACCATGCCACGAGCCTCGGCCGGCGCGGAGGAGGGAAGCAGGGATTTCTGCAGCGCGTGCAGGAATCCCCCGCAGGGCCCCTCTGCTGCGCTCTGGCTCCCAGGCCCGCTGCCAAGCATTAACTACAATACTCGCGCTTGTTTTTGACAACAGCGCGCAGGTTGTATTTCACCCATTGCTATTTTGGTTTCGAAGTTATGGCAGAAATGTCTCTGGGTGCTGGCCTGGTGTAAGTGGGGTGGGAGATTTACTCTTATTGTGTAATGTCACCTTTCAGTCGGTGCTTGCGATGAAAATTATGGAGTGTCGCTCGCTCTTTTTATTAAATTTCAAGGGTATGCACCTCTCGTGTGGGAAGTGTAACTCCATCCTGCTTCTGCTCGGGGTGGTAACCTCAGCCATTGGGCACAATTTAAAGCATGAATTGATCCTTTTTTTTTTTTTTTTCCTCTGCTTTTTGTCAATAAGTTGGGACCAGCAGCAGCCGTTGCCATGCTCCAAACTGCTGCCTGTGATGATGGATGAGTTTGGCCCCAAAAGCATGGAGAGATACTGGACTCAGCACAACACAGATGTTGCAATGCAGCCAAATTAAGCTGTTGTGGGAATGTGCAAGTTGGGCCTTAGTCAGAGTATCTCATGCCTGCCTGCCTGCCTCTCTGAAAAGCAAGAGCAAAATATTAGCAGCTGACCTGGTGGGATATCCACTTGCCCAAAATATTCTGCTTCTGGCTGCAGACAAACCAGCATCTGATCTGCTGTGTGACTTACCCCAGGATTTTTGGAGCAAAGGAGTGTTCCGAAAGGAATCCTGATGTCTGCAATCTTCCCATCACAGCTTTCCATAAATCATAGCACAGGAGATGGTCTGGAGAGGTTAGGTCATGCTTATTCCTTAGACCCAGATTAGTATTCTTCAGGAAGCAAAGCTCAGCATTAAACTATGAGAAATACTCCTGGGATCTTCCAGGGTAAAGTGTAATTGATAATGAATTAATAGGCACAGGCTGTAACAGTGTTTATGACAGAAGTTTCTCATCTACACAACTGGTAAGATCAACTGGCTAACACTATTCCTCAAGCTGATACATCAGTAAAACTGAATGAGGAAGCATCTAGACACCACCCCCATACCCTGAAAAAAAATAAAAATAAAAAAATGAAAGATATCTGGGTGGAGGTCCTTGTACATTTTCACCCTAACAGAGGGAAACAGGAAAAAAACGGGAAAAAAGAAATGGAATAGAGTGGAATCTGTAGACAGAGAAAATGGCATCAGGAAAAAAGAAATAAAGTCCTCAGTAATGGTTTCATTTTGCAGAACGGTAAATGTGAAATGTAGTAAAGGTGGCAAAGATGTAAGGGGCAAAGAGATGAATATTCTTTATCAGGCTTTTTATTATCTTGAGGTGGCAATCCAGGCATTTTTGATGTTGACATGACGGGGCAACCCAGAATTAAGAAGTTAAAGGGACAAATACGTCTTGAATTATTTCTTAAACCCATTTTATCATTCCCTGTGACTGATGATGAAGGGGAGGGAGGATCAGATCCTGACATTTCCCTTGCTAGAGGAGCCCAGCCCTGGGATGTCAGGCAGAACCTCCTGCAAGGATATAACTAAATTGCAGCAGGAGGACAGGGGGGATCTAAAAATTGCCTGAAAGCAATTCTTCTTGGTGACCAGCAAGAGGAACAGACCGCAGGCAAATATAGTTTCAGGAGGGTGAAAGTTAAAACTAGATCTGGTTGCCAAACACAAAACTCTGCAAGAGACCATGTAAATAGAAAAATACAAATGAGAATGTGCTAGCAGATATATATTTTCTCATTTCTTTTTTTTTTTTTATATGACCTGCTGTTTGCACAGTTTTGCCACTCAGCATATGTGAAAACAAAACCGAAGGGGAATTAATTCTTCTACGCTCCTAACTTTATTATGGACAATCCTTGTTTTAAAATTCCTCCCAATTTAGAGGGTGCAGTGGGTGGGTGGGTGTGTGGGCTAGATATGTTTTCTGTTTGTATAATAAAAAAGCATATCTGCTATAGGCATCAGAAAGGACAATTTCCACTTTGACACTGAGGAAAAACAGAGAAGCTCTGAATGCACCCTTTTTGTGTGTGTGTTTTTTTTTTTTTTTCCCACTGCAGAAATGTATGTGTGGACTAAAGCTGTAAGAAAAACATCAGAAGTATTTCACACAAAAGCCCCAAATACAAAATTGTTTCTCCTTCCTATAAATAAATGTAGAATATTTTTCAGCATTTGGTTTTAGACCTTTTGTTCTTTTCCCAAATACTTTATTTTCACTGCTTTTTCATTTGATCACTGAGAGAAAATACCATAGAGGATATCTGTGTTTTTATTATGTTTTTTAGCATTTAATTTTTCTTCATAAGGATTTTTAAGAATGTGTTAGTTTAGAAAACCTAGTGTCAGAAGGAAAAATTTGAAACTGAAACTGCTAACGTGCAACATCATGAGCTCTTAAAATGAGCGGCTGAGCTGTAGGACTTTTTTCCCAGCAACTTTTCCAGAGCTTGAACAATTTCAAACAAAATAAATATAGAAGAGAGGAAAGAAAGAACAAACCAGAAATGACAACCAAGCTCTAAATATCATCCAGTCTATTATAATCCACGTTATAGGATTTTCAAGTATTTTGCTGGAGAGACAGAAAAATTGTTTTTAAATGGCATTTGTGAAATTCTGCTTCTAAGAAAATTATTTTTGAGCAATGTGAATTTCCAACAGAAATTTTAATCAACAAGGATTTGTTGGTATGTTTACAGTACTTTAAAAACAAACCTAGAGAGAACATTTTTATTCCAAAATTTGCATAGTAAAACTGGTTCCCATTTAGACTCTGAAAAGCAAATAGGCTGCATGGAAGTGGATTTGCCGCACATCACCCTGCCCACGCGGCTGTGCGATGCTGTGTGATGTGACGCTGCTCCTGCACGGCTGCTGCTCCCCCTGAACCCACCCAGGTGTTTTCCTTCTTTCTTCACATTGCTCACTCAGCATGCAGAGCTTTCCCCTTCGGTTTTCCTTCTTGCAAGGGCGGTATAAAAACTCAGCATACAGGAACTTCTATGATAGCGCTCTGAGGGCAAATTATGTCCTTGCTCCTAGGCAGCTCGGGGTTGCCTGGAATGTAGGAAAACTGCTGATTTAGGCTCTAACAGTAACTTTTATCACTGCTATTTGCGAAATGGTTCTGGAGCCTCTTCTTGGCAGCCCTCTGCTACGTCCGTCAGCAAGGCAGCACAACCCTACTACCCTCAGCGCTAAGCACGAGTTCTCACACCCTGCTGGGGACTCAGGACAAGTGTCCTGCAAATAGCTTTCCATTTCCATCCTGAATTTGGCGCTAGCCATTTCAGAGGCAATATATGGCTCTTGGAACAGGCTGCACAAGTATGCACAAGACAGCTCTCCCCCAACCCCATCTGATCGACAACAGGATCTGCCCAAGTCATAAGGGACATTAGCATCATTAGTGTCTGTGCAGACTATCAGGGGGAAGTCAGAAATCTGGGGATGTTCAGCCACATTCCTTGTGAAGACGTGTCACCACTGTACCCCCGGTGCCACAAAGTGAATTCCCCGGTAGGATTTCGTATTTGCCATAGTACTGCACTAGTGAAGAAGAATGAGAACATCAAGATTTTTAGCTCAGACTCAGAGTTGTGGAAAACAAAATATCTTTTAAAATTTTTATGTCTGAATTCAATCAATAGATTCTCCCTGTGAAATAGTATTCTGGAAAATGTACATTCCGGATCAAATGTCTCCTTTTCACATCCTCTTTTAAAAATATTTAATCAAAAAGAGAAACATTACAACAAGTAATTTCAAGGTCATGGCCCGAGGCTTCATTTAGAGAAACCCTGGCCTTTCTGCAGGGTCAGACCGCCTCCTCCAGCTTTACCTCTGATGTGAAACCACTGTGAAACCACTGCAGACCCATGAATGAACACCTCTTCAAGGAAATTGCTTCTCCGACGGCAAACAGCTCTGCTACATGTCTCCAATAAGCAACAGCGCAATCTGACTGTACTTCTGGTACCCAGACCATCACAAAGTGCTGACTTGGCTTTCAGGAGGGGCTCTCGGACCGCAGAAAGCCGTTTCCAGCTGTTCCAGTACGGCTGATGTGTACTTAGCCAGAGAGGTTTTGTTTTTGCTCAGCTGGCGGAGCTCCTGTCCGCAGGTCGCAGAGGGCATGGGGTTGTCCCCTGGGCTCTGCACATGGGCTGGGGGAGGCAGTGCTCAGCTCCAGTTCTGCTCCAAGGCTCCTCTCCTCATCCGCATCATACTGACCGCAGTGCTGGCCGCTTTGAGCCACCCCTCCTGCTCCCCGAGCACCCCATGCCGTGGTCACCTCAACCTCCCCATCCTTGCCCCATGCGCCTCCTCTTCGTCAGCCCCACGGAAAGCTCCTCGCCGCTTCGGGTTCGGTTCAGTGGAGACCGTCTCACCACAAACACCTCATTTGTGCCTTTTCTTTCTCCGGGTAATTTGGGATTCATGCAGCCTTGTGGTTCAAGGAAAAGCCAGGCCCAACCGGCGCGCTCGGGCAGTCGGTGGCGCAGACAGCCGGGCGACGGGGCGGGCTTCATCCTCCACTGTTTTCTTGTGATCATTCACAGTCAGTGAAAGCTGCATTTCTCCCTCATGTGTTTTATTTGCACTGAGATTTTTCCTGTTTCAGGCAGTGAACAGAAATGGCCAGGTAGTTCAGCCTGCCACTGGTAAGGATCTGCAGCTTGTCCACCCTGGTCCACCCAGCTGGTCCACCCACCTAAAGGGCCCCTGTGTGCTGCGGGTGACATAGCAATGAAAAGCCACTGCAGGTGCCGAGCTGCCACAGGAGATAGCTCCAATATTGCCAGAGTTGCAAAGCTGAAGTCTACAGAGCCAGTTGTGATGATGATAACAACAACAGCTGTTGTGAGAGGTAGCATGTTGAAAAAATACTGTTGTGCTGCAGATATAGGGTGCTGTGATGCCTTATCACCAGGGAAAGCAATGCTATATGGTAGGAAAACATAGTGTATCCACAGCTGGTATCTTTGCAGTGCAGGACCTCAGAGACCAATGAGCAATGTGAGGCTGGAGTTATTTCTCCATACCTTTATTACGGAAGTACCAGAGACAAAGAACCACCAAGTTACTTATTCCTGGTCAGTTTGTCCCTAGAAATCCTTCCCATGAAACCTCCAAGCATGGCAGGCAATGATGACTTTAACATATTAGCTTCTGAGTCTTCTCCCTCTACTCCTTGCCTAATTTTAGATGAATTTAGTTTAAAAAAAATCAAATAAATAAGTGTATGATTTTAGCCAACACAAGTGGGTGTCTTAGCTAGGTCATCGGCCAGGTGTATTAATATGACAGCAGATAAGAGCAGTCAGTGCCACAAGACAAAACAGATGGATGTTTTCCCTGGTGCTGGCTAACAAATCATATTCCTGTGGCTCATCAATAAAATCTCATATTAGAGATGCTTAAAGAGATGTATGAGTGGAAGGGCAAATCGCTATCTGTTGGAAAGGAAGCTGC
Source organism: Alectura lathami (assembly GCA_013399715.1). NCBI lineage: Eukaryota > Metazoa > Chordata > Aves > Galliformes > Megapodiidae > Alectura > Alectura lathami. Next base: position 333,727 of record VXAV01004225.1, read on the forward strand.
CTAATTATCAGTGCTCCCATGAGGGACTGTGGTTGCACTGGAGGTACAATAGGTACATGCTCTATCCCAGGAACACAGGTTCTATCTTGCCCTTTTCCTTATACCCAGATGACTAATTCATTTCTTTTTCTTTTTTGCCTGGTTGCTGTGTGGGTTCAAAAATAGATAGGGCAGCACAAGGACAGAGGAAGGGTTTCATGGCTGTTGATGAGGGCACCTTACGTGTCAGCAGGAGGTGGATGGAGCAGGGAGCAGCTAAGTCATAGCAGACATGGAGATGTTTGTGGGGTCTGCTTCCTTCTCCACACTGTAAACACCTTCCCAGTGTTGTGCTGGTCAGATGCCAGAGTGGTGTGCGGAGTTTAAAGAGCATAATACCAACCACACTGTTGGTTTGGTTAGGTGAATCAACCTCCAAAGGGATCAGGGAGGTACCAGCACTGGGACAGGAGACAAGGTGATGGTACTGGTGCAGCTGGTGAAAGGAACTAGGACCCAAGAGGTGAGCGCCTTTCCATAGCAGTTCTGTAGTCCAACGTGGCCATAACATGAATTTGTTGGCTAAACCTCTGATCTCCTCGTTTTACATGGGAAATCTTAATTCTGAGTAAGCACATTTCCCACTTGTTTTTCACAGCTTCTTGTATTTCGTAGCTCCAGCTCTGCTGGCTCCAGAAGAAATGAATGCAGTACTTCCTTCCACTGCTGTGTCCGTGCAGACAGAAATGGCTGCTGAGGATGCCTTGGGTGCAGTTGTTATGTATTGAGGAGGAGGAACAGAGAACATAATTTCCTTTTTCAGCACTATTTTCTGGAATTCTCTGGACAGGTGGGGTAAAATGATGAGCTCAGAACAGAGGACCTTGAGTCTATCCTGATATGTGGTGTCTGTGAACCCACAAATATTTTTCTTTTGCGGGAAATGGCTTATTGACTCTGGTGCATTGTTTAGCGTAAAGGATATGGCAGAAAGAATTTCAACAAACACCTTACTTCGAGTTTAAAACACCAAACAAAGTTATATTTTAATCCTGAAAAATAATTAAAAGTAGTTAAAGTAAGACATGTGGAAAACAATGTCCTCCTTTTTTTTAAAAAATGTGTTCATTTATGATTTGCTTTTCTGTAAATGAAACACATGAGAGCACACGTTGTGGCATTATTCACTGTAACTTCCAAATAGTTGGAAAAGACAGTACTTTTACTCTGTTGTTAAGAGGTCATCTGGAAGCTCCAGTGCAGAACAGTCTTGCTGCCATACAAGATGAACAAAGGAGGGCTATGAAGATGGTGAAGATTAAGGAAATAAGCAACTCCCTGTTTATGGATTTGATTTCTAGGCACATGTCTGTGTGCAGTTGGCACTGATTTAATTATTTCAGCAGAGTTAAATTGGTAGAGCACTCCCCAGCTGTGCATACAGTCGTTCCGTTACAAACATGTCATTCTGGTACCTTTTGTCCTTGCGCAAGGTAACAGAACATCAATGGTGTATGGTACTGGTGTCTCTACTCAATAGGGACCATGGTTTGGCTGTGACAGAATTTGGTTGTTGAAGAAGAGGAGAGTGGCAGGAGACAGGATGCTGCACTGAACTTTACTGTTCCTTCTGAGGAAATCAGCCAGACCATGTGCACAGGGACAGTTATATGAGGGCACGGAGAGGGGGGAACTATAAGGTAACTGAGAACCAGCCACGCTGTGGATTACTGAATTATGTTATTCCTGTAGATTCTACTGGTACTTGGCAGCTGGTACATGATCAAGAGCGTTTATGCTGCTGGTATAAATCAAAGTAGAAAAGAGCCCCAGGACTCCGCTAGAATACGCCGTGTGTTCCTATGGGAATCTGTCCCAGCATTGCTTTCATTTGAATCCTTCTTTGTTTATTTTGCAAAACAGAAAAATTATTCTGAAGGACTTTTGGCTCCTCCAACTCCTGCTTTGGATATTCCAGCTTCCAACGAAAATCAGACACCCTCTGGCTCCAGACTAGTAACTCCCCACTGTTTTCCCTAACCACTAAGAGGTCTAGCACGTACAATTTTGAACAGAGTATCTAAACACAAAGAAATTTAAAATACTGTAACAGACTACGAGCTGTGCTTTTTAAATCACAGTTATAACTTTTGTATCCCATTACTCATTAGAGGCGTGGAAACTTCCATTTAAGCTTGCAGAAAAGAGTTAAAAATGATTAAATATAATGGGTCTTCATATAGCATGTGAGACATTTGAAGTCAACTGGCAAGAAAAAGCAAGATGAAGTACTTTTTAGAGTGGTAACTATTGTCATTATAGGCCAAAAACCAAGTGAGGTGCTGAACTGCCAACAAGAATAAAAGTCAGCAAAACAGCTCTCCTACCGACCACAGGTTAAAGTGAGACCAACAGGCAACACCTTTGCAGAGAAGATCTGATTTGGTTGATAAAAAGATAAAAGGATTTAAAAGAAAAAAACCGTGGTCATCTTGATGCCTCAGGTAAACATCTGTCAGTCACTGAAACAGGTATGACCCCGACTTACTGATACGTCTGTACTTCTGACACACCCTGCCTGTCTGTGGTAGCGCATGGAGCCTGTTAGTACCGCTTGCCAGGACTGCAATTTGAAAAGGAGGGCAGATATCTCGGAGGGAAGGACTGTGAACAACAGCAAATGTTAAGGAGAAACTGTAGCCAAGCAGTCTCCCTTTCATCATCTGTCAGGGCGGTTTTGGTTCGGCCTCCTTTCACCCAGGGGAAAGAGGAGCTTTCAGAAGAGAGGAAGTGTCTCAGCCGTTTCAGTCTGGTGGTGGTGGCCAGCCATTCTTCTGTGATATTTTTAACACTCTAGGACAAAGATATCCTGCAGATGACTGAATTTAGAGGTAACCTTTCTTTCCTCTGGCCAGAGCCCAGTCAGACTTAAGTTTTCTTATGAGCTTGATCCTTTCTGACACCTCTCTCAGGGTAAAATGCCTCAAACTGCTACTCAGGCACAGGCAAAAATCCATCTGCTCTCTCCACACTGACTACTCCATGTGGGCAGTTCATGCCACTGCTAGAGATGAATTCTTTTCTCTTCCAAATTAAAAATCTCAGTTGTGGAACCTGCCTTTCCTTATGTACAGCTAATCAGCAGTTAAGTTCAGGTTGATAAAAGCTGACTTCCTCAGCTTTTGTGAACAATCTCACAATACTTTTAACTCCCAGTCTATGTGGCCAGAATCTTTGACTCAAATCCCACCCAGACCATATACTCAGTTTGCACAGCGTGACTGGGATATGAGCATCCATGTGCACAGAAGAATCTCTCACCTAAGTTCTCTCAGCTTGCATTTTGTGTTTGTAGTCTTCCAGTTGGGTTGTCGCCTTCTGTTTGCAGCCTTCCTGTGGTTCTTCTGTGCCTCCCACATTAAATGCAAGGAGCAGTCTGCAGGCAATTCTCATATTATCTATCATCTCTCTTTCACTGGGAGGAAACTGGATCTTTGGCGTGCCTATGGTGCCATACCATATTTCCTGCTTGCTATGTTTTCAGACCTAGGGGCCATGTTTTCTCCCTTTCTGCCCCTCATTCCTGGAGGAGTTCCCTGTAAACACACACACAAGCTGCTCCACCAGCCTCTTTCAGGCTTGGCTGGCTGAAAAAATTATGACGGAAGTGTTTTTGCGGTTGCTGGCATGTGCCGGTTTGCTGCGACTGGTGGGTTGTGCAAGTCCCATGTGGGGACAGCCTGCCAGGAGAGTGTCCCTAGTGGGTGCTCCGTCCCCTCTCACCAAACACTGCAACATTTCCGGGTTTTGTTCTGGCTGGACAAGTGCTGAGATGCAAATTCCTCTGCAAATAAAATGCCTCTCTTGGCTCTGTTCTCTTTCCAATTGTTTTCCTTCCAGTGGTGCCTGCAGTGACAATGGTTAGGTTGCAGCCCATCACACTGACCAGCGTTGCCTCTCTGAGTCTGTGTGCTCATTCATCCATCTGTAGCTGCCTATTGTCTTTTGTCCTATAATCACTTTGAAGGGGGGAACTATGTTTTCTTTTGTCCTTAGACCTATGGGACTTTGGTTTAAGACCAGGCATCTTATGCCCCACGGTAACATAAGCAAGAAACAATAAGATGTTTTCCTTCACTAAGAGGACGAATGCTAAGTTCTTACTCAGACAAAGTCCCATTTGCTATCGTGCAGCTGCATGCTGCTTGAGTAGAAACACAGAAAGAAATTAAGGGCTTGTTTCAAGAGAAAATAAAGAAAATACACATTATCCTCCACGTTCTACTATTGGAAGGTATGCTATCTGTACAATGGCATAACAAAAAGCCTGTTCTCAGCCCTTTGTAACCAGCAGCCAGGTAGAAAGGTGGTCTGCTCAGGGAGTAGTTGGAAAAGAAACGGCATCATTTCAGTCATGGTTTGCACAAGATGTATATCAGAGCTGCGTGTCCTGATGTATCTCCTGCACAGCCAGCTGGGGGGGCAGTTTATGCCATTTTTCTATGTTCTCAGGAACAGAAAATGGGAGTTACAGACTATGTCTATGCTATAAAATAAAATGAACTCATTTGGAGGAGTGAAGGAGAATGGCATAGCTACTGTTGTCCACAATGCCTGCAGGAAATACTCACCAGCCTCTACCGTCCCTTAGACTATGCCTTGGCTTTGTCCATGGGGGTCTACTTGGCTTGGGGAAATTGTGTCAGGGTGTGTGCTAGAAGTCAACATTACAGATGGTTGTTGAGTAGTTCATAAGCCTGTATTACAGCCCTGTTTACTTTATGAGTAGAGATTTAGCCATACGTACATAAACACAAGAGGGGAGGATGCGAAAGGAAACCACAAGTTCGTAGGCAGGAGTGTGCATTAAAAAAAAAAAATAGATAAGAAGTTAAATATATTGATTAATTAATTAGTTACTTTTGAAATTTATGGAGTCCACATGCTCTGTCCAAAACAAGAATGCAGACCTCCTAAGTGCTTCACCGATTGTATTTGGATGTCCCCTATACCTGACAGCTAACAGTCTGGCTACAAAGAAGAAGGACAGTTATAAAGTAAACCTGGTGCTCAGTTCTGTGTGTAAATGCATTCATGCTTATCTTTGTTAAGAACATGTACAAGAATGAATGGAAGATGTACAGCCTGTGCAGTGGGAGCGTTGTGATCTCTAAGAGACACTGCAAGTACCTTTTTAGAGGTAAAGATGTCCTTGCTGGATGTATTTGGAATACCACCATGGAGGGCTATAAGCTTTTTAGAAGGGATAGGCAAGGTAGGAGGGGTGGGGGAGTTGCCCTCTATGTTAAGAAGTGCAGAGACTGCAAGGAGCTGCCTCTGAGTAACAGTCAGGAACTGGCTGAGAGCCTGTGGGTGAAAATTAAGGGTGGGACCAATAAAAGGCAGCTGGTGGTTGGGGTCTACTACAGGCCACCTGATCAGGGGAAGCCTGTTGATGAGGCCTTCTTGCTTCAGCTGAAGGAGGCATCGCAGGCACGGGCTCTTCTCCTCATGGGGGATTTCAACCACCCAGATATCTGCTGGGACAACAGCGCTGTAACCGATCCAGGAGGCTGCTGGAGTCCATTGACGATAACTTTCTGGTTCAGGTCTTGGACAGACCGACCAGAGGGGATGCACTGCTGGACCTAGTGCTCACCAGTGTGGCAGAGATGGTCAAAGAGGTGAAGACTGGAGGCAGCCTG
>VXAV01004227.1:0-12936 GCA_013399715.1 Alectura lathami
TGGCACCCAAACCTGCACCCAGTGCTCGAGGTGAGGCTGCAGTAGGCAGAGCAGAGCAGGACAGTCTCTTCCCTCGCCTGGCTGGCAGTGCTGGGCCTGATGCACCCTAGGGCACGGTTGGCCCTTTGGGCTGCCAGGGCACACTGCTGGCTCACATTCAGCTTGCTGTCAGCTTGCTGCTCACCCATATGGGTGCAGGGGGCAGGGTGTCAGCTGGGGAGGTGCAGATACAAAGGCAAAAGTGACCTGTTCCAGCTGGCACTAGAGGAGGCATTTGCATCTTTTTTTTTTTTTTTTTTTTTTTTTTTAATTTTTTTTTTTTTTTATGGAAGGCTCTTCACCGCCTGCTCAAGGAGCAGTGATGTGCGCTGGCCAGGATCTGCCATGCGGTGGCACATGGCACCTCCTGCAATACCTTCCTCACAGAACAAGGTGCTGGCCCTCCAGGGTTGTTTAGAACAGAAAATAAGTGTACCAAATATCGTACTGTCAAAAAAGAAAAGGGGAGGGGGGGGGGGGACAACAAATCAAAAAACTGTAATATGTAGTATCTTTAATCCTCAGTTTCTCCTAGAGCTGGGTACAGCTTAAACAGGACAAGGGTGTTCAATTTTGTTGTTCTTATTAATAATGGGAATTTACTCAGTGGCTACATTTTTGTGCAGCAAAACTGGGAGTTTTTAAATTCTCAAACCTCCCAGCTATCACAAAGAAGGGGATTCATTTTCAGAATTCTTTGGCTGGCATTGTGCAGCCAGGCCAGGTAAAATGGTGTCTTCAATTACATTAAATCCTCGAGGTGTAGGATATAGCCATTGTTGAAATTATTAGATCATGCTGTGTATGCAAGGCCACACAAATGCTTTTTCAAAATGATCCTTTTTATTTCTTCCCACTTCCTTGTTTCTCCCTGTGAGAATTTGTCCCTTGCGCTTCATCCAAACCACACTCCAAGTAAACAATAGTTTTATTGAATTGTGGAGTAGGCACAAGAAACTTTGAAATTTTTAATCCAATAGCAAAATGCGCCCTTTTCCTGTACAACACTTGCTGTGGGCTGAGTCACAGTAAGAAAGTTTGGTTTTTACTCAGGTCTTCTCTGAAGATGTGCGAGAAATGTTGTTGTATAACATGTTACTTTAGTTTAGAACTTGGGGCATCATTTGTAACAGCGTTTTCCCTGTGCTTTAGGATTGCTGTGAAATTAGGAGAACATTGCCTTGCTCATAATCTGATTTTTTTCTATACATTGAAGTTGTGCCAGGTGATGCACTTACTCAAGTAATCCTTGAGCTGCTGTAGATTTTTCTTGCATAATATTTAATAAGGATTAAATCACTGTGAAAAACATTTCTCGAAGAATGACAATCAAAAAAAAAAAAATTAGGATCAAAGTATTGTACCTAAGTCTACCTGAAGTTTTTAGGTGTGTCCTTTGTAATGCAGTTCAGAAACTAGTTCTTTTGGTTGGAGCAGTAAGCAACTTGAATTCTTTTTTTTTTTTGTACAGGGTGCAGATAGAAATGTGGAACATCAGTTCTGAGTATTACTACTGGAAGATCGTGCTTTTAGTTATTTATACTTGTACAAGCTGACACTTTTGTGTCACGTACTTGAGTAGGAGTGAGTATCTTTGATAACTTCGGTTATTTTAGGAGATGAACTCAGGTAGATAATGTGTATTTAGCTTGTAGTAACACTTATGTGGTTTAATTTTGCAACTTGGTTTTCCAGGCTTTGTAGCATGAATTTTAACATCAGCAGGCAATCCGTACGCTGTTTTAGAGAGATGCTTTTCCCCTTCCATTTAAAAAAAAAAAAAAAAAAAAAAAAAGAAAAAAAAAAAAAAAAAAGGCAAATAATAGAAGGCAGGTGAGTCTTTGGAAAAAAAAAATCAGTTTTCATACACTCACTAAAACCTTGTCTGTGAGTCAAATGAATTCTGTAGTGTGCATAATGGGAAGCAAGCTGGTGGGAGCCAAGGCTTACAGTCACCACAACACCCTTCTCTTTGGAACCTGGGCTGAGCCTCCAGTCCTGTAAATTTTGCTGTTTCTGTGCTGTCACCTAGTAGCTGGGACATTCCCTAGCTAAAATTTAGGTTCACTTCTCAAGTCCATGTTAAGTGTCCACTGTGTTCCGTTAGTGCAGCTCAGCAATCACACCTTAACTTGAATTTTCTGAAGGCAATGTGTGTGGTTTTAAAATCGTAATTCCTGTGTGCATGATATATATATATATATATATATATACACGATTAACTTCAGTGTGCCATCGGTACAAATCAAATAGGCCAAATTCCTCCTCCCCCCAGCTTTTCTTGGTGATTTTTATTGAACTTAAAAAAAATTAAAAAATAATAATAATAATAAAAAAGAAGATTAAAGCAGCTTTGTCACAAAAAATATATATATATTTTAGGCTGGTTGGTGGCAGTTCCTTATCTTAATTCGGTGGTGAACTGTTAGAGAAGCTATTTCACTAACACATTGCAGAAACAGTAACTGCTGACCACTGTGATCACTTAGGGGCTTAGAGCTTAATTTCTCTGGGGAATGTTTTCACTGTGCTAGCTGTTTGAGTGAATTGTGAAGGTAGAAGTAATAATTGTTAGACTGATCTGACATAAAGACTGCCTTCTGGACAAGGTGAGTGTGAACAACCAAAATGCTTTCATTTTAAACATCTTAAAAAAGAAGTTGTACGTCTCCAGCAAACTGGTGCTAATTTTATTTTCTGACATTTGGTGATTAGAAGCTCGGTTGATTTTTATGGCTGAGAAGAATCAATATCATGAGGAAAATATAACAGAAACTTTAAAGACTTTGTCATTGAAAGGAAGTCTGTTTCCTGAATACCTGACTAAACACCGTGAGTTCATAGTTAGTGTACTTAACATATAGTGTTAAGTACATGGAAATTACTAATGCTCTTTAAGTAAGCTCAGCACCTGCTGAACCTAACTACAGACTGGTCAGTTGTCCTGAGATAACAGTCCAGGGAAGTTGTTGAAAGTGTTGAGAGGATTCTGGCCTGGGCATATGAGCCATCCTGTTAGCGTGGGTTTTGATAGGATAACAACCTTTTCTTGGCCCCCCCCCCTCCCCCCCATTCCTCCAGCCAGTACCAAATTGCTTTTACATTTTGTTTGTGGCTCATGAGTTCCAAAGGTTTTCCACAGGAGCAGAAAAACGTGAAAGAAATTCTTCAGTGGGTTCTTAAACAGACATGTTCGTGAGAGGCTTCTTTTGGGCATCCTAAAGGATCAGCTTGTGACACTGTGTTGACAATAACGAATTGTAAATAGAGATCTCATATTTTTTTTTTTGAGAGAGAAAGCAAAGGTGCTTCCTTGCAGACTTGTGTTGAGCTTTCATTGTTGCTGTCAGGTCTTGCACCACAGCCCTGCACGGGCCTGCAGTCAGGCCGCCTGCCCTGCTGCCTCTTCCTCTTTCCCTCCCGTGCAAAGCGGCAGTCTCACTTGCTTCTCCATTGCTTGGGCTTTCTCAGACTGCTGCGTTCTGCTCCGTCTGGAAAGACATTTCTCTCATTAAATATCTTCTCTGAAAGCTCCTCGAGGAAATGCCCCATAGCCTGCTCCAGAAAGGCTTGATGTCCTTCCGTTCGCTCCACAGTGAAGGACTCCTGGCAGGTCAGTCCTCGTTGAGGGGCTGCTGAGGGTCGTGTTATGTCTGTGAATCCTGAACGCCTCATGACTTGAAGAGCAGGCTTCCTTCAAGGTGGTAAGCTTCTTCCTTCTTTCAACAAGGGCTGACAGCATTTCCAAACTGTTGTAAAATCCTGGTCAGCCAGATGACCCGCAGAGTGCCAGCCTCTTCGTGAGCTGTCTTGAAGATATTTTAAGTTGTGCAATGCTATTGTTGTACCAAAGGAAAAAAAGTCTGAACTGCTCTTTGTGCCTTAAAGATAAAAACACAAAACAAAAAGGCACAGATACAATAACAACACCAAGCTGTCTGTAGACTCCTCCTATATAAATTTTCTAAAAGGCATGATCATCATAGAAAACAGTAACTTACAAGGTTCAGTATATTGGCTGCACCTGCGAGTTAACACAGCTCTGCTGAAAGAGGGAGCAGCTATCCTGAATGTGCCAGGGTTGCAGTACACAGCTGTGCTGTCAGGAACACACTGTTTTTTCTGAGAACGGTATCACACTTGTCCTGAATAATCTAAGGAAGGCTACTCTATAAGGTTATTCTTGCACAGTGATAGATGCAGCCCAAATATCATGTATGAATTTACTTTAACACAACAAGTAAACCAAACCTGTCATATCTAACCTGCAACTATACAGAAAATCTTTGAAGTTCTTCCAGTGTACGCTGGAAGAAAGTTCTATCTTGAAATAATTTTTGGTAGAATGGCCTCTTTCCAGCATTGATAACAGCCATTCAGCCTTCCTATGTAAACCAAAACAAGCTTTTTAGGAAAAACTTCTTCTCTGAGGGAGGGACTGGTCAGCCATTGGAACAGGGTGTGCAGGGGGGTGGTAGAGTCTCCTTCCCTGGAGATGTTCAAGAAATGTGTAGATGTGGCACTTGGGGACATGGCTAGTGGGCATGGTGGTGTTGGATTGACGGTTGGGCTGGATGCTCTCAGAGGTCTTTTCCAACCTCTTTGATTCTACGGTTCCTTGTGGGCCAGGGTTTACCAAACAGACATAGACTTGACCTGAACAACAAATATGGAATTTATCAGTGCATCTTTCTGCTATAAAATAAGAATTGTATAACCTTATCCCCACATGTGTGCATCATAGTAGACTTTATTCATCACTCCAAATGACCTTGTGGAAATTCACTGTTAAGCTTAAAAAGTCACTGTGTATTTCAGTAGAACTGTGCAGATAATTGGTAAAGGACAAGTGTTCTCCGTTGTTGGTAAAAGGGTGCTTCTCACAAATCCAAAGCTCTGATCTGCCAGCTCTGATGTTCGAATGAAACCAGTAAAATGCGTGGAAGATTCTGGGAGCTGACACCTACAGCCTTACTGAATGGGAAAAGCTAGGTACTGCGTTCAGCTGTGCTAACACGCGCTGCCAGGCACCATCATCACCTTGCTCTGTCCTTCGTCTCTGATTGACTTGAATGATCTTAATTCTTCTGAGCTCAAATCTTTGTATATTTGTATATTTGTTTAAAATTGCTTCCAAGCCTCTGGGGGGAAGAGTTTTGTTGTTTTTTTTTTTTTTTTTGCTCTTATGCTTCCGCATACCGTATGGGTTGAGAGACATGCTCTGGTAAGTACCAGAAAAAGTAGAAATTCTCATAGCGTTCTTGGTGGTGTTCTTGCATGCAAAAGATTGGTGTTGTGACCCTTCCGAGTCACTTAGTCCCTGTTCTGAAGAGAGCTTTCTGATAATCCTGCCCAGTTATTGCTTGTAAATGTCCCAGTTTTTCAGTCGGCGGCCAGTTCTCTGTGCCAAGAGTGTATCTGCTATGCAATAAAGCTGCAGATCTGCGGTTAGAAAGCAAGCCCACTCTAGTCTTAATAGAGAGCACGCTGATCTCTGTAGAGATAAAGGCACCCCGTGGTCTGTGCGGTGATCTGGGTGTCTGTGCGGTGATCTGGGTTTCTGTGCAAGCAGACAAGCAAAGTGTTTGCCTAGGATTTCCAGCAGGGTTCTCAGCAGCTGCTGGAGCCAGGTTGCCATCTTTGCTTCTGTTGTGTGTCTGATGTAACCCCAGGTTTTTTTTTTTCTTTTATTCTTTTTTTCTTTTTTTTTTTAAGTTCCATTGATTTGCTTTGCATTTTCTTTGTTTTCATCTCCTAGCCTGCAAAACTGTTTTACTCTAAAAAAATATATAAAAATATATATGTACATAGCTTCAAAAATGCACTCTTCCATTTGTTGTGATCTGGGTAACAGAGCAGGCTGTGTGAAACGAGTACTGTGAAGCTTACTCTGACTTTTTTTTTTATGTCAATGACAACCTTCAGTGTCACTGAAGTGTTTTCATATCTGCTTGCTGAACACCTCCTGCTCCTCCCTTTAGCCAATTATCACAGTGGCAGCTCTTCTTTGTGTACAGAGATAGGAGTGGTCCCCCTTTCCTATTTCTTTAATTAGTCAACAGGTCAAAAAAAAAAAAAGAGCAACAGCAGCTCAGCAGCTTGACATCTGTGCTATTTTCCAGTTGTTCTGCTGGTATAATCAGAGCGAGAGTTTCATTTGTGGAACCTCATTTTGCATGTGCTTTGTGGATAAATTACTACAGACATACATATTGCTTAAGGGGAGAATGAACAATCTGGATGATATGTGTCTTAATTTTCAGGGCTGCATTGTTCCCACACATTTAAGTAGTTTAGTGGTCTTTAGTTTGAATTATGTACTGACACTGACTTTTAGTTCAGTTGAGGCTGTTGGAGGTAATTGCAGTGAGATCCATGCTAGTTTAAATGAAGAAGAGATGACAGTAAATGCAAGCAAGGAATGCTGTGCCACTGGATGGACGTGCAGGACTTCTACCTTTACACCCCTCTTTCTTTGCTGAATATACATGGTATACGTAGCTGTTCAGCTCTGTCCTTAACTGAGAAATGGGTCTCATGGATACTGAGATGCAGCGCTGTACTGTGCCCACAAAAGCAATGCTTCTGACCATCTCCTGCTGCCATATCGACCTGCTTTTCCTGACAGGAGGTGACCTAGCATTTGTTGGATTTTTCCCTGCTGCTTCACAGTCACAGCCTGCATACGCCTCCGCAGCCAGCCTGGCAGGAAGGCCACTTGTTTGTGTGAAGTTCCAGCTACTAAATAATATGCTTATGAGATCTGTCTGTGCCGTGGGGTACCTGGGTTTGCAGCAGCAAGTCTTGCACTTTCTGCTCTGGCTTTGTATAGTCTCTATAGCTTCAAATTAAAGATCTGAGTCCCTTAATGTGCTTGCTGGCCTGAGTGTAACGCGACTGAAAGACCATATGCGGCTCTTGAGCAGGAGCTACAGTGGGTTGGACACGGTGGCAAGGGCAAAGCTTGCTTGGGCAGTGTGTGGAGCTCTCCCCGAACAGCAGTTAATGCGCAGGGAAGTGCTTGCTTCAGGTGGTGGTGGGTGTGCAATTCTTCGTGCCTGGAGTTCTTCATTAGAAGTGCACAGCTGTATTTACACTTACAGTAGAAACTGGAGCAAAACTTGCCACATGTGCGGAGGTGGTAAGGGGCATCGCCATCTGTGACAGACGTTCGGCATGCTGCTGTGCAGCAGTGCACTGCTGCTCTCCCATCGTAATAAAGCAATGCAAGAAGCTTACTAGAATGGAAGAAAAACTCGGATAACTCCAGGATTTGCAATAAAGTTCCTTTTTGCCTTTAAAGACATTATCTGCCAGTAGTTTTGTAGTATTCCTGTGAATGGTTGCTTTCAGAGTGGAGTTGGCCGTTCAAAAATTACGCTGTGCGACTGGCATTGTTTGCTGTGGTTCAGTGGCTCTCATATCAGGGTTGTTCAGTTTTCAGTCAAGAGGATAATGTTACAGCTCTCAGGCTCTCAGGCTTGGCTTGTCTTCTCAGAAACAAGCTGTGCTCTTGGCTCAGGAAATTTCTTTGCAGGGTAAAGTTCATAAGGCTCAGTCTTGGTCCAGTGCAACATTCATGCTCTGTGACACAGCTTTGAACGCAGTCGCAGAGATGATCCTGCATTCAAGCAGGAATTCAAGCTCTGGTGATGAGCACTGCTCATCAGCAAGCAGCCTTCTGTTCATACTTATGCTGTTTTACTTTCAGACCAGCAATAGCGAAGAGCAAAACAAAACAAACACATATAATTGTTGCCCATCAAGAGTATATCATATATATATATATTTTTTCTTACAGGTAGAATTGAATGTTTTAGATGATTCTTAGATCTTTACTTCAGTCCATTCCTATTTCAGAAACAGGCAAATGGAAGCCTTAATACAGTAACAAGCGTGAATAATGACAACCAAAACTGGAGTGGAGGGTTGTGTGAGACATTGGAAAACTGACTGATTGTTGTGCTTTCTAAGGATGACATCTGTGGAAAGTTAACTTTGAGTGTGAGGGGAAATGTTAGACAAAAGAAGTGATTCCAGAACTGTGATTGTGTATAGAGACTGTCAGAATTTTAGTGTGTGCCTCACCTAAGTTAATTTATACCATGACTTAAAATATCCCATTCAGAACGTGACCTAAAAGAATGTTGATTATTTAGTGCTCGTGCTCACAAGCTTAATAGAAATTTCAAGTGAAAAGTGATTTCATATGTACTATTAATGACCGTGCAAATTCAGAGTATTTTTCTTTGTTGATTTGCAGCTGCTGTTGGCTTTCTGACAGTTTCCAGTGTCATTACCATGTCAGCTCCTTTCTTTCTGGGGAAAGTTATTGATGTTATTTATACAAACCCCAGTGACGACTTCACTGCCAGCCTGTCCAGCCTATGTGCCTTGCTGAGTGGAATCTTTTTATGTGGTGCAGCTGCTAATGCTACTCGTGTCTACCTCATGCAGACTGCAGGTAAAATCATCAAAAGTGAACCTGAGAGTTATCTTTTTTTTTCACAGAGTATCTAGTGATCTGAAATAGCCTTTTCACTGGCTAAGGAAACTTCCTGGAATCAGTAGCTTTCCTTGCCAGACCAAAGGTAAAATAATAGCACAAAGATAAGCATGCTGAAATAATTGTTCATTTTTATTTACTGTTATGTGATATCTCAAAGCTTACCCTCCTGTGGTACATTAAAGCTGTACTGTGACTTGCTCGGTGCTGTAGAGTCCTGTGGTTTTTGTACTGTAGGTGTGTGTAAAGCGTTGTATGCTGTGCTTGACTGCCTTCTGTTTCTGACAGGACAAAGAATTGTGAAACGTTTGAGAACAACCATGTTCTCCTCTATTCTGAAGCAAGAAACTGCTTTCTTTGACAAGACGAGAACAGGAGAGCTGATAAACCGCTTATCTTCAGATACAGCACTCCTGGGCCGCTCGGTGACTGAAAACCTTTCCGATGGGCTCAGAGCGGCAGCTCAGGCGTCTGTGGGGGTTGGAATGATGGTACGTCTCTTCCTTACTTGTTGCTTCCCATAGCTCCATCTTTGTCACAGTTCAGAGACTGTGGTTCAGAGCAGAAAGTGTTGTGTGTTCTTGGACACCAGTGTGCTTTGCTGGGTGTTGGCTTCCACATGACCTTTATGCACTGCATTGCATGAAGGTGGTGTGCCTGTAGCCACCTGATGTTTATTCACAAGCCAAAGTTGGAGGTTTGGAATGAATTACCCTTGCTTCCCTAATTCACTAAGTGAAATACGGGAGGCAAATAATGTAACTCTGTTCTATTACTGCTGAAGATTTTTACGAGCAGTAGTCTGTCTGTCAGTAAAGAGCATAGGATCATAGAACAGAATCCTGTATGTTGAAAAAGACCTTCAGGATCACCAAGCCCAACTATCAGCCCTTCCATCACTGAATGCCTCTTAGTTGCATGTTTAGGTAGGAAGAGTGTTAGTGAAAGCTTTGGTGCAGTGCGTCAGTTAATATTCCCCAGTGGTCAGTTGGTGTACATAAAAATATGACTTCCCTTGGTGGTTTCTGTGACAGAATTTTGTTCTACTTACCTGGAAAAGATATGCTGGTGGCAGTTACCTTGAATGAAAATGTGGTAATTGGAAGGATAAAAGGGTAAAAACAGATGGCAAAAAGTCATCTCAAAAGTTTTTATACTTTGTCACTGATAACAATTACAGCTTTCTATGTTTATCTAGGCCAAGAGTCTAAGGTTTGTTTTACCATAGATCGAGTGGAATAACCTTATATGAGGCATCTTGCTCAAAAAGGTGGAATCTA
Organism: Alectura lathami; assembly: GCA_013399715.1. Lineage (NCBI taxonomy): Eukaryota > Metazoa > Chordata > Aves > Galliformes > Megapodiidae > Alectura > Alectura lathami. Next base: position 9,826 of record VXAV01004227.1, read on the forward strand.
AAAGGCTGCCTAGAGAGAGAGATTATTACAGAGTAAATATAAAGCCTGTCAATTAAATCAATTTTGAATTTTTTTGGAGGTTTTCCTGTTTTGATTACAGAAAGCAAGATGAAGTGAAAACAGATAAGATCTAATTTTAAGAAATGGTATGGAAATAATCTACTTAGGAGCTTTAATGGTTGCTGTTAAGAGTGATAGAGTTGTGCAGCATTAAATGCATTATTCCTGGTCGTGGCTGTTTGTGAGTGCCAAGGATTGCTGGTGACACCGTCTGCTCCTCAGTTACCCAGCAGTAGTGTGATATTTCTCTGCTCAAACTTTCTGTATTGCACCACCTATTTAAAAGTTGTGACAGCGCTTTAGAAACTGTGTAATAGCCCGTGTCTTCCAGCATCCCAGGAGATCTCCTGGTAGCTCTGTTTATTGGCAGGTTAAGACATTGGGCCAAGTCCACAGAGCAAACCAGTGAGAAAGCTGGAAATGAAATCCAGAACGCTTGACTTGCAGCCCTTTGTTCTGACCGTGGGATACATCCCCCGAACGCTGTGGAGGAAGTGGATATTTTGCCTGGAAGAAATAAAACACGATAAATGAAAGCATGGCAGCACTAAAGTACAGACTTACTAATTTCCGAAAGCTCTGGCGAGGGAAGTTGCAATCCAGTACTCCAGTGGGTTCTCTTTAATCTGAATGTAAACCCCTGACACATACCTTTTTCTTCTAGTTTTTTGTGTCTCCTAGCCTCGCTGCATTTGTTCTGAGCGTTGTGCCGCCCTTGGCTGTCCTGGCTGTGATTTACGGGAGATACTTGCGGAAACTTACTAAAGTAACCCAAGATTCTCTTGCGGAAGCAACACAGGTAATCTTGTAACTGATCCTTTCGAGCTAACTTCAGGGTTTCTCTAACATGTGTAGGTTAGTATCTCTGAAGTTACAGAGCCTCTGAAGATGATTGTACTGTTCGTTGCCCTAAGCCATGCCGCACCTGTAGTTTTTCACCTGAACGTTATGAAAGCTAAACTTCAGTAACACTTACCCATGCATCTCAAAAACAGCAGTGCTTTGAAAAAGAGCTGTCGTACAACATATTGGGAATGCACCAGGCCTTGTGCATTAGGGAAAGATAAGGAGGTTAGCCTACAGCTGTGTGAGAGAACAAAAAATCAGCCTATGGAACTCTGTGTTTGAAAAACACATGGACTGTGATTGTGAGTTTGAAGCCATCAGAAGCACCCTGGATGGATCTTTTGTTTAACAGAAGTTAGTTAGCAAGTTAACCTCTGAAAGAAATTCTTGATGTTTGAATTTATTCTCATCTTCTTAATGTATGAGGCTAGACTTTTTTTTTTTGTTTTAATATATGGTTTCCTGGACATCTCAGCTCATACTTAGATATTTGAGAGGAAAGTGGAAGAATTTTTTTTTTTTTTCTAAAGAGGATGTTAAAGGGACTTCATTGTGTTTGCTGAGTGCACTGAAATATTGCAAGGTGCTAGGAGATAAATAGTGACAGAATGATCTTTTCCTCATAAGCTGAGGTTGGGGAAAAGATCATTAAAATGCACAGAAATACAGACAGGAAAGGGTAGTTGTGGCTATTTGCCACAGTCGTCAGCTGTTGTAAACTTGGGATGTCCTATGTAGGACTTCCGTCAGCTGGCTGTGCAGAAGACATCTAGTAGCATCTTTAGCCATCTTGTATGCATCTCCCTCATCCCTCATCCAAAGGAAGCTCATGCCTTTGAAAACTAGGTGTGAAAGCTCACATGCACAAGCAGTTTTTGTGTTCCACTCAAATCTTCAGACTGAGTGAAGTGTGCAAAAATAATTATTATATATTCCTCACAGTTTTACTCCCCAAAGGGGTCTTTTTTGTAAGACCATCACAGTGTCTGTTAACAACTTAGTCCAGCTGGTTACAACTGAGCTCATCTTAAAATGATTATTTGCTGTTTAGAAGTTAAAATACTGAGTTGGAATGGGACGTTGGTAGTTGGGCTAAATTAATTCCCAGTGCTGCCGTGTTTAAAGATTGGAATTGTTTCAGGAAATAACTGCAAGCTTTCTTGCACGTGGCACTATGGAGTAGGGTATTCTCTATTTTTCCCTTCCCCGTGTTGTTATTGCAAGTTACTGTGAATAATTACTTTCTGATGTGTGTCCACATCAAATTAAGATTTTTTTGAAACCCTATTTTCATATTTTTTTCTCTGCTAGCACTAAAGTCAAGGTAATCTTGAAGTTCTGTTTTAAAGCTGCCTGGGCTTGCAGTTTGCCTTTAACAGAATAAAATTAAAAAAAAAAAAAAAAAAAGTCAGGAGGAGGGCATGAGAAATTTTCCAGCGGTATTCAAAGGAATGTCTTTGTGATTAGCATAGTAATATTGGTTTGACTTGCAAATGTTCTGTAATATGAGCATTCGGAATTGTCTGTCTGTGTATTTGTTCTGTTCTTTGCTTTGATCTAGTTAGCTGAAGAGCGTATTGGAAACATAAGAACAGTTCGAGCTTTTGGGCAAGAAATGGCTGAAATGGAGAAGTACACAAATAAAGTTGATTATGTGCTACAGCTGGCTAAAAAAGAGGCGCTAGCTCGGGCAGGCTTCTTTGGAGCAGTAAGTATGTCTGGATGAAAGGAATCCAACCATGCTATTCCAAGTGTCAATTACTTTAAAATTCATGAGGATATTATAAATCTGCAAATAAATGACTTGAGTGTACATTGAACCAACATAAAACTGTGGGAAGATTGGACTGAAATCAGTCTAAATTGCTGTGAAACTGCACCTCAAGATGAAGTGGAACGATAAAGGCAGCTCAAGCCTGTTTCTGCCCCACACCTTCCTTTGTGCTATTTACCTAAGCCCATACCCCCTATTCAGGGAACTAAACCAGCTGCACTCTTTCCCCCAGCGTGGTGTTGCTGAGGAGACGAGCATCAGTGCAGAGGAAGCATGGAGGGGAGGTGGGATTGCACTTGTCCACAACAGTTTGTGGTGAATTTTTTTACCAGTTAAAACTGCAACCTTACTGCAGACGATGAACTCTTCTTGAATTACGCCAACGTTTGGCATTCCTTTCCGTATTAGGGAATGAGGATTTTTTTAAAAAA
>VXAV01004227.1:14128-28208 GCA_013399715.1 Alectura lathami
TGAGGGCAGAATTCACAAAACTTGCCTCCTCGGATATTGAAGTCCCAGTGGCCCCCATTCCAACCACCAAAAATCTCTCTTTGAACTGTTCAGGTTTGGTCAGCAGAGATACCTGGCACTTTGGAAACACGGAACAAAGTAATATTAAATAAATGAAAAAATGTTAGAAACACTGAAAAATTGTTGTTGACTACTAAGTGCAATCAAAACGTCTTTAAAAATTCCACTCAAGATTATTGAGGAATCTAGTTCTGTACAGAGCTCGTTGTTTTGGAGGCTCTGAAGTAAAGGTGCTTGCCACAAGGTGCCTGCCTTCCTTGACACCTAAACCCATAGAGAGCTGCTGAGCACTTTGTCTGCTCAGTGTGTGTCGTCATCAGTGCATACAGGAGTTCTCGCAGGGAGCTGTGGAGTTCATTGTACAATTGGAACATTGCCTCTTGTTTGCTGTGAGTGTTCTGTTTACAACAGTTTGCCGCAAGTGTTTGCGACCAAAAATTGAAGACAGATTGTGAAAATGAAAACCATTTTCTAATTAGTATTTCCTGCCCATATTATACAATCTAGTTTATGAATGGTTATGGATTTGCAAACCTGGGTGTCTCCGATCCAAGGGGCTATGTGAGGGTGATGCCTTTGCCCTCGTGCTGTGCTGTAGGCTGCAGAAGGTTTGGCTTTTTCTTCCAAGCAGACAGCTTCCACTGTGGCTAGTGCCTTGTGTTGCTCTGCAACAGCATGATGAAATGCCCTATCTGTACTTTGTGCTGGCCTTGCTGCTCTGCAAGAATAGACCAGAAAACTTACTTGAGGGTATCCTGGGTTGTCTGCCCTCCTGAAATCACTCTTAACACTTTATGCATTTTGAGGCCAAAGTGCTTTATTCTGTATGAGTTTGTTCTGTTGGTATTCAGGGATTCTGAAACTGGCAAAATCTATTTTGAAAGACATACAGAAAAACAAGAAATGAGGTATTTTATATTTTCGTTTTGGTTCTAGGTTGGTTTATGGGTTTAGTTCAGCTGGAAAATCCTTCTTTCCGATATAAAAATGTCAAATAAGAGTCACTGGTAACTCTCAAGTGAAACTAGGTAGGATTCAAATCAACAAGTCTGGTAGCATGTTGGAGTAGCAGGCTCCCCGTGTATATCTGATGCTTCAGTGCTGGTATAACGCAAAGCTGATGTCTGCTAATGTCTTCCACTTCCTAGAGATGCATAATACTGTTCTGCTCTCTGTCTAGGTCTGAGTTCCTTTTATTCCGAGCTAATGAAAGGATTAGGTGCCGGTGGACGTCTGTGGGAACTTGTTGAGAGGAAGCCCCAGCTTCCATTTAATGGTGGGTCCTCTGTTCATTATTGTTCACAGGTTGCTGGTTCTCAAAATATGTTGTTTTTCCTTTTCAACAAAAAAAAAAAAAAAATTAGGATATGCTTTTAAATCTATTGCTTTGAAAGCTGTTTGACTAAGGACATGCTCATTTCTAGCTCCTTGCTTTGATGTCAGCACCCCTTTCTCCTGGATCAGCTTTAGAGTTTAGAGTTGAAGAAAGAAAAAGGAGAGGGAAGAGCTCTGTATGAGGTGGCTGTATTTTTGTATTTTCACTAAAGGCTTACCATGCACATCTCTAATGGCTGAGAAATTAGCAGTCTGAAGAAAGAAGCTTTAAAACCAGGTATTTCTCATTAAGAACATCTCAAGTTTATGCAAGCAGTTCACACTGATGCAGTGAAAGTGATTCCTTACTAAGACATGTCAATTTGAAATCTAACTTACAAGCACAGACAGGTTTTGCCAGGGAGGTAATGTCCATGGTTAATCAAGTTTGACATTGCTGGAGGTGTGAGGAAAACCAATTTTTGTGACAAATCAGTCATTCACATCTGATTTTTCTCATAGGCTTCTTTAGGCCTAAAGATATTTCTGTGTGTCTGAAATAACACCTATTTTTATCAGAAGGTTTACAGAAAAACCTACACCTTTGAGAGGTGTTAGGTATTATAAATGGTAGCTTGATGATGGAGTTGTCAAATCCTGGAAAGAAGACACACAAACACCATCTATAAACCTGCCTTTTGACCTTGTAAAGAAAATGTTCTCAGCAACACCTAATTTATGGCTTTGTTGTTTGGAGGCCAGACAACGCCCTCCAGTGTTGACTATATTTTGTATAAAGTGCATTTGCCTATCTCAAAGTAGTTCAACGAGCTACTTATAGAAGATATTTTGTGTGATTTGTTGTGTTTTTTTTATCAGCTGCATCCCATTAAGCAAAAGTCCTGTATAAGTTTTGACCACTCTGTGTGCTGTTAACAAATGCAGTATAGCAGAGTCCGAGTGAGTTGTCACTACCCTAGTTACTCTCCCATCCTTATATGGCCCTCTAATACAGAACCTTTGGGAGGGTTACTTGAAGAGGAAGAGCAGAGAAGAACATTCAGCAGACCTGACAGATGTTTTGAGTGATCTGCGGGCTAGGGAGTGGAGTTTCATCTTGGAGCTGGCTGATAAAGAGGGGTGTTTTTGCAACACTCAGCTTCGAGTTTTTGTTCTGCTTCTGACTCCCAGTGCTGGAATTTACAGGAGTTTTTAGTTTGGCTGACACCAAGGCACTGTCTGGCCTTTTTCAAAGCTGCAGACCTGTCTGTAGGATGCTTTTGAATGTGTATAGACTTTACACAGACAGTGAAAAGTAATATTGTCTCCAGTCGATGGAGATGGAGACTTGGAATAGAAGCCATTTGTCCAAGAGGTAACCGCCAGCTGGCTAACGAAGGGACAGCCATGTGCTCTTGTCTTCAGGATTGAAGTCGGTGCAAACCGTCTGCCATGACAGATTGTCCAGTGCCTGCTGCAGTGGGCTGCACCTTTGTGGACCTGGTGTGACTTCTGATTTCATTTGAACGTGATGATTGTTTTAATCTGGGTTATTTCAGTGGTCTTCATCTCTATGGTGGCATCAGGACAGAGTAAGTGGTAGCGACGTACGGAAAGTGGTGCTTATTGTGAAGAGTGAAGATCAACGGGACAAAGTTTCAGACTTCCACATTGCATGGGTTTACAGAAAGTTTCTTCCTTACAGAAAGTGTCCTTTCCTTGTAAACTAACTGTTATAGTTGGTTTCTGGCTCATCAGACGATAAAGCCAAGAGACTGTTTCTCCACTGTCCAAGCCCCTGTGAAACATCTACTCTCTTGGTTACTTAGTTGGGGTTCAGTGAAAATAAAACCTATATTATTTTTTTTTCTGGTGACAACAAGTATTTCTTCTTTCTTTCTTTTTTTCCTGTCTCTATGATCCAAACACACAACAAGCACAATCCTGCATATAGCATTTAGATGTTTTTACAAGTAATTCACAGAGGAAGGGCTTGTGGTACCAGACTTCCTGTATTGCAGTAGATTTCAGTGTTTCAGGCCATGTAATAGGCTATGCAGTAACTGGAACTGGGAGTAAAGATAAGCAATTGTTACTCTGATATAGTGAGAATTGTGCTGCTAGTAGAGGGTTTCTTTTCCCCAGGAGGAGTTTACAGGCTGTGCTTTACCTAACAAACAAGTTACAATGTGTGTGTCCATAGATTGTAGTCAAGGAAGGAGTCTGAAATTACATGCTCTTGCCTCTGCCATTTGTGTGCTACCGCTGTTAGTGGCTAAAGGCTGGAGGAGAGGGGGAAAGCTGGGAGAAAGAGAAGCACTGTCAGTAGTTTGCTGTAGGAACAGCAGGGCTAGAGAACTCGTGGTTGCTAGTGTCAGTGAATGCTGCTTGGGCCTTGCTCTGGTGCTGCCCACTTTCACAGAACTGGTCAGAACTTGATGAGACTGTCTGCTGGGAACGCTGTACCGCTGTCAGATCAGGGTGCTTTGTGTGGATGTGTCTCGTTGGGGTATACCAGGGATTGAAGAAATTCTGTTTCTTTGTCTTACCTACCTATAAGCTTTTTCTAGTACTTCTTCTAGTACTTCTTATTCTTCTAAGATAGCTATTTAAATCAAATGCTGTGCTCCAGGAAGTTCCTTTTATTGAACTGTGACAGTCATTCATTCATGATGGTTTGTTATGATATTTCACAATCAGAAACCTTTGTTTCTGCAAACTGTTGCCTAAGAGTTATGCCTCTGATTGGTCTTCGAATGCTCTCTTGTCCTAAAGTTGTTACAATATACTTAAAAAAAAAAAAAAAAAAAAAAGTCTTAAAAATGGCCATTTATACCCAAACCTTGCAGCACCTTTGTTCTAGTGACACCTTTCACTTCAGAGCAAAGCAGTCAACTGGTGGTGCAAAGTGACCTGCCCTCCTCCAAAGGGGGGGGGGGTGCATTTCAGGTGACTTCTGTGGCTTGGTGAAAGGGCAATAGGGATTTGCAATGTTTATCTTTTTGCATCTGTTCTATGGCAACAGGACTTCGGCCTTCAATAGTGTGTCATTTTATTTCTTTGCTCCTAACTGACGAAACATAATATGCAGTTATCTGAATCTTTTAAACATGAGAGGTGAACGCCATCGGTTGCTATGCACCAGCAAGATGGCAATTATCCCTGTTGCTGTAGTAGCCTAGAGCTTCCCTGCTGGCAGGCAACCTGAAACGGCAGTCAGGAGTGAGCAGCGTACGGCGCTGCCTTAATCATGGCTGAAGCAGAATCTCTGTGGTCCTGTGTCGTGGCTTATAGCTATCCTTAGTCTAATGTGGACACAGGCACTTCTGCCGAGGGTCTGTAGAGCAGGTCCTAGGAGGTCTGAGCTGACCTTTACATATGTTCACGTGTTTCTGTTTTATTCTGTCAAACAGAGGGAATCACATTAAGCAAAGACACATTCAGAGGTGCTTTGGAATTCAAGGACGTTGAGTTTGCATATCCAACGCGGCCAGAAACATCCATTTTCAAAGGTTTCAGCCTTTCCATTCCAGCTGGCTCTGTCATGGCTCTGGTTGGCTCTAGCGGTACAGGGAAATCCACTATTGTATCCCTTCTGCTGAGGCTGTATGATCCTATCTCAGGTATGTTGTGTGTGTTGCTCTGATCTGACAACTTAGGTTGGATGTTAGGAGGAAATTCTTCACTCAGAGGGTGGTGAGGGCCTGGTTCAGGCTGCCCAGAGAAACTGTGGATGCCCATCCCCAGAGGCGTTTAAGGATGGGCCCTGGGCAGCCTGATCCAGTGGGTGGTGACCCGCCCACAGCGGGGGGGTTGGAACTAGATGATCTTTGGGGTCCCTTCCAACCCAAGCCATTGTGTGATTTTATGACAACTGATGCTATGCATCTCAGATACGCTTTATAAATATCGGAGGCTCCCATACGGAGGTCCTGATGTGATTATACCACTGGTGCAGCGTGCTTCCCTCTGGAGGGTGTATGACTACCTGGTGGTGGTGCCAGCACAGCTTTGCAGCTCTGACCTGCCCTGACGAGATCCTGGGATGTGATTCCCCAGGGGACCTTGTTCTCACCTGGTTCTTTCTGCCTCTTTTCAGTATGTGTCAGAACAGGCTTGACTTTTTCTTGATTTAAGGTTCTATCACTGTTGATGGCTTTGATATTCGTCAGTTAAACCCACTGTGGTTCAGGACAAAGATTGGAACTGTGAGTCAGGTAAGGAAGAAAATGTTCTAAGTGAATGAAATAATTTTGTCTGAGCAACTTGCAGTGCCTGGCTTTCCTTCTTTGTAGAACTACGTAATCTTGCTTCTCCGTGAAAATTGTCCAGTTCCTCCATCTCACCGTAACTGCTGTTGTGCATGTTTTATTCTAAGAATAAGTATCCTAAGCTAGTCCCCTTATTCTGCAGTCTGTTTTTACACAATTATGGAGATACAAAGTGTTTGCTTCAAAGAAAAATGTACATGTGGAGACTGGGAAGTTCTGTTGCAAACTATATAGGTATGAGCGCCTTGCTATGCGTTACCATTTGTGACACAAAATGTAACAATCGCATTTTGTAGTAATGGCAGTTGCAGGATCAAGTTTTACACGAGGGTGTGCAAAATGACCTGTGCTCGCTGTTGTTTCCTGGCAAACACAATTCCATTAGGAAAGCGTGGAAATACAGCCCTGCTGGCACTTCCTCAACAACATGTGCTTTACGTAATCATGCCATAAGAAGCTTTTGTGCAAAAGTGATTTTCCTGCAGGTGTGCTAGCATCCTTCTTTTCGAATTCATGTATTTAATTTTAGTCAGGCTTCAGTTAACCAGTTGGAGGTTTCACACTACAGCATGTTTCTTCCTTATGTTACAGAAAGAGCAGGCTTCCCTCCTTTCAGGCGTTTTCCCATTGCACATCGCTCGTCCCATCTGACGGCCCTCTGCTCTACTTCAAGCTTGAACTGAGTGCACAAAATGCTGTGAAATTTGTGGAGATAGTTAAGAGGAGATTCATTAGGCATGTATTAAAGTGTGACGGGGGAGCTTTTCTGGTATTTGAATGAAAAGCTCTTTTGGAACTCTTCCCCAAATATTAGGAGTTGAGGGTTATGTGTTATTAGTTAAAAAAACGTCATCAACAACAACAAAACAACTTATTTTTGAATGAGCTTTGCCCATTTTGATGCTGGGAGAATTTTATGGCTTGTTTTAATTCAATTAACGTTGGTATGCATATTCTTTTATACAAGTATAGAAGAAATTAATGCTTGGTCTTGTAAGTGGGATCTATGTTTTGTGCAATACAGACGATAGATGCATGTAATTACAGAGATAACATATCAGTTATGTTTTGAATTTATCAGGAACCAATTCTGTTCTCCTGCTCTATTGCTGAAAATATTGCCTATGGTGCGGAGGATCCATCTACTGTGACGGCAGAGGAGATTCAGAAAGTTGCTGAAATAGCTAATGCTGCTAGTTTTATCAGAGACTTTCCAAAAGGGTTTGACACTGTAGTTGGAGAAAAAGGCATTCTACTTTCAGGTACAATTTCATTTTATTAAAAAATAAAAATTAAAATCTTGATGCTACAGAGTGAAGCCAAAATTCTATTATTTTTTTTAATCTGTCTTTCTTCCAAGTCACAGCCCACCGTAATTATTAACAAATCCTTCACTTCCATTCCCCTTCTAAAGCACCTGTGCCCAGCTCTGTTCAGCCCGGGCCTTCAGTTAAAAGTACCTCATAGGTGTGCTGTTTCAATTGGCTGACTTTTTCCCCAGGTGGACAGAAGCAGCGGATCGCCATTGCTCGAGCTCTGCTCAAGGTAAGGCTGCACCCAAAGAGCTACGCAACCGCTCTGTGGGAGGTGAGAGCTGGAAAGGAGGGGGCCTTTCAAAGGAGGGGGGGAATCTTTAAAGAAGAACTGAAATAATAATTTACATATTTTGTACCAGTGAGGGAGTTTGAGAGGGCTGAGTGGTTAAATAAAGACAATTCAGGTATGGAAGTGCTTCTTCCTCACTCTCAGTCATGCTTTTCTAGTGATAGTTCTTGCCAAGGCTGATAGTAAATCGTTGTGTAATGGCTGACTTTGTAAGACCATGAACTTGTACAAGTCATGGGAGCAGAAATTTCATTTGGAAGGGGGAAGAAAAAAAAAAAAAACTGTTTAAAAAAAAATAGTTTATACATGTATTTGAGGGTGCAGTGGAGTCCCTCAGTAATAAGATCTTTAGGCTTTATCTGGAAGAAAAGGACATTTGGATTGTGTACTGCAATTCAGAAGAAACAACTTAGGGATTTAAGTGCTGGTGGGCTTTTGGTTTTGTTTTTTATTTTTTTAATTGGTAAGAGTTGCTAGTTCACCAATACTGTGCGTTTATTTTGTCCGTGGGTGAAATACTGATTGTTGGTAGGTTTTTGTTATTTTTTTCTAGGCAGTTATGCAGCAGTCTGACAAGCAGAGGCTAGGTGAACCACTATGAGAGATCCACATAATAGAAGAGAGCAAGAAATTTAACTTCTGACTGCAGTGCTGCCAAGTGTACATTAAAAACCATCTCCCACTGCAGCTGTTAATAGCGTTCTGTTACTTTTAGCTCACAAAATTTGAAGATGAAAGAGCGTGGTTTCTGTTTTGCCCTCTTAGCATGTAGACTTCTTAAATGTAAGTTAAGGGTGCCAGCCAGTTCTCTTCACAAAACATGTACACCTGGGGTTTTAAGCTGTATGAATACTGTCTCTATTGACATGAACATTCAGATCTTGTCCAGTTGTAATTGTAACCAATTTCGCTTTCTTTAGAATCCTAAAATTCTTCTGTTAGATGAAGCAACAAGGTAAGAAAGAAAATAAATAGAAATTTAGGGATGATCTGTCTGTAAGATCTGGGAGGTGTTCTCTCTTCTTTATCTACATGTCCTTGCACTAGCCTCTTTTCTCTACCCAGGAAAAAAATGTTTTCCAGAAAGTATCAGCTGATTAGACCTGCGATAAAAGCTTTCTGTATGCAAAGTGGGAGGGATAGCTTTTGTAGAGTATTAATTTCTCAGAGTTAGCCCTGCAATGTGCAATTCAGCTTTAAAGTAGATGTGTACAAATCTTTGAGTATCTTGAGTGTAAGTGAAAATCTTGGTGTGAAGGAAAGATGGTTGTAGTGCAGTGTCACTTTTTTTTTGCATATATGAATGTGGGTGTGTGGTCTACGTGCCTCCGTGAAACTTTCTTGAGGTTCCGTGGGTTTCACCAGCAATGTCAAGGGTTCGGACTTTCTGGAAAATAAGCCTAATGTATACAAACCTGTCTTTAAAATAACAAAAACCCTCTTCTCCCTTCCCCCATCCCTGCACCCTTCTGCTTCTCATGCCTTACTAGTGCTTTGGATGCTGAAAATGAGTATCTGGTGCAAGAAGCCCTGGACCGGCTGATGGAGGGGAGGACGGTCCTCATCATTGCGCACCGCCTGTCGACTATTCAGAACGCTGATTTTGTTGCAGTCCTTGGCCAGGGCAAAATTCTGGAGTGCGGAAAGCACGAGGAACTCCTTGCGAATCCAAACGGACTTTTCAGGAAACTAATGCAGAAACAAGCTTTTCTTCAGAACAGTGAGAGTTTTGCATTAGATGGACAGTCCGGAGAAAATAATCTATTAAAAGAAAACATATGAGAAATGTACGAATGAGGGAAGCTCACAAAGAATATAACTTATGATTCAGTTATGTAAAGTAAATGTTATATTTTTCCAAAATGTACAAAATACCCTTTTGAAACTTAAATGTGTCTAAACTTTTTATTGAAAGCTTTTTAATAATTATTGTAACTTTTTAAAATGTCTGACACACTCAGACAATTTCAGTGTATAGATTTTTCCGCTTTGTGTTAGGTTACCTGAGACTGTTTAGAACCTCGCTGGCTGCAATGCACTGTATGATGTTGTGTTGTTTTTTCAAGTAAATTCAGTATTTTAAGGAGAATTAAGTGACAATCGGATCGTTTTCATCTTATTCTCTACTCCCTTTTCAAGGATTTTTACTTCCGTGTTTGCTGCTGATCTTAAAATGCTGGGGTTGAAGAACTGCATGTTTCTGTTGCCATCTGCTCTGACACATGTTGGCTATGGCTGCCAGCTTCAGCTGATGTGGAGAATTACAAATGAGAGCTCGTTTTTAGAGAGTGTGGAAACAGGAGTTGGGGAAAAGCTACTGGAAAAACAAACAGCTAACAGACTTTGCATGCAAGGACAAAGGAAGTGTAATTTTTACTGCATATTAGGAAAATCTAAAACTTGCTTGCATTTTCTTCCTTTCTCTATTTTCCCAGTTCTTTAGTTTCACTTCCCTTCCAAGATGACATCCAAGAGAAGCTGCTCTTAGATATATAAGTTTCTGTCCTTTTTAAGGCATACACAAGTTTGTTTTTATTGTTACTTACAATTTCATCCATAGGAAATCCCAGGTTTTGCCTAACTACCTCATGTCACCTACTCAAGAACAACCAGTAAAATAACAGTGTTACCTTAATGTGAACAACCGCAGGAGGTATGTTTGGCAGTAAAGAGCAGGCTTCAGGTTTCTAATTTAAGAAACTCTTCCAGTAGAACCTCTCTATGCTTTCTGAAGATGCAAGACCCCACAAGGTAATTTTTTAAAAGCTAGATGCTTTACAGGGTCACATTAAAACTCATCTGTGCTAGGAAATTTGATTGCTGCTAGAAAACCTTATTGGGAACAGGTGAGATGCCTAGTGCTGGGAAAGCTTAAAATGTTTCTCTAGTGTGCCACTAAAAGCACTTTGTGGAACATAATGAACACTGAAGAGATCCCTGCACTGTAAAATGAAAATAAAATTACGTCCAGAGAAATTACCTTCTGATGCAGTCTTGCTAGAAGCAGAGATTTTTATTAAAGATATGCCAAAAATGCCACTGCCCCAATGGTTCAGTGTTGACTGTCAATTACGGTCTTGATAACTTATTTAGAGGAGCTTGAACTTTAATCTCAACTTCAAATCTCTCCTGACGTGAGTGCAATGAGCCTTTTTGTTTGTGTGTTTAAACTGTGAGATTGTATGAATGTTATCTGTTAGTTGTTCTGGAAGGTGCTGCAGGCTACCAAAAGGTGAAAAAGCTACAGAAAAGCTCTAGCTCACAGAAAGCTGGTAAGAGGTCCATTGGACAGCAGACTTCACTCAAAATGTCCTTTGGACCAAAACAAGATCTCAACAAGCTGGACAGCTTCAGATTTGTAGCTGCAATGTATGTGACATAGCCTTAGTATGCAGGTGGGGTGCTGCGTACCCTGCGCGCCTCCCCACTGCATTTTGAAATGTAAGAGCCCTGTTAGCTTGGTAGGAAAATCTGATATTTTTGTTGTAGGAAACAGAAATAACATCTCAAAAAAAAAAAAAATTAAAGCATTGTATTCTATTTTGTTACAAGAGTTTGATGTTTTCCTGATCTGCATCTCTACTAGTCCTGATGGATGTTTTTGCTTAAGACCACTGTCTCATGCTCCAGCAGCATGGTCCAGAGGGTGAAAACAGACCACGGCATAGAAAAGGCTTAAAGTGAGAGCATCTGGCTGTGCATCAGAAAGCACTGTGAAACAAGCTTTTAGACTCACTGACTGTATTTTGTGATTACCTCCTTTACTTCTTAGTAATACTGTGTAGCATAGGTAAAGATAGTGTGTAAATAATGTGTAAAACACTTACTGCTTCATGCTGTACCTTCACTGTTAAGGAGTTATTTTCTGAAAGGCCAAACCTTCCTCTTTGTGAACCTTGAAATTTCAAACCCAAAGCCTGTGCTATGTCCATAGCACTCTTTACTCTGAAGTCTTGTGAGAAGCCTAAAATAATGCGTTGTTATAAAGTAGCATACAACAGAAATAGCTCTGACTGGCACTTAAGCATCTGATATTAGGTCACAGTCCACCTGAAACAGGTGATGTAGAACTGAACTACTCAAGTCTCAAATTCCACATCAAAAGTCAAATCCAGGGAGGCACGACTCTGGAAGAAAAGAAGTCAGTGATCAGTACAGTTTGGCAGAAAATAAAAGCAACAGAGGAACCTGGCTTGAGGCTTTTCTAACTTTAAACTGTTACACTTCATCGTCTCAAAAAGAACTTCACATACCTGGATGTCAGCAGCTGCTTCTGCTGGGATGTGTGGGTAGGAGGCTGTTTGGTCATCTGTTCTGTCATATGTCTCCAAATCCAAAGAAGATGAAACAAGCAGTGGAAAATGGTGAGGTTTCTCTGGAGCCTATGAAGAGGACTTGAAGAGGGCAGAGGTCTACTTTTTTTATTATTATTAATAAAGCCACAACCTTGAAGCTCATGTTGCAGGCGGTTGCTGTCTGCACTCGGAATCTTCTCTCGTCTACTCTCTGCTCATTGCTGTAAGCTTCTGTTAGCAGGAAGAGCTTTAGCTCCGTGAAAGTGGGTATTAACAAGCTCAAAATGGCTGTGTTACTGCTTGTATATTGCACATGCCGAAGGTACTCAGAAATGCTTTTGATCACAGGTAAATTCAATTTAAAAAGTGACATTAAGCTTATCCAACATTTGCTGCACGAAAGGCCCGAGCCTTTTCACAGCTGGTGGTTTTGGAAGTGTCCCTGCAGCACAGTATGTAAGACCATCCCTCTTCTGTGCTGCACACACTGGTGTTCTCCTTCGGCCTAAAAATATCTTCTCTACATAGGAAAGATGATTCCCAGTCAGTTTAAAATAAATGTAATTAATTTACCTGCGTGTATGCAATATAAACATTTTTCAGCATCTGTCATTAGTTGCTGTATTTTACTTGGTCACTATTGGCATCATTTCGAAGTCCTGTTACCAGCAATGCCTTTTTCACCTTTGCCTTGGAGGCCAGAACTATTGCCTTTCTTACCTTTTGCTACCCAGTCATGATTTTCAGGTCTCCAATACCATATGTAACTGCTTTCAAAACTACCCTGCTAGGCTGGATGTGTTACTTAGGGCTGTGTATTTGCAGCCATAATGAAACACCTCTCAGTGTACACTTAATCCCTTTGCTGTGTTCCTAGCTTGTTTTCCAATTCTTGACAGCGTGAACATTGTTACTTAAGCTCCCCATTAAACTATTTATTTTAATACTTAAATGCAGTATTGATCACAGCATAGGCACTGCAAGGAGTGATTGGCAACTCCGAAGGAGTTCTTTCAACTCAGGTTTCAAGTAGTTAATGCAACTTTTTGTTTTAATCTTCTGATATCAAAGGTCTCTTTTCTCTGAATCCTATGTTCTTTGAAAAGGGAGTGGGTTCCAATTGGGTGAGTAATAGAAGAATATCCTGTCTTTGGAAAGGTGAAGACTGAACTGGCTTTGAGTAAGGCTGCTCAACAATTTCAGCTGTTCTGAACTGGGAGATTGTTGCCAATTGCTTCAGAGATCTTCAACCTGTGATGCAACAAGCCAGCAGATTAACACTGTGACTTGGGGAACTCTCTGTATTCTGATGAGCAAGACACCCCTTATGAATAAGAAAATGCTACAGATCTTTTATGCACGCTTTCATTGGAACACGTGCATAGTGCCACAAGGCACGTTCAGTTAAGTTTGTTCCCTATAAACCACGCACATTAAATAACCAGTTAATGAGAATTTCATTTGCAGATGATGGGGTCTGAGCTAACATAGCAATGGGTACGCAGGCTTCAGTCAGCAAAGCATTGCTGCTCACACTGCATCATCTCAAATGTTGTAAAAACGAGGTGTAAACGGGAGCGATCAGTTTTCAATGCGATTTGAATGTTACTGTTCACGGATGGGGGAACTATGGATGGCTGCCTGATCTTTATTCATTTTTTTTTTCCATCTGTTTGTATGTGCATTTTCTGTTTTTGTTTTACTTTGTGAGTTTCCTTCTTGATGGACACCCTTAGGATAACGAGTTAGCATCACTGCATGGAGTAAAATATAGAAGGCTGTGTGGAGGGAGGCTACATTAATGTGACAACATAGTAAAGCTCCACTTCACTTGATAGTTCGTATTTTGCCTTTCCCTTACAGTCAGTTGGAAAGGAGACAGTGGAATTAAAAAGCAAAGTTATTGGAACATTCAGGGGGAGGCCCCTTACTTCAGGAAGCATCTCAAGTTTATCTCCTCTGCTTCTAAGTTTCAGTCAGGTCAGACACTGTCCGCATAGAAAGTGTAACTGCTGTAACTCTTTTCAATCACACAACATGCTGGGGGAAAATGAAGGGTAGTTTTTGAGGGTTCTCTTATTTGTCTATTTCATTTTAACTCGTTAGTCCCGCTGACAACCCACGTACAGCTCATCTTCTTCCCCGAGCAGGTGGTGCGCGCCTACCTCGTGGAAACGGCTCTTCATACAAACCAGTCAAGTGTTTTCTTTCAGTTAGAAAATCTAGCTTCCATGTAACACTGACATCTGTTTCTGTAACATCAGCTGCAGCGCATGACTGGTATTTACCAGAGATGCAAAGCCCACCAAAATTTGCACGGAATACCTTTTCTTTGGGGTATTATTTTAATGAGCAGTCTGGGCGAGCAGAGGTAACATTAAAGACCAGGCAACCCTACTTCCGGAACACACTACCATCAGGAAGTGCCACACAGCGGCTTGCGCCGCTCATTCAGTGACAAAAGGGAGATGATTTATTGATTTATTTATTCACCTATTTACAAAAACCGCCGCCACCCGCACCCGGGCGGCACCT
>VXAV01004227.1:34174-54477 GCA_013399715.1 Alectura lathami
TTTTTGTTGGTTTTTTTTTTTTTTTTAGGGTTCTGAAAGTAACTATGAAGATATTAAAGGAGGAGTAAATATACGGTATATGGATTTGCAGCAGAATCGGTAAGGAGGTGCACTTGCAGCTGGTAAAACTTAGCTTAATGAGATGTGTTCTGCTTTCCTGCAAAAACTTTTTTGTAGGAAACTGAAATTTAATTTTACTTGAGGGCTGCTGTTGATAAAATAAGTATGTCAGATAGCTAGGTAATCGCAACATGAAGCACAGGGTAATCTTTGGAGTGCTGTGAGTTCTTTACCTGAGGACGCTTCCTTTCATTTTGTTTTTAATGTCATTTTTATCAGGCTTTATATTATAAAGACATTAAGTAAGCAGATGTAACTTCTGTTCCAGCAAATGCAGAGAATTATTTATGTATCTACTGTATTTTATTTAATTGTATAAAAACTCAGCAAGGGGATTGGTTCAGCTTTGTACCACAATATGCGTACTGCATGAGCATGGAAGAGCCCATAGTACAGTCTTTGCTTCCAAACAAAGAGTGTTCTGCAGTTCTGGAAAGTGTTTATTTGTGAGTGTACTTAAACAGCTTTTTTCCAAGTGGTAAAGTGCCAGCAAGTGAGGTACGCAATGATCGTCTCTAATGGCGTGTTCTCTTCTGCTGAGTAGCTATGGACTGGTGATCCTTGCTGCAGCGTGGCACCCTGGAGATCATCCCTGTCTTGTCTACTACACTCTGATAACAGTGGAAGACAAAGGCTGCCAGATGTCTGATGATGTGGTTGTGGAGGTCACACAGTATAACCCATCTTTTCAGGTATGCAAATGGAAGCTCTGAAAGTGAGCAAGGAAAGGAACGCACAGTGTTTCCGAATGTGCCTGTACCTGTATCAGATACCAGATTTTCTCTAAACAAAAGCCGTGTTATCTGTCTTAAGGTTGCTTGTGGAAGTATCCTTTTGTGGTGTTCTGAGGAAAATATGTACTAGCTTCTCTTACTGTCTTATAGTAACTGTATGTGAAGTTTATGGCAGAATATTTAAATACTGAAGTGTGAAATTGAAAAATGTGCCTCATAAACAGAAGGCTAAACATCAGGTTATTACTGACATGTTCTAATGTTTGGGCTGTCTGTGAAAGCTTCCACAGAGTGGTTTTGTAGTATACTCTTGCAATCCATTTAGAACTGACTCTGGTTTTGGTTTAAAAAAAAAACAAAAACCTTATGCAACTCTAGATCAGCCTTTAAAATGTGAGATGTTTTGTTTAAGGCTTTGATTGCGTATGTGATGTTGTTCATATCTAATGCTTTCAGTCGGAAGAGGAAGTGATGTGCTGTCTGGTGGTCCCAGATTACTTTAGCCATGCTGCTTACCTTTATAAGGAAGATGAAGTGTTTGCTTGTTCCACTGGGACTGGAAGGATTTCATTACCACAGGAGAGAATTGTGTTTGGCATACAAGGTAACATGACTTTTTTCATCCTGCAGAACCTGGAAACATGCAGCAGGAATAGCAAACAGTATCCATGGTTTCTGTCAGAGTTACTGTTGGTTTGTGACCAGATTTGACCAGTGTGCATGAAACTGTCAGTTTTTGTTCTCAATGTTGCATTTCCTTGTCTTCTTTCTTTTTGGTCAACTTAGGAGATGGCATTTTAGGAGGAGGTTCCTGTACTGGCCTCCCCATCTTCTTTGCCAGAAAGAGTGGGCTTATCACTGTCTTATCCAGAGAAAACATTTCTGTGCTTCCTGAAGACCTCGAAGATTCTCTGTCCTCCTCTGTCGCTGGACCAAGAAGTGAGGTAACAGTTAGCTGAAAACTGAGGATAGAAGTAAAATGTTTTTCAGTCAGTTTGGTATTTCCTCTGTGGAAATCCTACGTTTTTATTTCATTACCAGAGATTCCAGCACTTTCAATGAAGTCAGGTTTCAAAACCCAAGAAATGTTACTGTATCTGTCAGTTTGGGTGAAGTGTTTCTTCCCCCCAGCCCTTGTTCTGGAGTAGAAATTTCTTAATCACATCAAACATATTTCCTTTAAAATGTACATAGAATTTGTTGCCAGGGTGTCCCTGGAGTAGGTGGGAAGAATGGAAAACTTGTTAAAATAGAAAACAGAGTATTTCTGGGGGCTAATAGTGAGTTCCAGTTTCTATTCCAGTTAAATCACCTTAGATGTGTTGTTATGAACTAGTGTTTTAGTGGAAGACCTTTGTGGTGACAGCTCAGGTGGAACTATATTTTCCTTTCTGAGTTCATCTCTATCTAGAATTGTCTACACTTTTTTTTTTTTTTAGGCAATAGAGCTCATGAATACCTTTTTTAATTCTGTCAGAGATGTTGGTTCTGAATGTCTAAAGTTCCACATACAATACGCACGAGTCGGTACATACACAGCTGTGTCACTTCATTGTAAGGTGTTTTCTGGGCTTGATAAGCACAACTGCTTCCAGGTGGCGCTTTTATTTTGAATCTTCATTGTTATTAAGAGGAAAACTTGTTTCACTCCGGTAGTGAAGCTTGCTGCTTGCTTTTGGTCTGAAATAGCTGCTGTGTGTTCTCAGAGTCCCGTGCTGGAGCCAGCCAGCAGGCTAGAGGTCACAGCTCAAGAGGATAAGACTAAATTACTGAAAGCTGCTTTTCTGCAGTACTGCAGGTAAGAGTTGCACCTCATCTCTGAGGCTCTGTTTTCTGTTCCAGAAGGCACATTGGTACTTGAGTAAGGGATTGCCTTGGTGCAGGCACTGCTGTGCTCCTTCAGTCAAGCTGTTGTGAGGACACGCGCACTTCTTTGTCAGGAGAGCACAGGTGCATGTTGAGCTGGTGAAGAAGTGGTGCATGCTGCAAAGGAGCAGCCTTTGTATTTGAATGCCATTGTATTTTGTGTGAAACTGCCAGGGAAAATGTGCTACGGCTCTGTTAATGTATTTTCTCTATTCTTTTAGTATGGCATATTGTGGTTAAAAGTAAACAGGTTTCCCCATTCTTTCTCACTTTTATTTGCCTGTCTGTTTTCAGTAACACCTTGGAATGTGTTTAATTACTGTTTATATTGCCGTGAACAGAACTAGCAGGGCAGGTTTTGTGGCAAGATGACATCGTTTGTTAGATTGACTGATAAAAGTGGAAAAAAAATACATTTTAGAGGAGTGAAAGTGGAAGGAAACACTGCTTTTCAAACTATCCCAGCTGAAGCACCCTTCCCATTCTGATCTATGAAATGCTTCTGCAAGGTTTGGTGTCCGGCTGGGTGGCTGATGTGAACAAAGGAGGCAGAGGGCAGATGAGAAGGTTACAGATGTACAGGCTTAGATTAGTTCTGTTTAGAGAGGGTTGTTTTCAATATATTCATTACTACAAAACAAACAAAAAGCTCTCAGGACTAATCTTTCTAAAGAGTCTTAAGATTTGGAGAGAAGCAATTTGAAATAACAGGAAGCAGGAGTGGCTTTGGCACAGAGCTGCATGTGATGCAGAAGACTTTGAAAGGGATTCAGGGCATAGAATAAAGGATATCAGAATGAGCTGTAAACTTGCATGGAACTTAGAAGGAAAGCCTACATGATGCTACTGAGGATATGAACAGGGGCCTGGAAGCAGGGTCAGAGGAAGGTAGGAGGTAGTAGGGAAAACAGTGTGAAACCGTGTGAAGGTTCAGTGTTATTTTGATGGGCTGTATTTATGAAGCCAGAAGAAATTAATGTTTGCACAGCATTTTTTTTTTTTCTAGAAAAATAGTATTGTAAAACTGAGAATTGCTCCACAGAACAGGTGTAGCAGTGACCTGCCCAGGTGATGGAACAGTTGATGTAGAGCAAATGATGGAAAGTCATGCAGCCAGTGGAAGCGTGCAAGTCCCCGAGCTGTGCTTTGCCACAATCAGCTTTACAGAGCGAGTGTCTTCATATGGGATGGGATGTTCTGTGGGGAGACTGAGTTGATCTTTACAGTGTGCTGGCTGATGGCAATTTGTGGTTTGATGGATGTGCTGAAGTAGCGCATAAATCCCTGAGAAACATTCTGTGGAGCGGTGACGACAGGAGTTCCAGAAGATGTTGTACAGCCCAGTTTTTAAAAGTATGTTTTGCTTCAGCAAACCTGTCGAATTTCTGGAAGCGCTGCTGATTTAGTTTCAAGCCATTTGGCTTGTGTGAATGTTCAGACAAAGTTTTAACGTGGAAAATACAAATACTTTCAACATCAGGTATGTTTTGGAATCACAGTGATTCTCAGTTGCCTGCAATAATTCTTAGCCAGATCAAGTGAGTGGTTTTTTTTGGATGTTTCTGACATGCAGTGCTTCACTACAGTGTTGTACCTTGAAGGCTGAAAGAACATTTGGGTGCTTCTTCCTTACTGTTTTAGTTATTGGCCTGAACGGAAGCGGGGTCTCTGAAATTGTAGGGAGTAAGAATTGTATCTGCTGACAGATTGTTCTGAGAGCTTTTACTGTATTGTCACGTGTGGGAGTGATGCAGTGTACCTCCTGCAAGGATTTTACAGCAAGCAACTGCACTTTGGAGACTTAGTTGCCAGTGGCAGTCAACAAATGGAGCTGAGTCTGAACCTTTGTCTCTTAAATAATGAGAACAGAATAAAATAAAAAGGACCTTCAAACACTGGTTGTGCTTTTTTGTTTCAATGATTGCAAAGGCTGCTCACTTCAGAAGGATCAGCATACCTTTTACCCCAAACAGCGCTCAGTGCTTATAATCTGAAATACTTTCCAAAAAGGCTTTCAGAAGATGCTACAGAAGGAGTGGCTCATGTTCCTATAATCCTATTGAATGTTTGTATTTCACACACGTTGTACTTCTTGTCTTTCAGGAAAGATGTAGTCAATGCCCAAAGCATGGTAGTTGAGCTGTTTCCAAGTAATGCAGATCTGGATTCTGATGCTGAGCTGGACAGTGCAGTCACTCGGATCAGCGAGGACTTGATGGATGATTACCCTGCCTCTGATCCGAGGTGGGCCGAGTCCATACCCGAAGGTAGGTGTTAAAGGGTCTGGTTTGTGAAAGCTGTCCGTAGTACTCCAGGCACAACCATAATTGAATACGCAAAGAAGGCATAGGTGGCTTGTTTCCCCCTCTACCACTAGGTATATTTCCAGAAAGGCGAAAATGTGCATCTGATAAGGCTTCCAGGTACACTCTATCTGCTCTGGTTAGTTCTTGGTATGGTAACAGAAACAGCAAAGGAAGCATGCATTTCTGAGGAGGGGACTTTCTGCAAAGATTCCTTGGGTAGATCTACATTTTCTGCAGATAGATGCATTAAGAAACAAGGTCTCATGCTTTGCCCTTTGTCGTCAGCATGGCTGCACACTCTGGTGCATTGGTGTTAATGTCTGCCAGCAAGAGAAATTTTGTAAGCTGCTGTTTTAGCAGCATCATGAATTCATGAGTGTTTTGGAATAGGCTGATCGTAAGAGACTTCATTTCTTCTGAAGGCTTTCCTTCAGCTATGGTAGAGTTCAAAAGAAACATTAAAAACAGCGTGGGAAGGAACATTGAGGTGTGTGCGTGTGCTTAAAGAAAAGTACCAGCGTGGTACCAGTATAGAAACTTACAGAAGTACGTTTGCCTCAGAGGCAGGGAAAGATAGTGATCTAGGAAATGAAGACACAAAGTGTTCTAAGATTTTTTTTTTCTTTCTAGAAGCCACTGGTTTCAGCAACACATCCCTCATTCTTCTTCATCAGCTGGAGGATAAGACAAAAGCTCACTCCTTCTTCATTGAGTTCCTTCATCAGGTAAAATTGTACTGTGTTGTTGCTGTTGGTGCACACAGATAATTATTTTTGTCTTAAAGCAATTCTTCTAGAATGTGGATCAAAGTGTGATGGCGTGTCTGTTTGTTTGCTGTATAAAAGGTTGGCATATTTGAACGCCTGGGCAGTTTTCCAGTACGAGGGATGCCAATGGCAACTCGATTGCTGCTCTGTGAGCATGCAGAAAAACTGGCAGCAGCTGTTGTTCTCAAGAATCATCACTCCAGGCTGCCTGACCTCGTGAATGCTGCTATTCTGATCGCCTTGAACAAAAGGGAGTGCAACGTCCCGCCAAATTTTACCCCTGCAGATATTTTCTTCCGAGAGGTAAGAACAGCAGCCTGAGTGGAATCCTTTAATTTCTGAGTGGCTGCATGGCATGGAGTAAAAGCTGGAATGCTTTAGTGTTTGTTTTGAAACATCTCTCTTTAAAAATTAATCCTACACAACTTCCCTGTAAATGGGGATAGTGTGGTAGCATTTTCCTCGCTTTAGTACAGGTACTTTTTTTTTGTCTGCAACTGTGAGTTCGGACAGGTTTCTGGTAGCAGAAGTAAATTTGTTACAAATTCCAACTAACCTAAGTGCCCAAGTTGTGGAAAAGGTCTGTGAATTTTACAGCACACCAGAAAATACATGCTATTGTGTCATTGTGAGGGGATGAGCTGAGGAGCATGAAGCTTCCCAGATGGGAGCAAAAGCTGCCTTGGTGAGCTGTCCTGGAGTGAGGTGTGTCAACTTGGCCTCTGACATAAATGAATCCAAATTAGTTCTTGGCTTATGCTGCGTTCCAGCCATGTGCCCAGTCCATTAATTCTTCCTTCTTTAAAGTAGTTAAAAGGATTACACACAACACGTCCAAGGCTTTTATTTTTTATGTAGTATAATAACATATGTAACTTTTCTTCCTGTAGAAGATATTAGTTGCTAATGGGGGGGGGAAGCAAATATGAAAGAAAATAAGATAGCAGAATATTTTTGGCTGAAAAAAAAAAAAAACAACTTTTTTTTCTGGGTGATTTTAGTCTGGAAATCAGGCAATTTGTGTATTCTATTTATTGTGACAAATATAAGCTGGTGATTTAATTATCCATTTGAGTAGCTAATATTTTTGTCTGTTGATCTGGATTCTACTAATATTTCTTTTTTTCTGCAACTCTCGTGACCTGGCTTTCAGGTGTGAGCTGGGAATGGACATGTTTATGCTCAGTGCAATTTTTCTTTCTGTTTTAAGGTTTCCCAGATAGATTCCATCTTTGAATGCTTACTAGAAGAGGAGGAGCAGGTCTTGAGAGAGATGCACATTGAATCAATTGAGTGGGCCCAGATAGTTGTCAATGTGAACAGCATCATTAAGGTACAGAGCTGCACCTAGAACGTTCTTGGGAAGGGTAAATGTTCAAGAGCGCTCGGCTTGTTGGGTACATTCGTGTGTCTGATTTCCTGATGTGAGAAAAGCAGATGCAATTCTCACATGCATAAATTAGAAGGGAGGAGGTGGTCTCCTGCAGCATTAGGGACATTCCTTTTCCTCCTGAGCCACTGCTGAGGAGAGTTTGAGAAGCTGCAGGACTGTGAGAAGTTGTGTAAGCTTGCGCACGTAGCAAGGAGCGAAGAGCTTGTGCTTGGGAACTGAGGTTTCTTGCTCAGAGGGTACGTACCCTTCTGTGTAACGGAGAAGGAAGGGACTGTTAGAGTAACGCTCCAGAGTCATAAAAGACAGCATCTTGTATGACCTGTGTCTGTGCAGGTGGACTTCAAAACATGTATTTGCTTGCCTCTGAGCAGGATATGCTACAAGCTGCCTGTCAGTACCGTCAGTCTAGAGCATCTTTATACAGAACAGGAGAGCTTCCAGAAAGAGAACCTGAATATATTCCATGGACAGGTGAGAAACTGCTACCCCTCGTTCAGTAATGATCCCAAGCAAATTGTGCTTTTCATGGGTTCTGGAAAACAGGAGTTCCAACCTGAATGTTGCACTTACTGTGGAAAGCTTCTGTGAGATTGTAACAGTGGGAGAAGCTGGAGGTTCCATTTGGGCGATGGGACTGAGTGAACAAAGGAACGCTTCCTTTGCCCAGTGCTGATGATAGCTCTTTAAAACTTGCGTTGCAAATTTGACTACAAAGTCTGGGAGACAAAGGTAGCATATTCGTATTTACTGCTTCTATTTGGCAGGCCTATGGGATATACAAATGAATCACAAAATGGGCTCTGGGGCTGTTTCCAGAGGACCAGTGTTTCTTCACATGCTTGAATGTGTTCTGATGGTTTGATAACATGCAAAACTGTCAGAACAAACGTTTGCAACGCAAGCGCTTCCCATGGGAGCTTAGGCTTTCTTGTGGCCTTTGCGTATAAAGCACTTGTTTAGTGCCTATTAGCTCTTTTTTTTAAATTGCACCTAGCAATGTTTTTGTTACCCTTCAACACGGATTCCCTTGGAGGTGAGGCTGTCATTCTAACACTTTCCTGCTGATTTCCAGCGTCCAGCAGCCTGCGGGCAGCGATCGCTCGCCAGCATGGCCTCATCCTGAAGGTGGTGTACCCTCAGGCAGACAGCAACCTGCGCAGTGTGGTGGCCGAGCAGCTGGTGGCGCTACTGGATTGCTTTCTGGATGGGTATGTTTCTCAGCTGAAGTCTGTGGACCGACCTGCTGATCAGGAGAGATACAGCAATCTGGAAATAGAATACGTGCAGAGAAGATCGGAGCTCTTGTCTCCTCTCCGTGAGTACTGCTTGCTCTACTTTCATGCTGGGGTTAAAAGTCCCCCTCGATGAGGGAATGGTGCAAACCTAATAGAAAGCTAGTAAAAGTTAATTCTGGAATCTTGATTTAGTCAAACTTGCTGTTTGGTGCGTCAGGTGTGGTCAGGCCTTTAACAGGCAGCTGACAGCAATGCCCTCCTGTTGAGTGGAAATAACTTTAAGCAGATTCACTTTACTAAATTTATAAACTTTAACTTTTTTTTTTAGATTAATAATGAGTGGCACAGTATAAATAGAATAATCTGATAATCACCGACTTTTAACATTCTTAAACTTCAAAAAAAAAAAAAAAAAGTCTCTTAAATGGTCAGTCCTGGTTTTACTGGCATTCATGGGCTCTGTTAGCTTGTACATTTCATGTAATTATGTTTGATCTAAATCCTGCTAGCTTGCGTGTTTAATAGAACCAAAATGCAGGAGTTTAAACAGTACATTTTGAATACAAATCCCATGATGTTCAGTTTTTCTGTGACCAAAAGCTGCTGTCGCCTGCTTTTTCGCTTTGTGTAATGAAATGGACACCGACGAAGGTGTTAAGTCATGGGTTGATTTTCACCCTCCCCCTGGAGAAGCACGAATAGCAGGTGTGTGCTAACTTTCAGAGAAAATATTCAAAACTTCTCTTCTTCCCCTCGCACTGGGAGGCAGGGGTGGCAGGCTGCAGACTTGCACATGCGTAGGGTATTTGTGAAGTACCTCCTTGATTTGAACTTCTGAAATTTGTTCTTGTTTTACTCAGGCATCTTGTTCAGAGCTCAAGGTGAGCGTACCTGGTGTAACTTTTTTCTTCCTGGTTACCTAGTTTCCCTGGGGCAGTATCAGATGGCAGCTGCGTTAGCAGAGAAGTACTGCGACTTCGATATCCTGGTGCAGATGTGTGAGCAGACGGACAACCAGGCCAGGCTGCAGCGCTACATGAGTCAGTTTGCAGATCAGGTAACTTTTTTCCACCGTTTCCTTTAGATAATGTTTTATAATGAGTTTGCACCCCAGGTTTTGCAAAAACTGTTTTTTTTCTTTAATGTGTATGTATTTATAGATATGCATATATTTACATGAATGAAATATGGAAAATTGGGCTTTGCAGAACTTAATGGAGTAATTTGCCCTGGACTTTAAAAAAAAAAAAAAATCAACAGAAATATGTTCTCTTTAGTTGTATTACACGCAGCATCAGTAGCTGATGACTTCTTTTAAGCTTGCATTTCTAGCAGGACTCAGCTCTTTTTTCATCAGCCATACTGTTTTTCAGACTTGTTTTGTCAAGCAGGTTAATCCGTGTTCTTACCAATTATATTCTATCGAACATTTCGCCTTGTAGGAAAAACAAGGTGTTCAAAGGCAACTTTTAAAATGTATTTTTTTCCTTTTCAGAATTTCTCAGATTTCCTGTTTCGTTGGTACTTGGAGAAGGGAAAGCGAGGGAAGCTGTTATCTCAGCCTATTGCTCAGCACGGACAGCTGGCCAGTTTCCTGCAAGCACACGAGCACCTGAGCTGGCTGCATGAAATCAATAGCCAGGATTTGCAGAAGGTAGGCTTCCTTCACACAGCCAAGCAGAAATACCACGTGTAACCACGGCGTCAGGTGCGTGTCTACGGGTTCCCTCGTTCACGGCCAACAGAATGGTGCTGAACGAGGTGAGCCAGAAGTCATTCAGACCGGGTAGTCTGTTTCTGAGTGGGTTCTCAGAATCAGACATGCACGTAAGCTCTTGCCTGTCTGTTTGGTTGCTGCAGTGGTTGGAAAATAGTTAACAGTGTGGCCAAATTCCTGAACTGACAAGTAAATGGTCTTCATGCAGAACTGTTGTCAGAGCGTGTTTGCCTGGCTTTTATGGAGAGGTCTTTAACAGAATCCCAGAGGTGTGATGTGTGAAGTTGCAACTCCTCCTTTAACCATAAGAGTTGTTTTTATTAATATTATTTTTAATGAAAAGTGTTCTGGGAGTGCAATAGGGGCGGAGATCTGAATGGCTCCCTCTGTACTGTAATGCAGAATCTTAATTTGCAAGTTGTAAGACCTAAGAAATGCATGTTGTAGTGTTACAAATGATGAATGGCTGTGAGACTGCGGTTAGATGAAGTCCTTCTGACCTGTTAATCTTCTGATGTTAACTTCTAAAGCTGATTTCTAGCATGTGTGTTAATTTCAGGCTCACAGAACGTTGCAGACTTTAGCAAACATGGAGACCAGATATTTTGCAAAGAAGAAAACCCTTCTTGGCTTGAGCAAATTAGCTGCACTGGCATCTGATTTCTCAGAGGACATATTGCAAGAAAAGATAGAGGGTAAGGAATAAAAACAGCAATGTGATGAACAGAGTAACGAAGTTAGTGAATTAGAGTCGCATTGGTTTGGGGGCGTAGCTCATTTTCTTAGGGTGAGAGCTCTGGCTTAGTGTGTAAGGGTAGCAGGGCTGATGCCTTTGCTCCTCTGGGAAGAGGAAAGAAGCGAGCACAGGGCTGGAACCTCAGTATTCACTTGCACCCGTGCGCAGCTCTTGCTGCTGGGAGTTTGTGGAAAGGCGCGTTCTGCCCTGAGAGTTAGGCCAATAATGGCCACCAGGGGGAAGCTCCGAACTGTTCCTGGATGTGATTTCTCAGGCTTCTGTTTCACTGCGTATTTATCCGCATATGTTGTGTTCTCTTGAATGAAATCTTGTTGAAAAAGGCTTGGAATAGTTGATAGCTAAGTAGGTGTCACAATTTCTTTTTAGCATGTAATAATGATTTGTTATAGAATCTTTGTAAAGGGTTGCATCTAATGTGCGAATGCAATTTCTGGGTGTTTACTGATGCTGATGTGAACAGCCTCACCTTTGAATAGGAAAACCTTAAACGAGGGAGGCAAAGCTTTATGTCAAGAGTCCCTGAGTATCGCAGTTTGGGGTGGGCTGTCTGCTCTGGTGCACATTTCTGTGTGACAGAGGACACAGCTCTTGAAACTTCCACTCCTTGTGGATAGGTTTCACATTTGTAAGGAAGGACTAACTCTGCTGTGTTGTGCTCATCCACTTAAACAGATAGAACACGCCTGTAGAGTTATTTTCCCACTTCTGCCATGCAGTGGAATGGTGGGGGATGGAATTCACACAGTGGGTGAAGCTGCTCTGTTCTGATTCTGTTTCAGCCCAGTAGGTTCCTAGCCCTGAGACAGGTTATCCTGGAAAACAGCGCACCAAGGAGTAATGCACGAGGTGGAGCAAGGGCACGGCACAGGTCTTCAGCCAAAACGTGGCTCCTGGAGGTCACAACCAACTTGCTTTCCTGCCTAGTGCCACAGCTTCCCTCCAACCCTATGCATTCATTCTGTGGTTTTTAGAAAAAATAATAATAAAAAAAAGTTATCAGTCTGCTTGACACTTGGAACCTGAGTGGAAAGTAACGAGTTCAGCAGGATGGCAGTACTGCAGCAGGAGCATTGCTGTGCCTAAGCAGCATGGATAAGGGTTCAAACAAAATGCTTCATAACAAACACTTGCAGACCTGAAAAATGTTGACCTGACGGTGGTTTCTGTGCTATGAAATTTGTTATTACATTTTAATAACATGAAACATTTCTTTCCTTTAATGACTACAAGAAATATCGGAACAGGAACGCTTCCTGTTACATCAGGAGACGCTTCCCGAGCAGTTGCTGGCAGACAAACAGCTGAGCCTCAATGATATGCCGGTGCTGTCTGCCTCTCAGCTCATTGATGTGAGTACCCCAAGTTCTCTTCATCACACCGGTAAAGCTCCAATATGTTTTCTGCCTCCGGTGTTATAAAATAAATGAGATCGCAGCTGTTTTTTATCTCTTACATGACCTGCTAACCACCTAAAGGTCTGGTATGTGAATTTGTTTATCTTAGTTAGCTTCCACCAGCAGCAAATAGCGAAATATTTTTTTAGTTCAGAATTTCCAGAATTTCCCTGTTGAACATGTGTCTGTGAGCACTGCTAGGCAAAGAAGCAAATCAGACCAGTGCGAGAAGATGTTTTGTGGGTCTGAACTGATTTCTGGTGATGAGACAATTTTTACCTTCTGTCCCATCCTCAGTAGGGCAGAACTTGGAAGGCAGAAGGAGCAAAGAATTCTAGCTGAGTGAGGAAAGGTGCTTCAACCTAGAAGAAGAAGAAGGAGCAGGAAAGGGCTTTTAGTCGCCTGTTGCAAAGAGCACTGACTGCCTTTCTCTCTTTAAAACCAAACAACAGAAAACCTGCGTTCCAGTTCTGGGATCAGGACAGCTGGTGGCTCTTCCTCACTGCTTCCTGACGGTAGCCAGGAACCGGTAGCTGTGCAGTTCCTGCCCCACTGGCAGCATATTTTGATCAGCCAGTGATGCACACAAAAAATATGCGATGAGTAGCAACAGCGCGCTGTAAAACAAACCATGCTGTGTCTGGGTGTCAGTCCAGCAACTTGTTACTTCTCTGTCATCTGGTGGAAATCCAGAAACTGGCAGGGCAGCCGTTAAACTTCTGTTTTGTCAGGGCGGCGCAAACAGTCTGCGGAGTCTGAAGTCATTGCCTGTGTCTCTAAGTGAGTTAGGGAAGAGTGGGCAGCG
The DNA here is from genome assembly GCA_013399715.1 of Alectura lathami. NCBI lineage: Eukaryota > Metazoa > Chordata > Aves > Galliformes > Megapodiidae > Alectura > Alectura lathami. Next base: position 47,269 of record VXAV01004227.1, read on the forward strand.
CCACAATTGGGCAGGTGCTGGCACCAGGCCAGTTTTCCTTCTGAATTCTCTCTGTTGTCAAACCAGCTTCCTTTCTCGCTACTTGAAGCGTGAGAATGAAACTTGAAAACCGTGAACAAAGGGTGTATTAATGCTAGTTTTGCTTTCAAGTACCAATTTAGAACTTTATGAGGGGAAAAGTGAAATGTGAGTAGCAAACTTACCTGTTTCTTAGAGATGGAAAGGCAGTACATGTGCTTGTGTACTGCTTCAAGCTTTAATTGTCAAAATAATCCTGGGAGCTCATTTTATTTGTGGAGCTGAGCTCTAGCTGCAGTAGTCCAAGAATGTTACAGCCTTAAATGGCATTTAAATTTGAAACCTAGCAGCCTTCCATCCAGTGTCATTTGTTCACGGACCATTGTCATGTAGGTGGAATGCTGCCCTAAAACCTGAAGTATATTCCTTGCTATAAAAATACTAGCTGTTGAATCGAGGCATATTTTCATGAGAAGGTCATGTAAGTGGAAAATACACGGTGGTCTTCACATAGTGAGTTGTTCAAGCTATCAGTTACATTAGTTTGAAGGCTAAAAATAATGCTCTGCATTAATCTTTCACATCATAGATGTATATATGTGATGAGAACAGAAGGGCCAACGAGTACGACTTCAAGAAAGCACTTGATCTGCTGGAATACATTGATGAGGTAGGAAAGGTTTTTGAGGAATTTCTATTGCAGAGACTTTTTTTGATCATGTAAGCTAGGATGTTGCCTCTGTAGTTAGTGAGGAACATATAGGCTTAGTGTACAGTAGTTAAAAATAGCCCCTAATGTGTTTTTTGGTTTGTTTTCTAAGTCACTGGAGATTTAATGCCAAATGTGGTTTAGATCACTGTAAAAAAAAAAAAAAAAAAAAAAAAGGCACTCCTCATCTTCAGTTCCCATTTATAGCCGAGTTTCCTTTGTAGGGCCCTGCTTCCCCACAGGCGTCCTGCAGACAGGATGAGCACTGTCTGTTCAGTTGCTCCGTTCTTGTGTCTCTGCTGTTGGCAATTATCTTGTGGCAACCAGAGAAAGGTGGCACAAAGCCCCCAGCTTTGCAACACGCCAACAGCGTGGAACTGCCGGCTCGCTGTCTGAGCTGGGGGTGCTTGCTGCCCTGCTCTGTGCTCTGGTAACCTGTTAGGAGCAGCTGTGAGCGTGGAGCAGTCAGCTTCTGAGGAGCATTGAGCCTGAAGTGAAAGCAGTCTTCACTGATAAGCTGAAGCTGTGTTATTTCCATGAACGACTCCAATTTTCTCCTGCACACGTTGTCACCTGAACGTGTCCTGATGTGGACACCAGCCCATGCCAGCCAGCCTGGCCCCACCGAGAAAAGAGGCTTGAGTTCAGGCACCATTTAGCACCTTAAAATAAAACTTGCTATGCTGCCTCGCAGATGTTGTTGGTGCGCTTCTCAACACGGCCTTTCCAGGGGGAGGTGGCTGCCTTCTGCAGTCAGTGGGGGCATGGAAGGCCTGAGCTGTGCCGTCAGTTTGGATGGGCGCGAAGCCCTGTGCCGTGCGGCAGCACCACCAGCCCCTCTGTTACACAGGACGAGTTTCAAGACAGCGCTGGGTGTTAGAAGGGTCTGATGGGTTGGCACAGTCTGTGTGGCACGGTGATTTATATTTTTTAAACAAATTGTAAAATGTCCTGTCTTTTCTCCTTAAATGATGTGAAGGAAGAGGAAGTGGATGTAAATGATCTTAAACTTAAGATTCTCTCTGTGGCTCTCCGAAGAGATGGGTGAGTGCAGTATGAATGAAACTGTGACACAGCTTTTCCCGAGTGGCGTGTCGGTTCATCAGAAAGATTGAATGTCATAGGATAAGGTTCATAAAGCATAAAGTAACTGATCAGAATGTACATGAAACCCCCATTAAAAAAAAAAAAAATCCGTAGTACTTTGCTTTGCTCACAGGCAACCCACTGTGCATTTTCAACACCTGGGAAACAGGAATGCAGCAATACAGCTTTCATTCCTGAACACTTTGCCAAGGTAAAAGCAGTGGCCGATGCTCAAACTTTTTTTCCCCTTTGAAGCATCTCCAGATGGAGCTTTTTAAGAGCACCGTGTGCAGAGGTCACTAGGTCACTCTTACAAACTTGTCCTTCATTTATTCTTGACCATCGAAGCACTGTAACAAACTAGTGGCTTTTTTTTTTTGAATTAAGCTCCTCTGAGCTGTAACCGAGCACACGACATTTGTATGTGTGAACCTGTTCTGATCGCCTTTGAGGATTAGTCAGATTTCCTATGTCTTTTCTCTTGTTCTCTTGATTTTTTTTTTTTTTTTTTTTTAGCTGTACAGTTCTCTTCATAAGTTATTCTTTGACTTGCAGGTGGTCCAGCTCAGAAGGCAGAGATGATCCAATCGAAGCATCTAAAGATAGTATATTTGTGAAAATATTGCAAAAACTATTGAAGGAGGGTAAGGAGTACTTAAATACGCAAACTTCTTGAAATTCAGTTTGTTTCAGAAACTGCTTAAAACTAATATATAAGAAGAGTAACATAAGTGTGCTCTTAGTGCACTACACGTCGAGGTTTTTATCGCTCTGGATTACAGTCATGGGGGAGTGAATTCTCTCTGTGCTAAGGAAATGAAAGAGATGAGCTCCCTTCTTGGTTCCAAGTTACAGCTGTAAGGAAGGGGTGTTGGGGAGGGCAAGGAAGAAGCAGCTTGAAGTCACAAAGGGGCAATCTTTGCTGCTGCTACGTGTGAACTCTGTCCTCAGAGTTGAGAATACACCACGTCAGCAATATAGAAATGAAGTTCCTCAGAACAGCCCCAGTTCTGTGTGTTGAATCCTGTTAATTTCTTCCCTTCTGTAAGATCTCAGAGCCCAGGCTGAAGCACTGCAACGGATAGTAGAAGTATTTCTTATATGACAGATCCTTTATTTCCTTTGTCTAAGGCTATGTAAAGGCTTAGATTTCATGTGTAAGGGTTTTTAGGCTGAACAACAAATTCAGGGAGACAAGCATTGGGAAGCTCTGTTTGGGCAGGAAGCATTTCTTACCCTCAGGTTTACAGTCCGCTGGAGTTTTGCCGCATTTCTTAATATGCGTAATGGAATTGAGAAGATATAATGCTAAGGAAACACAGAAACGGGAGTTTACTTAAAATGATCTTAAATGCAGAGTGCTTTTATTATTTCTGTAACGAAAGGTTTTGCTTTGTAGGAATTAAGTTAAGTGAATATTTACCGGAGGTGAAGGACTTCCTGCAAGCCAACGAGCTTGGCCAGCTGAAGTACAACGCTTACTTCCAGTTTGTGTTAAAGGCCACCTACGAGCTCTACGTTCAGGGACAAGCATGATGGTTATCGCTTCTGAAAATACTTATTTCTGAAGTACTGTTGAATTCATATCTCCTTTTTGTTTGTTTGTTTTGTTTTGTTTTTTACATTCTGTTGTTGTTTTGATAAAGCTTTGGAGTAAAGTCTCTGGAGAGCAATGGTCTTAAATTTGTATACATTGACCCTTTGCTAGGGGAGGCAGGGGTGTGTTTTCAGGTAAAAGAGAAATAAAGCTTTCATTTTCCAGACGGTTTTGTAAACTGGCTATTTCATTTTATCTGTCCATTCGTATGAGTCCTGCCTGATGGTCTAAGCAACGCGTGGACACAGTGAAATGTGGGACCAGCTAATGAAGGCAGAGCTCTTGCTTTGGCTTCGCAGGGCTGTGATCTGGGTGCAGATAATGTACTGTCAGCAGCAAGTCGGGGTGGCTGTGTCGCTTGCTTAAGGAACACGTGCTTACTCTGCAGAAGAACTCTCGGCCCTCTGTGTGGGGCGCATTGTGTACGCCTGCTGTGGGAAGCAGGTGATTCCAGTCCTGCACTAAGGGCTGCTGTTGGGATGCCGGATGCCATTAGTTGCTCAGCTCACCATCAAGCACGGTTTTCAGCCAAATTGCTCTGTTTCAGACTACACCCTTCTTTCAGTTGGTGTCTGATTTTATATTTTATAACACCAAAGTTACCTTTTCAAAGCACTGTAACATTTTATCCAGCTGTAACTGTCACATAAATTACTCCTAGATTGCTAGAGCTCATCTTAAATATGAGATTGAAGAGCTCAGAGCGCAGTCCTTCAAAGCAACTGCTTGAACCTGGGCTGGCAGACCTGGGGAGCAGCTCATGGGAGTGGGGGCCCAGAGCTTCCTTACTCGGCAGCTCGTTCCTTACTGGTTGATGCTGCTGGGTTTGTTTGTTTTTTTTTTAAACCCCACTGTCAGTTATCTCTCACTTTTCAATTTTAGTTATTCGGACTGGTGGCAGATTTTAGTTTTTCAGCGAATGTTACTTTAATCTGACATGTTTGCACCCTTTTTTATGAGTAGCTCAGCAGCCAGAGAGTGAATGCAGAGTGAGCTGCATGCCCTTATGTTTTACTTGTCTGGCGAGATGCCTGCTGCAACAACTTGATCCAACAGCTGAGAAGGTCAGAAGTTAAACTGGTTGAAGAGAGTCCAGTTTCTAGTTTTAAAAGCACAGCTCCCCTTCCGCTGCTTCCCCTCCTCCCTGTACTAATACAGTAAGCTGGGCTGAGAGTCTGAACATGTTTGGAAGAATAGCTTTATCTAGAGTGGTTCTAACTAATATGGGAAAGAAATGCATTAGCCGTCATCTTCTAAGACTGTTCTCGGAAGCAAATGGTGCTCTTCTGCAGTCGTGCATGGCTGCTAACGAAGTGTGGGTGTACTCCTAGCTGTGGCTCCAAAGAAGCGGCTCACTTAAAACGTTAGAGGAGCTCCACATGCTTGTTTAAATATCGCTTCAAAGGTGGCTTCGTGTTATTGATATGCTTAAAATTTGAGGAGAAAGGGAGTAATCTAACAGGTGATAGCTGTGCTGAAATGTGTTCTGCCTAGACTTTTACTGGACACGTTTTGCTTGAAAAGGAATCTCTAATGGACTGTCCCCAGTGAGGTGCGTCACAGATAGCCCACCCTTTACGCACCGTCGGCTGGCTGCAAGCTGCCAGGGCTGGCAGGGTAAGCCCAGGAGAGCTTTCTCTACAAGCTCACCCACAGCTATCAGCCTGCTCCACAGCGCCTGGCTTCTTCGCAGGGATGGCTTTACTCCGGCAGGTCCTCAGGAAAGCATCAGCCGCGTAGTCTTCACCATTAATGTTTTATTCTGCTGCGGGGTTGGGAGGTATTTGGCATTCGTACAATGCCTTTCATCCGACTACTGCCAGAACAGAAGGCTGCAGGCAATAAGTTTACTCAATAAAACCTCATTAAAATAACTTCCCTGCCTGAGTTGAAGTTAAGTGTTCTCCTACTAGGAATGCCGAGTCGGTTCGCTGTTGCGATAGGACGCTTGAGAAGCCGGGGATTTGGGGCTGCTGGCTGTGCTCCGCTTCATTACATAATAGCTCCTGTCTCGGGTTACTGTGCGGGAGATGCCCTCTGTCACCGCTGCCTGTCAGAGGTCAGGCCAGAGCTCTAGGTGCTTCCCAAGCTGGAACATCAAACCTTCAGGTTTTGGTTCAAAGAGCTTAAGAAGTGTGGCCAGCTCCTGTAGGATAAGGTGATGCATGTTGTTCCTGCAATCATTCCTTCCTTGCTAACGGGAAATGCGGGCAGTACGCAATGCCCACGGTTCCACCCTCCGCTGTCCTCAGAGTAGCGGGAAGGTTCATCGCTTGTGGGTTGTGCTAAGTTTCATAAGTTGCTCATTGTGGGTAGTGGATTTCTTTGTGCCCACCTTCGGAAACTAAACTGAAACATTTTCTGACTTGCAGCTAAAATCAAACTGAATCGGTGAGCCGAGTTGAGCATCAGCTCTACCTGCAGAAAATCACCTTATGCAGAGCTTGAGGAATTGCACGCTGTCACCAAACGCTCTGCTGTAGCCTGTATTTGGGCTAAGGGCAGTGGAAGAGCCACCACGCTGAAGGGCCATTCGGAATGTTCACGTGACAGAAGCATTAACATTTTAGGCAGGATTTCTGTCACAAACATGACTTGATTTCAGGGTCAAAGCCCGATCAATGCAAACGACCGTATTGTGGAATCCGTGAGTGCTGCAGTTCTGTAAATAGATTCGATGGCAGCAATTCCCCTAAGTGCTTTTTGGCTTCTGATTTTTGTTCTGCCAGGTGCAGATGACAGAACTGAGGAACAGTGTGAAGCTGAAAAACTGTGAGGGAAGAGCGTCTTGTATCCCCAGTATGCATCAACATGGTAACATGACAGGAAATGGAAACGTGTATCTGAAAGAAACGGGGAGCAGCCAGAGGTGAAGAGGAATGAATGCTGCCAGGATGGAGGATGCACAAGCTGAGAAGAAATGCTGTTTGTTCTCTGTCGACCCTTCTCGCCCTGCCTGGCAGCGGAGAAAATAACTCCAGAAAGGCCTTCGCTGTCAGGAGACTCCTCACAGCACGAACGCTACCAGCGTAACTCTTCTTCCTCCTCTCCTGACTTCTCCATGCTAAATTGTAGGAGGGTTTCCCTTCACCAGCTGTGCCTTTAGAGACCATCCCGGAGGCCGATTTGCATGGACTCAGTGCCAGCGCCCCAAACCTGCTTGTGTTATCTCCTCCCCGATTCTTCATCAGCGACCAGAATTTCTGTATAAAATCTTCCAAGCATCCCACGTGGAATCTCTGCCTACACACCCACAGCTGAAGGGGATGGCCCGGTTCTCTTCACTTGCGTGGCACCTCTGCCAGGCCAGAGATGACTTCTCTGTGAGGCAGCGGCTCCTTTTTGGCGGGCTGAGGTGACGCCATGGCTGAGGGCGGCCGTGCTGTCCCCTGGCAGAGCTCAGCGGGCCAGGAAAGGGGATGCGGTAAGGGCAGCGGCAGTCGCGGTGACACCAGGCTCCTGGGATCAGAGAGCCACTGGGATTCGTACTTTCCCTGCTCTCTGTCTTCAAGCATTTCTCTATCGTTACCCCGTACAGTTATTTTCCATTTGTAAGATCACATCCAAGAAAAGATACGTGACAACCCAGCGTGCAAAACCGTGGCTTGCACGCAGCCGCGCAGAGCAGGGTGGCCTGCACGCCACAAATCTCCCCTCGCACTCAGGCTCCCCACCAGCTCCCTCACCCCGAAGCGGACCTGCCCCTGCCCGAGCGCTCGCAGGAAGGCCGCGGCCCGCTCCTCCCTCGCGCCTCCTCCGCGGGCTCCCGGCTCCCTCCCGGCCCCTGGGGGAGGCCGGC
>VXAV01004228.1:13642-25750 GCA_013399715.1 Alectura lathami
ATATTTTTAAAAGTAAACATGTTCTACTGATTTCTTCTTTGGCAAGACTGTAAACAGACGCTCTGTTAGGCATGACCAAGGGAAAGTTGTAACATAAATAAAGTACTAACATAATTAAAATGTATCTTTTTAAATCCTGATAAACCTAGTGGGGGTCTTACATCTGTGTGTGAAAAAAATCCATTATCTTTCATGGAAGGATGGGGTGCTAATATTTCCCAAATAGTCATTTTCTAATATATCAATCATATCTGGCTGGTCTTTCTTTAGTAAATAGCTGGAACCAATTTAAGTATGTGTTACATTTCATTTCAGTGAAAGGGGATAAAACTAACTTTTTTTTTTTTTTTTTTGTACAGACTTTAGTATTCTTATATATTATTTATAACTTGTGTCTTCCTTAACCACGATCTGGTAGTTCAGAGAGTTTTCTTGCTCTGCTAGCACTTGAGAACAGGAGAAGCAACTCCAGTCTCACATATTTTCAGTTATCCAATTTTGCCAGTGTGCCACATATTTTCACTTCTCAAAGCCACTGTGCAAGATGATAGACTCTGTCCTTGAAGAAATTAGTGTTTGTTGCTTTAATTTTGGTGGGAAGCTGGCATTTTGTCATTTCAGCTCATCATATTATGCATGTAATAATGTGACATGCTTAACTGCTAGCTTCAAGCTGAACATTTAATGTGGGATACACCTACAGTATTTTTATTTCAGAAAGCTGCAATTAGTCCTCAGAGCATCTTTCTAATCTGGAAAGATAAAGGCCATAGCCTGCACTTTTTGACATGGACTGTTTTGTTTTCACATGTTCAGAATATATCAAGATGTGGATGACAAGAGGCCATCTCACTCTATGTGTTCTAACAAAAGGAAAAGGTCTCTATGGATTTTCACGTGTGTGCGAGCACATGTGTTTGTGTGTGCTTTCATTTGTGTTTCTATGTTAAATATTATACAGTATGCTTCAAAGGTCGTTTGTTATTAGCATATACACTACTCAGGGATTTACAAAGAGTCCTCAAATTCCAGCCTGTAGATATGCCAAAGAATCTGCCTGTCTTTTTGAATGCCTTACACAAAATCTACTTTTCCCACTTTCTTTCCCTCCTTGCAACAAGCTTGCACTAAATTTCAAGCATGTTCAGTAATATGCTGATCAGGAGTTATTTTAAGCACACTCAAAAATATCGAGTGTCTATTAAATTAATATTTGTTATAAGGTGATAATGGGAAAATGAATCTTAAAACACTGTCTCCCTTAAAATATGTTGTGGTGAACATACACCTACATATGGAGCTTCCCAGATCACTGCAGCTGCTACTGCACTGAATCGTTGAGAAATCATCGCAGAAGTTCCAGCACGAGAACACAGCAAATTACATCCATTGGCACAGGTGTATGTAGTTTTACAATGACTCAAGTTAATTTAGGGCTATTTAAATAGGCAAGCAGAAGATGAGCCAGCAGTGTGTCCTTGCAGCCTAGAAAGCCAACTGTATCCTGGGCTGCATCCAAANAGTCCTAAGTGCAGGAGGGACATAGACCTCTGAAGTGAAGCACTGGAACAGGTTGCCCAGAGAGGTGGAAGCCCTGTCCCTGGAGACATTCAAGATCAGGGTAGGGTCCCTGTTCATTGCAGGAGAGTTGGACTAGATGACCTTTAAAGTCCCTTCCAACTCAAGCAATTCTATGATAAATCAAAAGCTGATTCCTGCCTAGGTTTGTGTTTGCAACCTGGATAAGTATCTGCAGCTGGCTATATAGCTTCATGGAAAAGTGTTGTGGAAAAAAAAAAAAAAAAAAAAAAAAACCACTGATTAGGAAAAAGGCCGTAGTAAATCAGTCTTATTAGGGTAAATCATGAATTCTCCTTCAATAGGTGAGTTNGACACCAGAGTGGTTATACAAGTCTATAGTTGTGATGCTGCAGTCACTATTGTTGTCTTTTTAATCCTGAAACAAAAATCACAGTCCATTAAGGACACCCAGACTGTTATGTTTAGTTTTTCTTCAAACACATATTACCAGCCTTGGGCAATTTTATGAACTGAGTGTGATATTTGCTCCAGTCCAGCTAGGTCTGTGCATTGTGCACCTGCAGCACAGCCTCCCCCTGTCTCCTCTTTTCTGGGAGCATTTTACAGATGAATATCACCATGTCTGCTCCCTAACCATATGAATCTTCCTTATCAACAATATCTTTTTCATTCAGAAGTGTACTAATTGAGAGATCTGATTACAAGATTTTAGCTAATAAGGATCTCCCAACCCAATAAAGGGTGACAATGAAAGAAAAAAAATAGAGACTCGCACATTGACTCTGGTTCAGGACCCAGCTGAAACCGTCTTTCTTTTGATAGCTAGAGGAAACAAGAATAGCTATAGAGTTTGCTGCTCTTTTAGCCCTCCCTGCTAATCATCTGAAGAAAAGGACAAGGGCTAATTAGAGTGAGGCTATTTTAGAATCAGGGAGGGGCTCCTTCAGCACGTGCAGCACATTTGGTCATTTATGATTGACCACATCTAGCTGAGGTTTCAAGCTCTGGTTTATATGTTTACCTGGGCAACTGTACCCCATAAAAGCAGATATGGATTATAATCCCTTTATGTCTATTTCTTATGTCAAATGTAATGCTTTAGGAATAGATTTAAGACTTTTGAGTTATTCCCACCCCCAACAATCATGTTTGATTTGATTAATCAGGGTTGAACAGTAGACTAATACTGGAAGATCTTTTAAGTAAAATAGTTTCTATATTAATGAGATCCAGTCCAGTTCAACTTTAAAAAAGAACAATTTTTTTTTTTTTTTCTGAGAGGGAAATGTCCTTTCTCCTGTTATTAAAATGAATGAGAGCTGTAAGATGATTTTTTAAGGGTTTTTTTTTCAGCCTAATTGACTTGGATTTTGCTCATCTATGGTAGGTTATGTTTTCTCATTGTAGAAGCCTTTTCCTGGTAAAATCATTCCCTTCACTAATGAGATCCATCCTGATATGACAGGAAGACAGCTCTTAAAACACCCACCGTTTTCTCCCATTCATTTGAATAGCAGCAAAGGGACATCTTTTAAAGTAATTTTTATCAGTGAGATTGGGCTGAATCTCATTAATAAAGAAATGATTTTACTCAAAAGAGCCTTCACAGTTGAGCTATAACTCAGATTAGTGAGATCTAGCCTGATTATAACTTTATAAGACATTGTACTTCTGCCATTCAAAGCATGCATCAGCTATGTAGAGATCATTGATTCTGTAAAAGCTGTTTCAGAAGGGCGAGTGTGAAAGGTGAGGAAGGTGTCTGGAGGTGTCTTTTTCATCATTTCATGAGCGTGGAAAGTGAATTCTTCCTTTTGTATATTAAGATTGGTTTTCACTATATGTATTTTTATTTTGCAGAGCATAAGAGGTTTGGATAAGTGGAAGTGTGCTAGAACACTGCTGTTTGACTTCACCAGACATTTACATAAGCTCTAGTCAAGTACCCACTTCTCTCTAACTTTGTCTCACAAAAAACAGAACAAACATATTGCTTGTCAGAGGTCAGTCTAAGCAAGAATGTCTGACATTTTTGTTTTAAAATGCATTTGCCTTTTTTTTTCTTTATATTTCGGCAGGAAAATAAGAAATAATTGATGAATGAGAAAGAAATTTCCCCTTAACAAAGAGAAAATCCATTTGAATTGCTGGAGCTGCTAGTGGGCTAAATAGTTTTGGCACAGATTAGTGCTGGAACTGGAAGTAAAATGGTTTTCTTTTGTTTTACAGGGGAAAAAAAATAAGTGGCCACCATAGTTTCCTTTTAAAAAGTTCACAGTTTATCAAAAATAATCCTTTGCTCCTGTCTCCTTTTTCCCATACTACTTTCTTCTGATTTTTTTCCCCAAAGTATAAGAAGAGAGAAAGCAGAAGAGGTAGGGAAGGACATTTTTATATGTTCTGAAATTAAAAATAAAATAATTTTATTTAAATTTTTGAGATTTTTTTTTCTTAAAAAGGAATATTTGGAGCAAAAAACCTATGGAAGGCTTCATTCATGTATTTTTTTTTTTTCCCTTAAAGAAACATGAATAATAGGAGTAAAAAATCTATTGCAGTTTTCATTTTAAAAGATTTCATTTTTCATTTGAAAAAAAAGAATTGAGTCAAATATTTCAAGCAGCTGTCATGGCAGATAGATGTGTGGGAACAATTGTTCACAAGCAGACTCTGAAAAGTTGATGCTTTCCAAGTACAAGACCTTCATCAAGAAGACTAGCCAGCAGAGCCGTACCATTTCATTACCTTTGGCTCCATAGAATCAGGGTATTAGACTACTGGAAATACTAGCTTTTTATTTTAGGCTGTATTTGGCATGCAATTTGGGTGCACTGCCTATTAGGACAGAGAGGAGTTTGCATCTCCAAAAGGACAATTCACCCAAGATGGATGCATACTGCAGTGAGTACAAGTACTGCACACTGAAGGACAGAACTAAGCTAACAAAAAGGGAAACTCACAGAATCACAGAATTGTAGGGATTGGAAGGGACCTCAGGAGATCATCTAGTCCAAACCCCCCGCAAAAGCAGGTTCCCTACAGCAGGTCGCACAGGAAGGCATCCAGGTGGGTCTGGAATACCCCCAGAGGAGGAGACTCCACAGCCTCTCTGGGCAGCCTGTGCCAGTGCTCCAATACCCTCACAGTAAGGAAGTTTTTCCACAGATCGATATGGAACCTCCTGTGTTCCAGCTTATGCCCGTTGCCCCTCGCCCTGTCACTGGGCACCACTGAAATGAGCCCAGCCTCATCCACTTGGCTCCCACATTTCAGATATTTGCATACATTGATTAGATTCCCCCTTAGTATCATCTTCTCGTGGCTGAAAAGCCCCAGTTCTCTCAGCCTTTCCTCATACAAGAGATGTTCCAGACCCCTAAACATCTTTGTGGCCCTGCACTGGACTCTCTCCAGAAGATCCCTGTCTTGCTTGTACTGAGGAGACCAGAACTGAGCACAGGATTCCAAATGTGGCCTCACCAGGGCAGAGTAGATGGGGAGGATCACCTCCCTCGACCGGCTGGCCACAATGTTTTTAATGCACTCTAGGATCCCGTTGGCCTTCTTGGCCACAAGGGCACACTGCCGGCTCATGTCCAACCTGTTGTCCACCAGGACACCCAGGTCCTTCTCCTCAAAGCTCCTTTCCAGCAGGTCAGCCCCTAGCCTGTACTGGTGCATGCAGTTGTTAACTCTGAGGTGTATTTCAGAGCAATGGTAGAAAGTCATAGAGATATGGGATTTGTAAGGTACAAAATAAAACACAATTGTTTAAAGGGAACATCTCCATTGGTCCTGTGTGAAGAATCATTTTCTTTGCACTATGGCACCAAGAACAGAGGTTTGCAATAAAGACTCATTTTTTTTTCCATAACACAGTTACTCTGATTTTGTGACATTTTATATGAACAGCATCATTTTTAGTTATTGCTTGCCAAAGTTTTCTAGAGACAGAAAATTTGATCTGGAGACAGATTTGAAAAATCAATACTAGCTTTTCTCAGGGCCAATAGCTTTCTCTGTACAGCCCCCCTGGATTTAGTTTCACAGGGCCCTTCCATAAAAAGAACTAAAGACCTCTTTACTTTTGCCTCCTTTCCTGTGCACGTTTACTTCAGCAGAAAGTGTGAATGCACACAATTTCAATCTGGTAGAATCATAGAATGGCTTGGGTTGGAAGGGGCCTCAGAGATCATCTAGATCCAACCCCCCTGCCGTGGACAGGGCTGCCAGCCACTAGCTCACTAGATCAAACTGCCCAGGAACCCATCCAGCCTGGCCTTGAACACAGCCAGGGATGGGGCAGCCACAGCTTCTCTGGGCAGCCTGTGCCAGCGCCTCACCACTCTCTCAGGGAAGAATTTCTTCCTGATGTCCAACCTAAACCTCCCCTCTTTCAGTTTGCCCTGTTACCTACATATTTGCACAAGTACAAATGGCTGCAGTCAAGTGTAAGATAACAGTGAGCTGAACCGTTTTGAGGAAAGGAGCACTGAAAACTGCTACCAGATTAGACTGAACCATGTCCTACTCCAAAACTCAGTACAGGGAATTTTTAATATACTTGATAACAGCCAGCGTGCAGAAGCCAAACAATCAGAACATCACAGCATAGCTGAGCGTGGCAAACTACACCAACAAGGCATATCAAAAAAAAAAAGTGGTGGTGTATAAGCAATTTTTCCACTCTGCAGATCCCTGAAAGGGACTTTTTTTTTTTTTTTTTTTTTTTCCTAGGAACTGCTATGTCTAACCTGAACCACAAGCAGCTGTACCAAGCTGGACAAGTCAAGAATGACCTACTATTATTAAAGAGCAGCACATCTTAAAGGAGAGAATCTAGATTATCATAGAGAAGCCTTGAAAAATATTTTGAGAACATCAAATTTATAAGCACCCTACCTTGAGATAACAGCTGCTATTCAAAACCTTATGTGAACAAGGATGGCTAAAAGACCAAGGGGCCACACCTGGGAAAGCTTAACCACAGTTTGTAAAAGAGATAGATCGCAGAAGGGAAGGAAGGCATTGTGTAGAGTGGGTCTGAGGTATTAGATGGTGATCAAGTGTACTTCAAATGGACTGCATTTGAATAAAGTTAGGTAGTAGGAGCTCCAGTGCTGTGTAGCAAATAAGCTCTAGGGTTGGAGTTAGTCACTGAATGTCTTACTACTTGCACAGCACTGCTTTTACTGACATGTTTCTGCTCCAAAAACTGCTGTGTTGCATACCCTATGGGAAATGTGGAGTCTTTGCAGGGGTTTTCATAATTTTCTATTCCCTGCAGGAGAGTGAATTCTATTTGTTTTGCTATATTTAGCACGGTGAGTGTCATCCCCCCACCCCTCATATCCCAGCCTTCACTATGGCTGAAAGATGAAGCCTGAGAGTCTTTTATGAGCTCATAAACAAATTAAAAATGACAAAGGGATCTAGATGGCTCAGTTTATTTATGTTATGGGCTGTCATTTCTTAGGTGAAGATGTGTTCTGCATGGAGTTAGTACCCCAGAGAAATAAGACCTTCTATCCTGCTCTCATCTGTACATACCTATGTTCTTTGCAGAAGGGACCAACAGTAGCTGAGAAGGGATCTGGCAGTTCAGAAACCGAGTGTTTGACAGAAGCTTGCATAGCACCTGCTTGCTTTATTGTCTGCTCCCTTCAGTGCACACTACACTCATTCACACATTGAAAAGTGAAGTGTAACATTCTGCTGCCTGGTCTTCTTAGACAATGCCTTTGTTCAGTTCTCAGTCACTGCTGGAATGTGCCAAGCAATGAAATGTCAGTCTTTGAAATATAGTTCTCAGGAGAATTTTTCTTCTTAAGCAAGTTTAACTTTATCTTATAATAACATTTAATGATGTCCTATTTAGTATTGTTCCCATTTTGCTTCAATCAGCCTTCATTATGAATGCCATGTTGCATCTCAACCCCTCTGCCTCTAAAATTCATGTCAATGCCAATATGTGGGTATTACTAAATACAGAGAATGCATAAGAATCAATTCAGCCAGCACTCCTCCACTTTCTCCGAATTCATTGTGTCACCTCCGCCTCCAGTGGCCTGTCTTGAAGAGCCCCTAGGTAATTCTTGAATGCATGGCACTGCTGCCCCCGGGCTCCCTGCAATGCAGTTGTGCAAAGTACCCATTCTTCTGTGTGTGTGTGTGTGAGAGAATATTTGTAAGCCAAGCAAGAAAAAAAATGCCTGATATTTTCATAAGCGTATGAACATTTGATCCAGAGGGAAGGTTCACATTTTCCACCTCTGCTTTTTAAAGTGGAAATTTTCACCTCTGGGCTAAATAGTTATTCTGTTGTGAACCTGCTGCAGGCAGTAATTAGGGGTGGTGGAGCCTTAAAGGCCAGACTTGGGTGAGTTTTGTAAAAGACTGGACACTAAGCTGAAATTTGAATTGTTTTCTGCATAGAATCTTAACGCAGAAGAGCATTGTGACCCTTTGTGCTACCCAAGCCCATAAATCCCACACGGTATTTTCATTCCCACCTACTGACTTCTCAGACTGCTAATGTCACAGTGGGTGATACAGATCTATCACATGGACAGGAAATAAATGTAGGAAATGTTAAAATGCCTTGCCAGCTATACCTTTCAAAGCTTTATATTTTTTTTATGTAAATAATGTCAGCCATAAATAGGAACACTGGAAGAAAATAGGATTAGGATAGGTGACAACAGTCCCAATGAGGAAGGTTTTGTGAGGATTTCTTACCCACCTCAGAGTCCAGCTACCTTCTCACCATTTCTGAGGTTTGTGTGTGGTGACTTGTGTCTGACAGCCAGTTGTCTCTGATGAGCTCACAGGTCCATCATTTCAAGGAAGGGTAAAAGGCAGAAGTAGGAAGGCATTCTGCATTTCCCAATTCTTTAGATATTTCTTATGAAAGATGAGAATATTCCTAAAAGACTGTAGGGTGATTTTCTACATTCTTTGGGCCCCAGTTCTAAATCAGGACTTTCTGCGCACCTTTGTGATTTTATCTTTCTTCATAACAAAAGATGAAACTACACTAATTACTGATTAGCTTCTTCTGATTTCCAACAGTGTTTCTCTCAGTTCATGAACAAGAAGTGACTGAGCAGATGAATTCCATTCCCTTTCTCATTCGGAACATCAGTTTGCAGTTTGTTAACAAACAGAATTTTAATTTAATTGAGAAAAATAAAATATTCTATTTTTTATAAACTTGATAAAAACAATGATTAACAACTGCATGGTTTATGGTGATTAAAAAGCTCATTTAAGGTCTAATGGAAGTTAACTTTTTTTTTTTTTTTTTTTACTAATGTTTTTAATTGATTCTTGATTTAAGTGGTAGCCATTTTTAAGTGGGCTGCTTTTGAAATGGACGTCTGGTAATAAAAAGATGAACATTAAATCATTGAGAAACTTTAAAGTATAAATCTACACTTTAGCTGTGAAATTATTCTAATTATTGATTTATCATATCAGAGGTTTAAAATCTGTCAATGATAAAGAACAAAGAAAATGCCTCAAGATACATATTCTCTTCACATTTTCCTGGATTCCACTCAACATAAGAATCAAAGGCCTCTCTCCAACACCTTGTTTACTAATGCAGATGCCATGACAACTTGCAGTATATTTGTTCTAACATTTGAAACGTATGTTGAACTTTTAAAGATAGCTCACTAGACATTTAACCAAATTAATTGCTCTACAAAGTAGTTTTGGAGTTATAAAGCAGAGTACAGATCAAACTTGTGACTAGAGGATGTTTATGGGCAAGCTGCTATATGGAACATTGCTGACAAAAAAGCTCCGAGGCAGTTGCTACTAATAGTAATGGGTATAGTTCTATAAAGTATAGAAACAATATCAATTAGAGATTCATACTCATTACACAGTTGAAAAGTGGTCCCAAACTTTTATGAAGCTTAACTGCATAGAGATGAATCTCTAATATTTTCAATCTACCTACTCAATTATAATTCCACATTAAAAATAGTGTTCCTATTCATACTGCTATGAATATAATTCATATTTATTGCATTTGCTTATATGGTAGTTGGCTTTAAAGAACAAGATCTTTACACCAGCATGAAAAGTCAAATCTTCAGATGTTGTAAATACTTCCATTGAATTTCAGTGAGCTCCTCTGATATATGTTATTTGAAGTTCTGGATTGAAGTGTTTTGCAGGCATTTATGAATATTTTTGAGTCTTGTGGAAGCATGGGACTGTTCTGGAATGCTCAGTGCAGTGGTTTTAGAGCAAAAAGGAAATAGGACTATTAGTAGTAAAGGATTTCTTTTACAGGTAGCAATGATCACACAGAATTCTCATGTGCTTACATGTTGGCTATCAACATGAGGACTAGTCATCCTACATTTTCCCCAAAATTTTGACTTGAAATACACAGCATGGAAAGAGGGTGAGATGACTGTGCTATACTGTATTTTTATTTGATACTCATTTTTTTTTTTTTTCAACAAAAAGTGGCTTTCAAGCTACTTCTAATAAAATCAACATAACTGCTATTCATTTTCTACTGTATTGTGCCCTTAGATAAAAACATTCTAAACCAACTGTATCTCTCAGTGTCCAGCAAGGATTTAATTATTATTCCTAAGGTTATGTTATATTGGTTGGAGATAATAAATAAATACAAAAATAGGAATGAAATACTTAGAGCCAGCAGGACCATTAGCAGTGTTGGACATAATTTCTGTTTTCCTTCTACAAAATGACTTCACATGACTGACATGTTCCTTGTATGTGATATAATAAGGACTATGGTGAAATCGTTTTTCCTCTTAGAGGGTAATGTGTGATATCATGGCAATGACAAGCATGAATGAGATGCCAACATTTGGCACTCTTTGGTGGGCAATGAAAACATTATCAGTGAGAGGTGTCCAGCAGCGTTAAAGAGTAACCAAATCAGGACAAGTTCATGTCTGAGTCAACATCAACTTGATAGAATTGCTGCTTTTGGCAGTTAATGTTGACAATTAGTACAGTGTCCTTATTGTACGTGTGAGGGACTTGAGTTCCTTTAGTGGACATAGAGTACAAAAGCCAAGGAAAGAGCTGCTGGGCACATAAATGTCTCATTGGAAGATAAGAATGTGTTTAGAAGGACAGATTTGTGTTGCTGGCCTTAATCCCTTGCCTTAAGTATCTTCTTTCTTATGGTCAGATGTAGCAGTGCAACTGAATAAAGAGAAGCATTTTTGACTGGCTAGTGTGCATCAGGTCCCATACACATACTGACTGACTTCACGTTACTTGTCACTTGATACAAGAGAGAGATCTGAATGATTTTCAGTCATTTCAGTGAAGGCTGTATTTGAAACCTGGTCCCAAAGCCGCAAGGCAAGTGTATTACATACCTGTCAACTAACAAGACTTGCCAAAATGAATTTACTCATATGAACACATGATCATTATTGCTGTTCACACTGTGAAACACTATACACTGTGACAAAAGTAAAAAGCAAGAGGATTATTATGCTAGACAGTCACTTACTAAATATATTTATTGTGGATAAATGAATACTCCTTTTACAACAAAAATGTGAGCTTTTGAAAAATTTCTAATATTGAAAAATGTGATATGGGCAATTTAGTAAAACTTGACCTTTTCCTCTTGTAAAGAACAAGCAAATATTTACATTTCCTGGCTGAACAAAGATTTTTGTACTGAAGACTACTAAATATTCCACACATCATGCACTAGTAGAAGCAAATGAATTCAGCAAGCAACTGGACTTCTCAGGCCAAATTTCTTTATGTTTTTACTGAATGCTTAATCATTCATCAGGTCCAAGTTATAAACTACTTACCAGTTAAAAACAAACAAAGAAACAAACATTGTCACATCAGGGGAATGTAAAGCACAAATTTTAGATGTTTGCATGAGAAGGATGGATCAGTGAACTGGTGAAGTTTACAGGAAGTTCACTGAAAAAGAGTTCCTTTAAATGGAATTCTGAAGTGTACTTTCTTATATTAAAGTCCCACAGGAGAGAAAATAATCTAAGAGTATAGAAGAACATTTAGAAGTTAGTTCTACTGTCAGGTCTAGAAAATTTACTCTGTCTTCCAGGTGTTTTCAGTGACCAAGGACTAAAGACTTGTCAAAGATTCCAACTAGCCACATAAGAGGTAATGAAACAGATGAATACCAGTTCCTTGCACAATATCAGTTGATCACATTTCCAAAAATTTTACTATAAGCATAAAAATAGAAATGCTTTTAAACGCCTGAGACAGAATGTTAACCTCTGTGTTTTAAGATCCGTATTACAAATTAACGTTGTATTTTGCACAATATTACTTTATCTGCAAGGTGCTAATCTACTTCATACTATTACCTCGTACAGATTTTATTAACTTGAAGATGTATTCTCTACCTCAACCACAAAAACTTTAGCAAAAATGAGTGTTACAACTCACTGAGTTGAGTAGGCTCCCTGTTTTTCTTTTTTTCTTTTTTTTTTTTTCCTGTGTGATGTTTAACTCACCCAGTATAACAATAATAATATCATAATAACAACAGTAATAACAACAGAG
>VXAV01004228.1:57922-71598 GCA_013399715.1 Alectura lathami
GTCTTGGTGTAAGGTTTGTGGGTTTTTTTTTTTTTCAATAAAAAAAAAAAAAAAAAATCAATCTTTCTCCCTTTCAGCCTGTGGCAGCAGTGGCTGGTAATGTGCCATTGTGCCATTCTAGCTTATCCCTTAGTGATCCTTTCAGTCGCAGTGCCATGTAGTGTCAGAGATTACAGGAAAACAAAGATCTCTCTATGTGCAGTGAAACAACAAAAGCAAAAGTAAATAAAAAGATGATGGGTCCAAAAGATGATAAGAAGCCAAAGTCATATATATATTTCATTCAAGAAGCACTGAACTAGTTGATATGCTTATTGACCACTCATGCTCTTTCAGCTGTCTTTCTCAAGACCTTGGATTCATTCCCACTGTAATGTGCATGTTCCACATTTATACCTCTTCTTGCAGATGTGCTGGATGTTATCTTATCAGATATTGTCCAAAATAGTCCCTATCTTGGATTGCTTTTATTCCGAATAAGTTTTGCATACAAGTCAAAAAGTATGTGGCAAAGCACAGAGTTCAATAACTTGAGGTAAAAGTTGGAATTGGACCCCTATTTTTTAAACCAAACTACAAAACAGAGCTTTTTCCTTCATGTATGTCTTACATGGCAGTAGATGCTCCCACTTTTAATAGTGGTTTCCAGTCTAATGTATTAACTTTAATTTTCAATGTTGTAGATGAGAGGAAAATCAAGTCCAGTATGCCTAATCCTAGACTCATTATTGACTCAGGCATAATTCATATTGGTTTAAATCAGTCTGAGTGGATATTTTTATGTATTACTCATCCCACAGTCATTTCTATCACTATCTACAAATATCAGTAACAAAATCCTCTTCACAACACATTCCCAAGGCAGCATATGTGATTATAAGAATATCTTACATTTTTCTAGTGCTTAACATTTCCAAACGGCATACACACTAGGGTGACCAACTTCAAACTATAAATGAGAAGGTCAAACAACAGGAGTAGCTCTTCTATTGCAGCTTATGTTCTTCTGCATGTTGCATTGTCACATTGATGAGTTCCCCTCCACTTGCACAACTCTGCACGCCTCCTCTTAGCAATGAGAGAACCACTTCCACCACTTGGTCAGTTTGAGTGAACCACACAAATTCTCCTTTGCTATAGTAGATCTTTATCATGTACACACAGTTAGTGTTAAATAGACATAAATTTTGTCCCTCAGATTGTTACTTCTCTGAACTCCCTTTACAGGCCTCATTGAAACCCCAAAATCCTTCTCTCATATGTCTGTGGAACAGACTTTTCTCCATAAATGGAAAGACCTGCATAGCAGGAGATGATCAAGGAAACAGAAGACCCCATCTCTTGTACTAGGAGCAATACCTTTGCAAGATCATAATTTCCATGTAAGGAAATAACTAAATACCTTATTTGAGTAAAGTAGTCTTTTTTTTAAAAAAGGACCTTATCCTGGAAAGGGTACAGAGACCTCACCAATCTGTTCTATGAACTGCTTCCACTGTGGCTTACAACAGAGATTGCATAACACCTGAGCATATATATCCCCTCAAATTAAAACCTATCAGTGTATCAGTGTAGAAAACGTACAGATGTGAAATTATTCAAAAAAATGTTTTAAGATATTTTGAAGAAACATCTTACATTAGTTGATGATGGCAAAGCATTTAAGGAAGTTGTAGCTATAGGTAAAAGTTGTGTGATTCATTGTGATATTGCTGAACCACAACCATAAAGCGAGCAGTAAGCAAAGCAGCAGATTTATTTATTTATTTATTTATTTGAACAGAGGAAAGAGAATGAGCATTCACCCACCAGTGAACTTACAAAATGTAGACAACTTATTTGGCAGGCAGAGATGGACTTATCCTGGCCATGCTCTGGGGCATGATGTAGTGGTATCAAGCAAAATGATGAATTTAGTTCAGTTTATCCTGCCTAACAGTACTGTGTTTCTTCAGGCTCGGTGTTACTCACTTGAGGGTATGAGCAGAATGAATGCAGACCTTGGTGTATGAACAAACCAAATAACAAGCCACAGAGGAAGTCCTCAGTGTCTTGTGCTATGCTGCCATAGCACTTTTGATTTGAAAAGTATCATACCTCCAATTCTGTGACTCAATAGCTACATTTGAATCAGCAGAGCTTGTGGGAACTCCAGGGCTTAAGGGAGGAGCCAATATTTTGTAGGTAGGACACCACAGAGGCAGTGCCCCCCACCGACCATTGAATTCCTGCTGGAGCCACTGAGGAGAGATGCTGCTGAAGATGTGTGTGGCAATAGCTTTCCCCACTCCGCATTCCTAGCAAAAGCTGAGCAAGAGTGAGGTAAAACTTAGTCTCAGTGTGGTAAAATACAACCAGTAAGCAGATCTGCCTTTGTGCAAGGCAGAACCTTATAGCTAACAAATTTGAGCAATATCCTCAGAGAAGTACAGTACCCTGCTTCTTCTCCTTCAAAAATATCCTTGAATATTGTAGATATACAAAGAGCGCTGATAATTTATAAGAGAGAGAGGGAAAGAGCTTGTTTGCAAAGACTGCAGTTACCTAATTGCATGTTCTCCAGGCTATAGTGTGCCTGAGTGTAAGTGCATCAAAGATACCGCTTTCTTCCTTATTGGTTAAGGGTTAATATCAATTTGTCTTTACTGCTCAAGTGTTTCAGGGACAGGTATAATACAAGGTTGATAGAGAAAAAAAAAAAAAAAAAAGAAGCAGAATTTGTGAGGAAGAGAGGAGGCTGAGGTGGGGGAAATTAAGAAGATTTTTTGGTGAAATGTCTTTCATCCTTCACAACTTTGAACACTGGGAGAGTACTTTTCCTCCTAGTTAGCTGTATTACCAGCAGAAAAATGCATGAATTAGACTGCTTGAAATGATTTAAAAAATTATTTTGTAATTTTCTTTTTAGAGATGTGTCCAAATTTCCTTGGGGAGGAAATAATCTCACAATGAGAGTGAATAACAAGTTACTAGCAACTGAGACAACACTAATTATTTAACTGTAATATGAACAGTATGTAGTCAACATTAATTTAACATAAACATTCACAGCTACTATAGTCCAAAGAGATATATAGAAGAGGAGTTAGTAAACATCTCTTTGATTTGTTTTTCACTGTCCTATGCATGAATGCGGTATGATAACTGTTGTCCTGATCTACAGACTCTCCAAAGAAGACCCATAAGTTAAAGGGCTCTTACAAAAAGTCAGCATAGGTGTTCGTGTTGTTAAAATAAAGCATGTACTTCATTACTTTGGAGTCTACAGTGCTTAAAAACAGCAGACCTACATTTGCCAACTGAGCCCATCTTTTTCTCATCCTCCTTTGACCACTTTATGTGGCTTTGTTTGATTTCATCACTTCCAGATTTCATCACTTCCAGATCTGGAATATGAAGGGGTAAGAAGGGTCACTTGCTTTAGCGCAGTAAGGAGGAACAAATGACTGACAGAATATTATTTAATTCCTGAAATAATGACTAACCTGCAGCCTTTTATCAGCTGCTCTCACTGCTTTTTATACAATCAGGCCAACAAGAAATGTGAGTTAGGGCAAAATGTTTGTGTGTGTTTTACAGATGAGAGGCTGAGGACCAGCAAACCTGGACATGTCTCCAAACCACAGTTCAGAAGCTCTTAAAGGCAGTCCAGCGAGCACAGAATAAGCTGGTCTATTTTCAGCTCAGTTCTGTACAAAGATACAAGGTTCTGTAGGCAGGATAGCCCCAACTGACACATTTTGGTCAGGCTTATTTCTTAATGGAGGAAATTAGCCTGGTCTCAATGTCCCATTGATTTAGCTATATTGTTCAGGACCTGGTACTGTGAGTGCAAGCTGCGGTATTCTCATTCAGCACTGCATTGCTTAATCACATGCCCATGTGAAAAGACTGTTAGGAACAGCAGTTAGACACTGATTTGAGACGAACATTTGACTGTTCTCCCACCCCTGCATAAGGCTGACTGAGGTAGATATGCATGCACAGGTCACAGGGGTAATGAGTATCACTCACATTGCAGAGCCTGTGCGATACAGCTGTGTTCATAGCTGTGCAGGAGGTTTGCACTGCCTCCTCATTTGCAATGTGAATGAATCTCGCCTTAAGCCTGAATGCTGGAGCTGTGTTTCTAGAGAATCAATGAATCCAAGGCAAAGCTTGAGCCCTGGGGCTGCTGAGATACTGCAGTGTACTCAGTTTCTTCTACAGCTGGGCTATACAGGCTCATAGATGGAAAGATTTTTTTATGGTGGCATACAGATACATGGGGTACACAGGAAACCAGAAAACTGAGGGTCTGGCCAGCAGTCTGAATAAAGTGTTTTATTTTCACTGCAGCATACTCCTGTCTCTTTTGCATGGCAAGAGTGACTTTAATGACAGGGTCAAACAACTGTGACATATTGAACAAACCTACAATGGGTAATGGACACAGTTATATTTCATGTAGATTAGTCACACCAAAAGAAAATTTAAAATGGGAATTAAAAACAAAAACATTCTTTCATACTTTTTTTTTTTTTTTACCTTATTTTGAATGATCAAAATGATCATATTAACATTGCTCTTCACCAAAAAAAAAAAGTGCTTATGATGTTTCTAAACCCTGCCTTGTTCCCATTGTAAGAACAGGGAACTTTGAGAATGATTTCAAGACATAAATCAGGCTAAGAACTAGTATTTGCAATGGATAAGTATCTGTCTAACATTTTAACAACGAGCACAGCACAGTACGTAAAGTGTAATGCAATAGCTCCCGTATTTATTCTTGTTTTGCAGAAAGCAGAAACTGTTCTTGCCATGCATTGCCCCTATTATGTTCCTTCTTGGGAACCTGAGACCTTTTGAATCTATCTTCTGAGCCATCTTAATATGCAGAAGAACAAAAAGATCACAGTGTCACTGATGAATACATTGTAAAGCCAAAGCCATAATTACAAACAACAAATGGAAAATGTATGCATATAGATAGAGAGAAAAAGTACCATATGCAAGAACAAAAATAATATTTTTTCACCATATTTATGTTATTTAACCCTCTCCCCCTCCCATTCTTCTCTTCCCTGGCTCTTCTCAAAGAAATCTTTCTTTCAATAGTCTCTTCAGACATGGAAAGGGACACCAAGGGGAACAAGGAATCAGCTTTCATTGATGCAGTAACTAAGAGCCATGGTCTTGGCCTAGACCCCTGACCCTCATGTCTGTAGCATTATACACAGTGTCTGGTGTGATCAGCACAACCTTGTTATTCAGCCTTTGTACTCTGCATATTTAATTTCAAAACACATTCCAATGGCAGCAGGGAAAAATTCACCCTCTTTTAAGTGTATGATTCACCAGCTCTTTAGAGTCAGTTGGTGGCAGATGGGCAAGTGTGAAAACTTCTATTTGTGATCTCACACTATATAATGAGCACAAGTCACCACTGGAATCGCAGTTTCTGTATGGAGAGTCCTGTGTAATCGCTTCCCTCTCAAAACTAGTTTTCTTAACTTGTGCTGCCATGGGAGCTGTGCCAAGAGGCTTGGACATGGTCAGTGTCCCCAGTGCCTCAGGAGCACCTGAGGCTTTCCAAGATTTCTCTGCATCAGGTGTTTGTCAACCCAGCGCACTCTGTTGCAGAACATCCTCTGCACTTTTTATATCTCTGAGTGCCTGGCAGTCAGGCTCTATTGTACCACCTTGGGTTCATCTTTACCAGAGAATGAGTAGCACCTGATCTTTGCCACTGTTAACCATTTAGAGTGCATTATAAAGCAGTAGTCCAGTTTGTAAAGTACTTCTTGCATTTTAACCTGTAAACTCTCTAACTTATGTACAAAGTAGTAACAATCTGTCCTGAAGCTTGCAAAAGAGAGGGGTTTTCACTGGAGTGAAGCATCTGGTTTCACCTCAGAGTGAAACTTCTTTGTCTACATTCTCTGTGATTCAGGGCCTAACTTTCAGATGAAGTGTTAACATGAAAGATGAAAACAATGAAATTTCTAGAGAAATTACACAGAATGGAATTTATCAGCAGCCATATCTTAGAGAGTATGATCATGCTTCTCAGTCTTTGCACCTGAAGAATGCGTACACTCTGTCTTTTGCAATCTATCTACTAGATATGGATTACTTTTGTCCAGTTAAAATATATATGACCAGTAATAGGATAGGAACATTACTGAAATTGAAAATAATTTCAGTTCCTCCATTATTATTATTATTGGTAGTTTTTGTTATAGTGCATTGTTTTGTACAGGCTAATCAGGAGTTAGAACTCTATTCAGCAAGGCACTGTACAAACAAGCAACAAAACAGTGCACACCTCAATGATCTTGACATTCCTGGTGTCTCACAGAATCAAAAAAAACTTAAGTGATAAATAAGGAGAGTGAAATGACAATACAGGAAGATGTTATGGCAGCTGCTGCTAAGGATGTTGTGCATCTGCCTAATTTCAGAGAACTAAGTTTTATTTTAATTTTCTGAGTCCTCAACTTCTTCCAATTTTTGGCAAGGACCAGAGACCTAAACTTGTGAAGTGCTGAATGCCTCCTGTGATATCATCTTCCCCTTAGTGACAGCCCCAAAAGTAGAAGGACTAAAAATACTCTAAAAAATGAAAGAAGAAAATAAGGTGCCTGAAGAGAAAGACTGCTCTTGAAGAGTTTGCAGCCCAGTTTTGCAGCCCGCTTAGGCAGTATTTGTCTACAAAAAGGGAAGGTTACCTTAGTCGTAACAAAGTTCAACATCCATGGATTTGGGTATATGCCCACCATGAACTGAACTTCACCCTCTTTTTGATGTATACATAAACTTTTTCTTGATAGGTTTACTGTAGGTCAGTGCAGGACAGCAATAGATTTAATATCTAATACAAATTATAACAATGGATAACTATAAAAACTCAGGAGAGGGACTTTTGCACACAGACAATTTTTAGGAACATCATTTGTACTGCAGGAGGGAGATAAAATATTAGCTAATATGAAAAAAGGAGCAAGTTATAAGACATTAATAAAAATACCCAGTAAGCTCATCTATCATTACATTAACATTACAGTCCTCCTGCAGCTTAATGGGAACCTCTTTAGTATATGTTCTTTTCCTTTTCTACTGTATTTTACATTCAAAAGCATGAAATATGATTTCTGCTTTGCTTATACTTACTGTTATTATTTGTGGTTGCACATCAAATACATAAGGGTCTTTTTATACAATCACAGCAGGTCATCTCTAGGGGTTTTAATAATAGTAATAAGACCAACAAAGGGACCAGAAGAAACAGAATTTAAGTAAGTGAGACCTGACAGTTCTTTTAGACTCATTCGAATTAGAGGAATTTTGCTTCTCCTCCAGCCCTTGCCATTTAAGAATGTAGTTTGACTGGATTCACACTTAAATTAGAAAGATACCATGTCAGGCATCATTATAATTCTGTCTTTTAGATAAAGTCAGTCCTCTTACGGTTTGCCATATTGTCGTGTAGAGACACTGTGGTATATCTTCAGGGATGACAGGCCAAGGTTCAAGATATAGTTCAATTCAATAGTAGTTTTTCGTAATAGATTTTTGCCCTTTTCCTTGTTTTCATGCCATCCACAATCAAACTGTGAGTGTTTGTGTTCAGGTCTCAGAGTAGCTGGGGCCCTAACCAGAAAGCCAGCTACAAACAATCCTTGCCATGTCTCCTGTTTGAAATCCAGACTGATTCAGGACTCCCAGCAATTTGATCTCACCTCCAGTTTTCAGTTAGTGGTGAAGTTAAAACAGACATTTTTATTTAATTAAGCTACACAGATTATGAGTAATACAGTGATTATTAACAAATATTTTTGAAGAAAGAGAAAGCAGTGTGCGCTCTCTCTCTTGTTCTAAAAAGCCTTGGCCCTGAGCCAGTTATTATTATAAGCTGGCTGAGCTGGCATGAGGCCAAGATGCTCATAATTTAGCGTGAAGCCAAAATGGATGGCTTTTCTCCCATTCTCCTCTCCGTTATAGCTTGTGGGTGTGACAAACATTTCTACCGCCCAAATTTTCAAAACTGCTCACAGATCAAGTGTGTGTAAGCCTCCGTGGGCGGGGACAGGGCTGCGGGAGATCTCCCATGTAATGTGTGTTTAGAAAAGTATATGACACATTGTTTATCTGGTCCTTCATTTTATTTTGTGAGGCTAATGAAAAACACTGATGCGTGCTTTTCTTTCTGGGTCTGTTTCTCTCCTTTTGTACTTTAGTGGGCAAAGGTAAGAAAGAGCCCACTTGGTACAAGGATGCACAAGACTATTGTCCTTCAGGTGCACTGAAGTTAATGGAAGCTCTTTTTTTTTTTTTTTTTGAGCATTCAGCATTCAGCTGAAAATGGGCCAGAGCTGCTGCTCTACCCATCCAGACTTCTAGACTTCTAGAGATTTTATTTTTGATTCCATTTGCACCAGACAGATAGAGGTAAATTGAAAATGGGATCAAGACTACCCTCTCTGGCCATCCATTGTGAGTCCCTGTGAGGGAAGAGGTGTGTGCCCAAGTGGGGAGGGCAGGCAGGGGTAGGTGCAGGGCACGGTCTTGCATCTGGAGCATTGCCTTCATGACACGCTTGCTGTGGTTGCTGCAAGAGCAGGCTTCAGGCACAGGTCCTGTAGCTGAACGGATAGACCTGATGGAAGCATTTTCCATTTCTATCCTCCCTTTTTCTCCCCTGTTGAGGTACGATGGTAAGATGAGGTGTGATTTGTGATGATAATGTTTGCAAAAGTAACTGTGAGCAGGAACAGACTAAGGGGATGAGAAGCTGGATGGGAGGTCAGGGGTCAGATTTCCATGCATTAGAGATCTGTGTATCTGCAGTTGGCCTGGAATTAGCATATTGGTCCTATCAGCTCTGTCCAGCTCTGGGTTCTGTTATATACCTTTCCTCTGACATCTTGAGCCAAAGATCCCAATCTTCCATAGATCTGTGAAAATCCAGAATATACTACAATGATTTCTGTCCTCACCTACATTGATCCTATGCAGAGCTGTTCATCTTCATTGGACATTGCAGCTGTTCATGGTCGTCTTCTACACATCCTCAGAAGAATATATTTTGAACTTACCAGTGAATTTCAGCTGAACATACAGTTTTCAAGTGCTTTCAAACTCAAATAGTTTAACAGGGATCTGTAAAAAGAACACCTTAGGGTGCAACTAAGAGGATAATTAACTGGAAGATCTTTAATATAGACAAGTCGTCCACTAAGTGTTTTGTTACAATCTTCATTGCAGTTCTATCAGTGATGCAAGATTTAACTGGCAACAGCTGTGTGGCCTCAAAGAGTGAGTTAATATGTTCAACAAATTTAGTGGTGGTATGGCAAAACACTGTCTCTGTAGTCCTCCATGTTAAATGAAATCTGTCTCTTGTCTAGTCTAAGAGATTCTGGAGTAGTATAGGGTATAAATACTTTTACCATTGCACCAGCACACAAATGGAGGAGGTCAAAGCTGTCTTTTCAGCCACTGTGGCCTCATCAGTGTGCTACATATTGTGGACAGTACCCAAGAGATGCAGAGTGATGACAAAGGAATGCAGCATGAACATGCAGGTGACTGGATCTCACACAAATCATCACACGTGTGGTTACTAAATACCCTTGGTCCCACCAAACTGCAGGTGCCTTTATGCATAGGAGCCAGCTGGCCATTTGTCTGAGCAGACACAAAGAGAACTTCAAGTGGCTCTTGAGTAAGTGGAGATATGAAAGGCAGTCTACACCAGCCAATACATTTTCTTTATTTATTTTTTTAAAGCCAATGATTCATTGATGATCTAACATAAAATAACCTGTTCATCCAGCCTGCATAGTGAATATATCCTCTGGATGAAAAACTATAGCCAGCTAAGCATGACTAGAATCTCCTAAGTCAGGATCTTGGGACCAGGTTCCAGCTCGTGAATAATTATCTAAAACAAGTTAATATGTTATTTCTTGCTTATCAAATACCATCAAATGGAAAAGAATATTTTGGCCAGGCTCTTGGAGAGATTGTTCCTCCAAAATGGATCAACATAGACCTCAGTTGTCAGCATGGCAGTAGTAATAATGTCAAACAAAACCGATTAGAATGAGAAAAAATGATATTTTCATCAGAAATGCATGTCCATTTGACCAGGAATGTACTCCCACTTTTAACCAATGCAATCATCTTGAGTGCAGTGGAGTTACTCTGGTTTAAAACTGTGGTGACAAACTACAAATCAAAGCCATGAACTCTGGAGCATCTAATGACTTTATTTTTCCAGTGCAGAAAAAGGCTGTGTTTCACAGTAGACAGATTCCAGTTGCATGATTACAAGGGATAAATGCCTGAGTAAGGACTGCAGGCTTTGGTCTCCAGGAGGTGGGCCTTGATTCAGCAGGGTGCTTAAATACTGGCAGAATGTTGAGTAATAAGCAGCTCCATGACTTAAAAAAACTTCTAACTATAGAAGATGTGGTTTAGTGGTTGGAGGCGAGATCTGGGATTTGGGGCTTTATGCATTCTAATCCCAGAGTTAGTGGTCTCTGTGGTCTTCTCTATTTTTAATGTGCAAATAATAATACTTAACTCATGAAAAGTGCTAAGCTTTATTACATAACAACATCATTCACTTTTACTTTTCTTATTGTTCAGTCACTCCAAGTGTTATACTTACCCCTAAATGCTCTGCTTTTGTAACTTGCAGTGTGTCTCTGGTTCATGTCTGGTGCTGCTCTTGACTTTTCATCAAAAGGATAAGGAGAGACTTCCCACTGATAACTCTGCACAGTGGATGGTAGGGTTCCTCAGTTATCCAAACAAAGCTGGGAAGGGCACAGAAATACACTTCTTTCCAAGCAAACATGTACAGATGATTTCTGAAAGTTTGATTGTCAGCTCTGGGAAAGACAATGATTGACCAGAAAAGACTTGCTCCTCTCAGATGAGGACAGGCAACTCCATCTTGAACAGACACCCTCTTAAGACTAATCCAGATGATAATGCAAATGCAGCTTACTTGAGGCACTGGAAATGATTTTGTGCTATGTCTGATCATTTCCTTTAAAAAGTGTTTTGTTACTGCTCTAAGAGACTACTAGTGTAAATGCTAGCTTTCATTCTACCAACCATGCATTAGAAGCCCAGGAAAGATGGGAGAGATTTTTGTACCTGTGCCAAAAGTTCTAGCATCAGATCCTTTATTTTGCTACCCATTCCTTAGTACAGCTTTGTCCACAGTCCAGGTAACAGCAGAATTCAGTGTGTATTCTAGTCATAGGCTTATTTACAAGTAAGTGTTCACTGGTCTGGAATACACATAGCCACATCTATTGCCAGCAACTAACTCACAGACACTATCCTCTTTTAGAAACTCCTATATAGTACTGCGAATTCTCAAAAAGCAACTGAATTTCAGTAATTACTACAAAGTTTGGTAAACATGACATGATGCAAATTCTGCAGTTTTGCAACCTTTCCCACAAACATGACAAAGCAGTAAGAACACTACACAAAATATTTGTTCAGACACAAAAATCTTGCATACACATTTTTCTTTTTTTTAGAAAANAAAACAAAACAAAAAAGAACAAAAACAAACACCAAAAACCAAAAACAACAACCAATGTAGGAAAAAATAGTTGAAATAAACAGCACAGTTCACTACAGGTGTGTTATATAGGTTTTACTCTGTGTTTCGTAAGTGGAATTTGCCATTCTTTATCTCCTCCATTAGTACTGATTATTCCAATATCTGGCAAAAAGGGAACAAGGCAAGCAAATACTGATGATTTCTTTTGCCAGTTTTTGCTTGTCTGTTGGAAATCTCCCCGGAAATTCTTAGTCTTGAGTAGTGATGAATGAGAGAATGTGGTGAAACAGCACACCAAATGGGATATGGACTTTTTGTCAGAGTTTAACATGTTCAGATGACCTGCCAGGATATTGGTATTCTGCTGAAAGCTTGTGCTGCAAGGTTCAGTGCCACAGAAATGAAGAAACATGAGGACTTACAGGAATGTACAAACACTGCAATCAGGAATTGACTGTCCGAAAGGAATCTGAGAAAGGAATTCAACCTAAGTTTCAAACATTTGTTCTTTGGGATTGTAATAGGAGGCCTTATTGCCTTGCCATTATCTTTTAGTCAGAGCTTGACCTGGGATCTGTGTTATAAGCAAGCTTACTAGATATATTCCTCACAGAGGGATCTTCCTCTCTATCTCATGTAGGGGCTGAGTGGTTTTAGGTGGTGAATTAGATGACAAGCTTGCATGGATTAAGATAACGGATTTCTGAAAATGTTCTATTGACTAAAGTGTCAGTGTCCATATTTTAGTGCGACAACATACTATGACTCCCATTCTTCCTCCTGCTATCAACATCATCTTCAATTACAGTTCTCTGCCTGAGTAAAGCTCAGGATTGGTCTTTGGCTATTTGACAACTTTTATCTAATTATGTGTAAATGATTTTTAATTGATCATAACATTCTCACCAGTGCAGTCCAACAACTTAAATGAAGCACTGTATGTAAAGACAAGTAGGAAAGAAACAGAACACATTAGAAATAAAAGTTAAATAATGGAAACCTAATGCTATCTGTTGCTATTATTCTTCAGTTGTCCAACCTGAGGCTCCATCTTTGGTCACCTCTCAGGTCATGCATCTGAAATGATGTCTAATTTAAACATGATATTAAAATATGACCAAGTTAACCACAAGGATTAATGAACAGGAAGTTCTCTTCAGAAATATATCGTTGGTTGAACCAAACTGTTGACATGACTTCTATATTGTTCAGTCTCTTACTTTCTCTATTTTCTCTTCTTTTGCACACTGAATACTGCAATAGGAAAAGATTATGCAGCAAATTTTTAATTCATTCCCAACATATTTTGTTGATCAAGTTTACAATGTTAAAGTGATTTCCTCAATAAATAAAAATGGTAATATTGAGAAAATTACAAACAAAAATTTTGATTTGCAATGAGAAAACAATTTCTTATTTATATTTATCTGTAAGTCTCTGCTTGATTTGGCAGAAGAAAGTCCGACTTCTGGATCATTAGAAGTAGCTCCTAAATGTATTTTATGATGCAGTAGTTTAGTAGGTATCCTGTAAAGAATGTGTGTGTTCTGTTTGCTTTTAAACCAGAGTACAAATCCCCCAGGCATCCTTGGTGGGTGTAATCCCACATGAGACAGTAGCAGTAAGGGACAAAATGAAGCAAGAGGATTGTGTCTGACAGAGTCCTTTAAAAAGGTTTGCTCACTTGACCAGAGTACTGGTCACCTGCCTGTTGCATCTTGTGTAGAAAGAAAATATCAAATACATTTCCCTGGATGCTTTTGCATGTTCTTTTTACCTATGTTTTTTTTCATCATAAACATCTTTGGTCATATGGAGGATAGTGGAAGATAAGGTCACAGAGCACAGAACTTCTGTCTCGTATGTAGAGAAAGCCTTTAGAAACATATATGTTTGTACAAAGTGGATTGCAAAACCCTCATGATCCTGAGCATGTAAGTCTCACCAATTTTTGCTCAGGCAAGCATGAAACTGTAGTATGAACATTTTCCTCTAATACAGATCAGTGGAAGTGGTATCATCAGATGGTCAATGGGAACTTCCCCTGGAGTGCTGAATACAATTTTATCTCAGCCCAGGCTCAGTTGAGTCAGCTGGAAGAATC
>VXAV01004228.1:95926-113357 GCA_013399715.1 Alectura lathami
GCTTTTTGTCTGAGCTCCCACAGTACATAAATGTTCAGTGGCATAATATCATTAAAAACATAAGTGATTGAAAGTCAGAAAATTCCTGTAAGAGTAAACATAAATATCTCCTGAGAAAATACATACCATAAAATGTATCTTGTCTGTGATTTGAAGACAAGAGATAAACATAGTTCTAAAATACTTATTTGTCTTTCTCCATGGATATTCACTCTAGTAAGTTCTAACCAAATATATGTGAATTTCAGAAGCTGATCAATACAGTGAAAAATCACAATAGATCTCTTTTGCCATCCTAGCCAGTAAAGCTGATACATAGCATGGTGTTGGGACATAGGGCAGAGACATACATGGCCCTCCTTCTACTCACAGACTGCAGCCTCCTTGGGGACCTTCTCCCTTCTACCCAGCGCTTGTGAGATAAACAGCAGCTATGGCAATGAGGTACTGACTGGCACATAGGATACAGGCTGTGAGGTATCTTTCCTGAAGGTTTTCTCTCCTGGTTCTGCTCAAGTAGGCTGCCAGCACCTCTTCACTTCCTTCTCCTTAACAATCATATTGCATAACAACAGGATTTTGCCCTAAGCTGTTGTGCTAACTCCAGAATTTCCAGTCTTATAAACTCTCTGTAAATTGATAAAATATTCCTCCCCCTCCCTCTGCATTTCAAAATAAGCAACTACTAATGCAGTGAGCTCTTAGGGGCAATTAAAATTAATAAATGTTGTAGAAACTTGATAGAACTACATTGCAAAAATCAATAATAAAAATAATACACATATCCTATTTCTGGCTGCTGTATAATAGCAACATGCTTTAAGAATTTGAAATTGCAGATATTATTGAAAAGATTAGTACCATAACAATTT
Source organism: Alectura lathami (assembly GCA_013399715.1). Lineage (NCBI taxonomy): Eukaryota > Metazoa > Chordata > Aves > Galliformes > Megapodiidae > Alectura > Alectura lathami. Next base: position 96,799 of record VXAV01004228.1, read on the forward strand.
CTCATATCAGATTAGCAAACAACAAATTCAATAACAGTATACATGCAAACCCAATAATAAGATTCAAAAACCTAGTAATACAATATTTGGAAACCTACAAATCTGACAGGATGTGCCAGCAGAAGTACATAATTAGCTGTAAGTCTGCTGCAATAAATGTTGATACTCTATTCCACTGTTTCAACCATACCATAATGATAAGATTTTCACTACCTTCAGTGTGGTAGTGTTCCACGCTAACATGGTGCTTTGTGTGTGCAAAATGTTTTTTAAAAAAACTTCATTTCATTGTTTCTATAGGCATGTCATGTTATTCACACGAGAAAGGAGGAAGACGTGTGAAATCATAGTTCACAAGCGGCTATGGTGAGGTTTCTTCTTGATGGAGGATCCAGCTGAACTTATGTTTTGTTTATCTGAACAGTAATGTGTCATTTAAAAACCAAGTGCATTTTCGTTGGTTTCTCCATTTAGCAAAAGGCAGTTTATCATTAAATATTTCTTAATCTCATTCAGCTTTAAAGTCCCCACTGTTCTTCAAAGGCCAGACAAAAGAAATGTGCTTCTGCAGTGCCAAAGGGCTTTGTCTCAACAGGAGAGGCAAAATGGAAACATGTCTCCTTTAAGACGTTTTTTCCTCCCCCACAGCAGGTGAAGGGCACATTGGATAGGTCAACAGGTGAAGTTTGAATCATCATAATTTAGCAGAAGTTCAGTGTAGACACCCATTCCATAGAAGGTCTGGTTCACTAATAAACCAAAGGTTGAAATGAACATAGGAAAAGGCCTGTGGAGAGGCTAAGGAAAAGAGGGACTCAGTATGATGTTTGGTGCAAGAGAGAAATGATGTTCCTTTATATCAGCTTTCTTCATTCTTTTCACAAGGGGAGGCCACAGAGGTCCAGCAACAGTCTGGATCCAGACTGAAAACTGAGAATGATTAAGGAGACAAGTTTCTTACCTTTTAAGATGGATACATTTTTCACAGACAGTTTAATGAACTTGTAGCCTAATTAGGCCACATCTAATCTATCCTTCTGCATTACCAGGACTGCAAGCGTCACATTACCTTACAACTGAAATCTGAGCTACTCTTGGTTGGGGCACTGTGGCCTTCCATGTCCTAAAGCCAGAATCTGTCACTGAGAAGCCTCCTCTTAGTGTCAGAAACACCATACAGAACATCACTGCTTGTTACATGTAGTGGCAATGGCCCTGATAGAGGGTCAGGATCTCCTAATGAGGCTGGCTTCAGGCTGTCTGGGTATCCTTTACCTGAGGCAGGATTATCCTAATTCTAATCCAGGTTTTCAAAAGCCTGGGAAGATACAGCACACACTAGAAATCCCACTGGAGAGTGTTCTGGGCACAATGGAAACACACAACTGAGAAAAATCTCATGTATGGTAGAAAAGAGAGAAACCATAGGTGAAAAGGAAGCATATAAAAACAGATAGAATACAGAGCTTGTTGTGCATCAAAAAAAAAAAAAAAAAAAAAAAAAAAAAAAAAAAAAGCTTTGAAGTTTTCATTTTTGTACACCTGATTTTTTTCTTCATATTGTTTAATTGAGTTAAATATTTCAGGCAGAACAGTGAAAGTAGATTACAACATTTTCTCCTTTTTTATGCAGTTCCTCTTTGACATTAATATAAAGAGGTACAGTAGATGACAGTGGATGCTGGAAGAAAAAAAATTAGAGGTGGGTGGGAGTGCTAACTCCCACAGCAGGAAGAGTCAGACAGTAAATTGGCCAGTGCGTATTAATTTGCAATAAGAACTTCAATGCAAAGGTGTGTACCGAGGGTGGTTAGGTCTCTAGCCTAGGTTCAGTTAACAGAATTTATTTATAGATTTTACAAAGTTTTGAGTGCTGGTCTGACATTCCATGTCCATATTTTATTTGCTTATAGGGCTGTTTATCTCTGTAGAATTCCCAGTGTTCTCTCAGATGTGCACAGGCCTAGTTATTCACTTTGAAATCATTTGCACATTAACAGATCAGTTAATTCCTCTGTCCTCTGGTGGTTCACGTATAGAGTTGCTTGTTTTGATGTTCACAACCCTCAGTTATGTGAACATGGTTTAAATGTATTCAATCAGTATTCTTTTTAAATTGCAACTGACCTGCTTTTTGCTTTTAATGAGGAATAATAAGATATGGCTTTAATTTACTCCATGGTCTAGAGTCTTCTCTCTTGGATTAGCTAGAACAATAGCTTCTTGGAGGTGTTGGAGGTTGTAATCTAAAAGATAATCTTCCAACAAAACTTCTCAAACTTCTGAGAAACTTTCTAAACTTCCTAAAAATGTGTTTCTAGCTAACCTTCCCCTAACAGAAAGCTCTCTCAATATTACATAGACAGAAAAATCATTTTATTATACATGGCCACAAATTGTATTTTCTATTTAAATTTTTATCGCATTAGCAGTATTTAAAGCTATACTGAGTGATACTTCTGGCCCAACAGTTTGGCAGTTAAGGTGAGGAACTATGGCATAAAGCCATGAAATGTGAGAGCATGACTAGGGAAGAACACAAGATTACAGAAGAAGTTTGTGTCCCAGACCCCAGGGAAATAATTTTGTAGAGTTTTCTCGCCTCAGCTAGGAGCTGACAATATCACAGCTTGCATAGTAATTTGGCACCATTTTATGTCTTCATCTGAAAGAAGCCTGGGATTAATGGACAAAAGTAAGCCCTTGTCATGTAACAAGTTGTTGAAAACCTGTTGCGAGCCTTTTCTTCTTCATATTTGTGCTGAAGCTGTTGGCAGACCAGGACAGAAACCAGTGATGTACTCACATGAGCTGAAGTCTATGTGAAGCAGACGCAGACATGAGTCTTGCCACTTTCAAAAGAACCCACTTAAACATGCTAATAAATGACAAGACATTTTTTATTGATGTTTTTTGTTAAAGGTATCATTTATGCTTTGGTGAATAATGCTTTCAGATGGCAAGTTTTGGGGGGCCTACAATCCATTTTCCTCCTCTATGCATTTTATGCAAAATGTTGACAAAGAAAAGGTGTACTCAGAGGACACTGAATAAGATCAGATCAGCCTAATATTTGCACAATTTTATTTTAAGAATGGCTCAGGCTTGCATGAGTACTACTATGCTTTTGCTGCTCAACTGCGTGGTTGCTTACTGTTTAATGGAGAAGTCCATTTCTGTTACTATCCAGTCACTTCAGCTGCCTCTCATAACAAAATCCAATATAACTGGACAAAGAATGATAACTTGTCTGTAGGATTTTTAAGCCAACCCAAAGGAATATACAGTAGAGATAAAATGCTCTATGAAAAACACACATGTTGGCTTTAAAATGTTGTAAGACAACCATTGTTATTTAATTACATAGTTTTGTTTTTCAAGTCTTTTCTGTGCAACTCCATTATATGTTGGTATAATCTAACTGGCTGTAGCCCTGTTTATGTTCTGTACTCTGCCCTCTGCAGCACAACCTGTCCCCACCCAGCTCAGGGCTAGGAACCTGAGTCCTGTGCCTGCCCGCTGCTGCTGCTGCTTCACTGGTCAGCCTGCAAGCAAGGCTCCAAGTGGCACTGGCAAATCCTCCTTCTGGCTGAGTTTTTTCTTACAGCGATTTGACCTTTTCACTATCTCCACTGCTAACAAAAACATCTGAAACATCTACTTAGTGCCTGGAGAATGGCAGGCTTCCTTGGCTTTGCATGGTAGGGCTCAGTGCTCAGTACACTTTTTTAGGCACCTTACCTTTCTGTAGCACTCTGTAGAAATCTGTTCAGACCTCAGGAATGTCTTTATTCACTTGAAGTGAAATAGTGTAATATGTTTATTATCCAGACTGTGTATATGTCAATAACTTCTTACAACATAACTTCAAACACACCATCAACGTTAAGTTCTTCTGTATGCTTTATTAGAGTCCACTGCTGTCTGACAGAGGAATCAATAATTCACCTGGAATATTTCTTTACAATCACAAGGGCAGGCTTCTTTGAAATGCAACAACTTCCAAACTATATTCACTAAACTTCCCATAAGGAAAAATATTATTAAGGGAAAAAAAATATAAATTGAGAAATTGGATTTTTTTTTTTCACTCTGAAGAGGTCTGATGCACTGTTCCAGCATTCAAAATAATAACTGAGTTCTTAAAAAATAATAACTTCATCTAATAAGTGAGAAATCCAATTTTTTTTTTTGAAAAATTGAAAATCTTAATTTTGTCAAGCTGCAATTTTTAGTGTAGCTGTTCTTGGGTAGCTTATTAGTTTGAGAAACCTTTCTCTGTGTCACCTCCAGGGCTCAGAGGACACTCAGAGAGTTAGGGCTGCAGCACAAGCTGGAGCTTGATCTCGGGCAAATGTAAACATCTCTTCCACACATAGTGGCAGAGTAAGCTAAGCAGGTAGAGTTTCGTCATATCATTTGCAAACTTTTTCAACAGTTTTGGATTTACTTTCCAAACCATGTGGGTACTGAAGGTGAATGGCAGCACAGATTCTCTTCTGTCTAATAAGGGTTGAGAAGCATTAAAGCTGTTCTCTGAAAAAAGACACAAATAGTATCTCTGTTCTCTGCCAGCTGTCTATATTGACAAGACTTTTGTAGAAATTCATTATTTTTGAAACTCTATCCTTACTGGATTTTGCTGAAATTAACCACTCAGTTCAAAGATGAGGGGAAGAGAGGGGAAAGAACTGGAAGTCATAGTGGGTAGAACTCCATTAGAAAGTAAACTTTAAAAATTCCCAAACATCAACAGAACTTGGTGTTATAAAAGCTAGCTTATTGTTTGTTTGTTTTTGAAATAAATCTATTCTTTCTTTAGAAGTGGATCAGAGAACAACCATAAAAGCTAAAAAGAGCCAATAGTTATTCTGCCCTGGATCAAAGTGAGGCTGATGTGTCACAGAGATAGGCAAAATGAGGAGCGACTTTAGCAGCACTGCAGAAAGGAGTAAACTGGATCTGAAGTCTACCTGGGGTAGCTCATAGCCCTCTTTCATGCTGCCTCTGTAATACCACATGCTCTCTGTCCAGCAAATGTAGACATGTTATGGTCACTGTTACATAAGGGAGTAAAAAGCCTTAATCTCTCAGCATTGGCAAATTGTAGCTTTACATCCCTTGGCAGAAATATTATGTGTGTACAATTTTAGGAACTACTGAGTGAAATTCTATGTTTAGGGGTCTCTAGCAGGTTGCTCATCCCAATCATCACACTGAATTGTCCACAAACCAATTTATTTCCAAGAAAAGTACAACTTTTATTAACCACATTGACCAAAAATATTTATTGATCTTTGGTAGTGGCATTTTATCCAATATAGAAAGTTTTGGATATCAAACAGAAGCTAACATAGTATTATAAATCTGAGTCCTTTCATTTCTTAAAAGTGGAATTTACCATAGAGTGCCCTGAGTTTCCCTGTTGCACCATTTTTCATAAAGCCAAGTTTCCCAGTGGTTGTGTTAATCATGTGTTTTACATGCTGTCATATCACATAACGTTTTGAGTTTGACTTAACCTGGTGTGATATGTCACAATCTTACAGTATGTGTGCCCCAGGGAACTTTAAATCAGTTTGCTGAAAAAAAACAGTTAAAGGCCCACAGTGAATTGTGTTTTCTTAAAAACTCAACACACACACAAAACCACATCTTTTTCTCTGTGAAATAGCACACATTATCTGTGAAAATATTAATGTCATATACAGATTTTAGAAGTTGCAAAGAATATTACAAATACTATTTTCTAATTGCTAGATCATTTAATAAAATTACTTGTATGCAGTACAATTTAATACCTCAAATTATTCTTCACACCTAAGGAATTACCATGATTTTCTTGTGCAGATGCAAAGCAATATTGGAAATGGCACTGGGAATCCCATTTAGAGTGCTTTATTGTACTCTGATGCTTTGAACTCAGTGTAGTTGAGAGAAATCTATAGACAAATGCTTAAAGCATGGAACTGCAAGTCAGGAAGGCTCTGAGAAGAGCTGAACTAAGAATTTATAGTAAAAAACTTATTACAGTCATAGCTTTCCAAAATTAGCCTTTTGCACCAGTTTGCTAACTGACCAGAAATTGACCCTCAATGGTTATGCACAGTCAGACTTCAGTGGCCTGACACTAGGTTATGGATTGGTTGACTGACCTTCCTGAGTTGCTCCAGCCTTTGTCCAACAAAAATGTATTTTCTCTCAAAACTGTTTGAAGCTCATCTACAAATTTGAGTTCTTCATTTCCACAAATACAATGGGCAATAGTGGGTGTATTGTTAATGGAATATGATCAGGACAAGCATTAATTTCTATTTTGCAATGTATTCACGAATTATTTTTCATGCTCTTTATTCAGCTATGATTTTGAGTTCTAATGGGGATTCTAATTTTTTTTTTCTGTTATATTTTGTTGATAATATTAGTGGCAACAAGTCTAAAATAGATTAAATGCTTTTCTTGTAAATTCATTGTATATGAAAAACGTGGTTTTAAAGAAAAGGTACTGCTCTAAGCAAAAAGAAAGAGATTTTGTGTTCTAATTTATTTTACTATGGTTCTTATATTTTGTAAGAAATTGGTTGTATGATCATGTGCAATAGTAATAATGAAAAAAAAAACAAAAAGACTAACAAGACAACATACTGTCTAAGCATGTGATCAGGTTTAACAGCACATTTTTTGACACACATGTAAATACCAGCAGAAGAAAACAAACACATCTTTTTCACTGTATATGATAGATAAATGAATTCTAAAGGGAAATGACACATTTTGTTATTCATTAACATCCAGTGATCCTTACATGCAACACCCTGGAGGCTGAATGCAGTGACAGCATAAAAAGGTATACACCCACCAGTACTTGGCATCAGGCACCAGGCAGTTTGCTGGAAAAGAGCTGGCATATATTCCTTGATAATATGTCTCATAGGTTTGTTGGATGGCAATGCACTGAAGTGTCTGACCATTAAATGACATACCAAAATGCTGACATTTAACCATGTGTGCCTGTTGCCAATCAGTCAAGTTTTCCTCAACTTCTATTCTTTCTCCACTTAGGATGGTTGAAGTCCATGCTGGCAGCAAGCAGAGACTGAGCAATGTGTAAATGTGTTTCATATGTGTTATGAAAGACTAAAATGTAAATTTACAAGGTAAGCATGGAGCAGAGAATTGCCTTACACAGAGTTTAGATTAGAACTTGCTGAAAATGGTAGGCATAAAAGATACTGATTATTATATATATATAACAGTTAAACCTGCATTGCAGAAACAGATGCCTCCAACTGAAACATAGATATCTCTTTTTTCTTTTTTTTTTATGCAATTAAAATGTAAAAAAGAGTGAAATATCTGTGCTCTTATTTTTTTGTGAGAGTTAGAGCCCCTGACTATAAAAGAAAGATGTAAACAGAAAATAAAAGAGAAGTTCTGGTTGTATGGGCCTGTAAAAATTACTGAAATAGAACTTTTAGATCATATTTTAGTTAAAAAGGGCTCTAAAGTTGGAAATATATAAGCTGCTTTCACCTTTAACTACTTCTCTGTTCAGAGGAGTAGGACTTCATACAATCTTGTAACTGGAGACGTAAAAAAAAACATCCATTGGGAAGTTAAAAATAATCAGGAAATAAAAAGGAAGACCCAGATATGCTATTAGCTTAGTAGTTTTAAGGTAAATTAAGTTTTCTTACTCTTCCCAAAATGGAAAACTACGTGGTCATATGTTCAAAACTGATCAAAAAAAATTCCTTTTAAACCAATGGATGATTAACCCCTGAGAATAATTTCTGCAGAATATTATTAATGCAAACAGCTGAGTGAAGTGTATATGGAAGGAGGCAGAGTTGGCAGAGTGCAACATCTGTAAGAAAGTGTATTAGTACTTTGCAACAGCAAAAATTGGATGGAAAGGATATAGATTGAGCATTGCAAGGGAATATTGGGAATCTGAGTAAGAAAATCCTGTCCAAGTAAAATGAAGAGTACTAGGAAATCCAGGAAAGACACCAATGCACATCCAAACTGTTGGCTACTTTGTGAGATTTGGGAGGAGAAGAATTTATAGGAATAATAATAAAAAAAAATATTACTTTGCAATTGGCATAAGAACTAAAGCTTAGTTATTCATTGCTGTAAAATTTATTTCAGGATTTTCACTAGCAGATACTTCACTTCTGTGCCATTTATGGTCAAAATGTTCAGTGCTACACTTCATCTTTGTTTACTCACTGTAAGTGCAATCAGCTGAAAAGCAACCCTGGAATTCACACTGGCCTTGTTCACAGAAGCACTTACTACATTCATGTGTAAACCTGTAAAGAAATCTTTTTGTACATGTGAAAGAAAGTTCCCTTTATGCATTGCACAGCACAGACAGGCACTTTGAGCTAAAAAACTCAGCTTGTCGCATTGCAACCTGACTCTGAAATGGTTGTCCTAAAAGTTTCCCTGTACGTCCTATTACTACGCAAACTTCTTTACCTCCTTGCCTTTCATAGATATATACATTCCCCTGCAGGAGCTGACATTCTGCTCAACAATTCAATAGTAATATAAAGTGATCTGCCCTTTTAGAGCCATGCTTCCTGAGCAAAATTTACTTTCCCTTACACGTTACATGCAAAAGGACATTGAAGGGGATTGATGAGCCCAACCATTGTCACTCAGAACTGACACCGTTTGGGTGTAATATTTAGAAGATTAGTAACATCTGCTTTTTTAAATATGGTTAGAAGCAACCCCTCTGGCCTGCTTCAGCCATATGGAATGCTTTGTATGCACAGATAGGCACTGTACACCACAAAAGCTATGCCGGAGAAGAAATGTTTCCTACAAATAACAGTTCAAAAAATAGAATGAAAAACTGCATAGTCTTTCTAATTTGTCAGAAAGAGCAAATGCAAAACCATACTGCTGAACAAGTTTATTGGTAGATGGCACCTTTACCTTATGAGTAATATTATTTATAAATTATTATTTTTGAAGTGTTTGTATTGCATGGAAAAAAATCTTGTAACTCAACAAGATCATCAAATTAGGAAAAAGGTTTTCTGATCTTAAGCACAGTATTCTGGTATTTTACTGCTTGGTGATCAGCAAATTGTTTTTAACAATTGTGAAGAAAAGGCTGAATAAAGGCCTCAGAAATCCAGAAATTCTAGTCTATAACACCCCCACATTTCTCTCCCCTCACCCTGCTCTTGTTTCCTAGAGTGCTAGCTCACTGTAATTACACTGATCGTCATAGAAAAAAAAATGACTATACCCTATTGGGACATGCACAACAGAATGAAATCTCGGCACTTCAAACTGGTAATAACAATGACTGCTCCCATATATTTATGCTGGGAAGAGGTATTCATTATTATTACTATTAAAAGGAAAAAAAAAACTGTTAAAAAATTTGTGGGCTGCCCTTCATCTTACTAGACAAGAGTTACCATAAAGTAGGGAAAAGAGGAAGAAGGAAAACAATATACTTATGTTTTTTTTTTGTTTGTTTGTTTTTTCATTTGACAATTCTGCATTCAGCAATTTGAAAATATATTAATAAAAGAACACGAACATAGTTTTCTCTTGTTTGTGCAGCATGGATTCCCTTTCTCCAGAGTTCAAAGCAGGAAGTGTAAGTTTCCAAATGAGCCTCAAGAGTTATAAACAGTAACTTTCATTGCAGCATGAGTTTTTACACTAGTTTTCTTTCCCTTTTTCTTATGTGTAGTCTCTACAGAGATTCCTGAACAATTTTGGCATAGGATAATGAAAAATGATCATTTTTTTCTGCATTCATGTGTAAACCAGTCATATCATACCTATTACACAGAGCAGAGTATCCTAGAAATTATAAGCTAGTATTGAATACAGCCGTATGCATTCAAACATAACCTCTTCTACACCCTAATTTAGTCTCGCATTTTACTGCTAGGTTGTAAGTAGAGGCTGCTTTGTTAATACCTATTACACCTTTGATAAATTAACTGCAATTATATCTTCTAAAAATGGGAAAATTTCCAAAACATCTGGTCAGAACAGGTCAGGACTGGCCTCTTTCTCTTCTTGCAGGAACAGTTGGGGCTGATGCAGTTGTAAGCATTAGAGCTCCCAAGGGAACGTTACTTTACCTAATGTACTGGCCGAATGGCACGCTTCACTTCCACAACACCTGCTTACAGATTCCTCGCTGCCACTCAAACCCAAGCCAGCAGAGCATGGGAAATTGGGAACATTGATAGAAGTACACACAGAAAACTTGAGAGAGGATGACATGGTGAATGGGAGCAGAGCATGCTGAAAAATATAGGCATACAGTGGGGCAAGAGAGAGGAAACTATCATTTAAGAGGTGAATGTTGTTTCACTGATTGTGATTAATAATTATACTTTCTTCCTACAGAGCTAGATGTGGTATTAATCTCTTTCATGTTCATGGTTATACCAGGGCACTACACCCTTGACCCACCATGAACAATTTTATATTCGTAAGCTTTTTAGCATTACCCCTTGTTATTTTTTTCAGGAAGTATATTATACTCTGTAAACCTTAGGGAGACTTGAGAAAGGTCAGTCAGTTTTGGGTTCAAGGTTTCAGCATCTAGTCTAGCAATGCTTGAACAACCTTTGCAGCCTGCTAGTTCTGTCTATTTGAGGTGACGATGTTTGCAGAAACTCATTCACTTGCTAAGGAGTGGCAGCTCTCAGCTTACCTTAAGTAACATTCTGTTGGTTAGAGCAAGTAGTCAAAGGACAGTAATTCTACTTCTTTTATGTGAAAAATCAGAAAAATCACTGATCAAATGTGAAGGAGAATCAGACCCACACTGGCCTCTCCTGTGAAGTTTTGGTGGGACAGGTAACTTGTTATGGGCATTTCTTGGTGGGCAAGGAGAAAAGCATTATGGAACTGCTTGTATGGTTCTGCTAGACCAAACTTCAAATTCATTCTTCTCCCAGACTGTCTTTTTGAAAACTGAAGTTAGACAGGATTGAGACATGCTGCTGAAATCTGGATTTACATTTTCGCGGAGTCTGCGTTTCAGATTCATGCCTTTAGATTGGATCCACACTACCACAAACTGTAGGAGTTGTTGAGCTGCAAGACAGGAAGGAACATAATTTCTTACAACAAAATAAAAATGTTATACCCTGACAGCATTTAAAAGAGATATGACCAATAAACCCCGTTTGGTTTTGGTCTTTTTGTCTGTAAATTATTGAATGCATTAATTAATATGAACCAGTTCTTATTCAGCAATCCCTTGCATTCTTCTCAGAAACGCTAAGATTTTCTTAATGGTATCAAAGCTAATACTTAGTGAAGCATTGTTGGGGAAGTACACATTATTACTGCAGACCCTTTTGATTGTATTGTTAATTGCTTTATAAACCTATTGCCCATATAGGACTAATTTCATAAAAGCCAAATAAGGGTATAAATTAAATATTAGAAGCTCTGAATATGAAATAACTATCTATGCAGAACAGCTTTTGTTCTCTGTTCAATCCTGGTTGCTTAATTTTGTCAGCACCTTCTGGTGGCAATGTGATTTACTGCTTTTGAAGTCAGCAGCACCAACCTTACAGTATATCATTGAGGCCTCTAAGTTGTTAGGCCCAGAGTGACTGGGCAGTTTATTTTCCACATACCCCTGATGTGTCAACCATATGCATCATTCTGATTTACACACTGAGCAGCCATGGACTAATAACAGTGTCAAAACTTGCTGTTTGCCAGCTAGCATTATGTATGTTATAGGAAAAATGTCCACGGGAAAAATCAGCCTGGACCCAATTTATTTCACTTGTACATTTTTTACACCGTTTATATCAATTGACTTTCCTGGAGTTTATCTAAGTCACTTACGGATAAGGACTTAGGTTTGACAAAGAATTCTACTGAATTCTGAAAAAAAAGTAATACTAATTTATTGGACTGCAAATATTGGAGGGACAGAGACTACACATACAGGCAAATGAACTGTTTATCAACAGGTATATTAGACTATAAATGTGCAAGGGGTCAGCTGCTTTACAGTAATTGCTTGTTCCCACACTACTCACCCTAGTGTGACACAACAACATATTCGCTGGGGAATAACTGGACAGAGGCTAGTGACACTTGTGATATAAGATCTACCTCTATCTTGCCTAATGGACATATATAAAGTAGAAATCAAACAACAGAATGTGAAATTTTGCCCCGAATTCTGCTGCAAAGACTCTACACAAAGTTTGTCCAAGATTTCTCATTATGCATGTCAGTATGTTAGTTAAGGCAACTAGAAAGGCCATCAAACTCAGGAAAAGCAGAAGTATTGGACGGCTGTTAACCTTTGTGTGAGTCCTATCAGCTCAATGACCGGTCTGCAAAATTTGTAAGATATCTTTGATAGATATTTAGTGATAAGTGCAGTTGAATATAAAACCTCTTATATGCCAATGCAAGAAAACTACCAAATAGATATGAAAGGGTGAAAAAGTTTAAGTAAGATTTAAAAAAGCCAATGTAAAGAAACTTAAATAGATTTATTACATGTAATCTACTAAAATCTTTGGAGCATTTTCTGCTTGTTTTTTTCTTCTTTCCCTTTTTCTTTCTTTTTTTTTTTTTCAATTTTTCTCTCCGGCCTATATGTTAAATTGACTACATTCTAGAACATGTCCTATTTTTTCAGTACCTAACTGGTCTAAAGCCAGAAGCTCCAAGCAACAAAGACATTTCCTTTGTCGCTCTAACTGGTGTCTTCCATGAAGAACTTTCTTTCTGTAGACTATATTAGCCTAAGGTGGATGAAGAATTTGCAGTTGAGAGAGATCTCCAAAACAGATGAATATTTCACCAAAAAAAAGTTTGTCTCCTGACACCCCTTCACCATAAATTACCACAAAGTTTGCAAGCCTTTGATCCCATTCAAAATAAAATCTGAGACTAGAACAATTTCAGGTTCAATTCTGTGTTCATAAAACCTGTCTTAAATGAATGCAAATCTGATTGCACTGACTACTTCCTCCTCCTAGCTCTCACTGGCTACAGTTCTGTAGTATTTAAAGCAGGCAGTTTGTGAATTAATTATGAGGGAGTTGTGTTTTATTTTTCTGAAGAACAGTGAAACTAGCATTTCCCACTTCATAGAATCATAAAATCATAGAATCATAGAATCATCTGAGTTGGAAGGGACCTTTAAAAGTCATCTAGTCCAACTCCCCTGCAGTGAACAGGGACATCTACAGCTGGATCAGGTTGCTCAGAGTCCTGTCCAGCCTGACCTTGAAGGTCTCCAGGGATGGGGCATCCACCACCTCCCTGGGCAACCTGTTCCAGTGCCTCACCAACCTTACCATAAAAAAACTTTTTCCTTATATGCAGGCTAAATCTCCCTTCTCTCAATTTGAAACCATTTCCCCTAGTCCTATCACAACAGTCCCTGCTAAAGACTCTGTCCCCTTCTTTCTTGTAGCCCCCATTTAGATACTGAAAGGCTGCTTATCAGATCTCCCGGAAGGCTTCTCAACGCTGAACAGCACAAAATCTCTCAGCCTGTCCTCACAGGAGAGGTGTTTCATCCCTTGGATGATTTTTGTGGCCCTCCTCTGGATGCGCTCCAACAGCTCCATGTCCCTCCTGTGCTGAGGACTCCGCATCTGGACTCAGCACTCCAGGTGGGGTCTCACCAGCGCAGAGCAGAGGGGCAGGATCACCTCCCTTGCTCTGTTGACCATGCTTCTTTGGATGCGGTCCAGGATGCGGTTGGTTTTCTGGTCTGCGAGGGCACACTGCTGGCTCATGTCCAGCTTGTCATCCACCAGTACCCCCAAGTCCCTTTCAGCAGGGCTGAAATCCTTGCATCCCCCAGCTTGATATTGATAGTGGGGGTTGCCATGACCCAGGTGCAAGACCTTACATCTGGCTTTGTTGAAGCCCATGAGGTTCTCCTGGGCCCACAGCTCCAGCCTGTCTAGTCCTCTCTGGATGGCATCGTGTGCCTCAGGTATGTCAATGCACCACATAGCTTGGTGTCATCTGCAGACTTGTGAGGGTGCACTCAATCCCACTGTCGATGTCATTGATTAAGACATTAAACAGTATCGGTCCCAGTACAGACTCCTGAGGGACACCACTCATCACTGATTTCCATCTGGACACTGAGCCATTGACCACTACTGTCTAGGTATGATCTTGTGCCCAGTTCATCATCCATTGAACAGTCCACCCATCAAATCCTTATCTTTCCAGTTTAGAGAGAAGGATGTTACGGGGGAAAGTGTCAAAGGCCTTATTGAAGTTCAGAGAGATGACATCAGTGGCTCTTCCCTCTTCCACCGATGCAGTTATGCCATTGTAGAAGGTCACTAAGTTGGTCAGGCAGGACTTGCCCTTGGTGAAGCCATGCTGATTGTCTTGCATCACCTTCCTGTCTTCCATGTGTCTTAGCATAGCTTCCAGGAGGATCTGTTCCATGATCTTCCCCGGCACAGAGGCTGACAGGTTGGTAGTTCCCTGGCTCATCCTTTCTACCCTTCTTGAAAATGGGTGTGACACTGCCTTTCTTCCAGCCACCAGGGACTTCACCTGACTGCCATGACTTTTCAAATACCAGAGAGTGGCTTGGCGACTGCATCAGCCAGTTCCCTCAGGACTCTGGAAGGCATCTCATCAGGACCCATAGACTTATGGATGTTCAGGTTCCTCAGGTGGTCATGAACCTGATCCTCACTTACAGAGGGAGGGACATTGTTCATCCAGGCCCCACCTTCTGACCCATTCGCTCAAGGGGTGCATGAAGAACTGTTGTCATTTAAGACAGAGGCTAAAAATTGTTGAACACCTCAGCCTTCTCCTTGTTCATTGTTACCAGCCTATCTGTATTGCTCACTAGGGGGAGATGCCTTCTTGGACTTTTCCAGTCAATATACCTGTAGAAGACTTTCTTGTTCTTCTGTGCACCCCTTGCCAAGTCCAATTCCAGTTGGGCCTTGGCCTTCGTGACCCTGTCCCTACACAGCCTAGCAGCAACCCTATACTCCTCCCAGGATACCTTTAAGTCTGCCAGTGTCATTGTGTACATATGCTTCATTCCTTTCCAATCAGATTGGAGCCTTGCTGTAATTTTCTAAATCCAGATCTTCTATTCAGTCAGCAAAATAGTCTCTGGCCATGTACAGAGCAAATCCACTGTTTTTTTTGTTTTTTTTTTTTTTTTTAATAATTTAATTTTAAGTGCTTTTGACACTAATTACATACCAATGGCAGCCATTGGATTGGGTTAAAAGCTTCATGTAAAATGCTGATTTGCAAATTAACTGGTCTTGGCAAACAAGGGAGAAGTCAATTAAAAATGAGTGGCAGTGTCACATTTCACCTCAAAAGGCCAGGGTTTGCTGAAAAGCGATACACACATTTTCATGATGAAGGATTTGTTATGCTATTGACCATTGACTTAAGTAAGTAGAAAACCATTATCCCAAGTACAAAATAAAAATAAATTAAAGCTCACTTTCAGCTGTCTATAAGAAGAACTTGCTATTGATGTAATTTCTGGCTGAAAAGACACGTGCCAGATACTTTTTCAAAAATGTGATTCTGCTTACTGAGGGCACTATGACTTGTCAAACCGGGGATGAAATCAGAAAGGAAGAGGTCTTGCTTAAGCCTCTCCTCACAAGTAAGGAAACCAAAAAAATTTGTACACAGACACATACACAAATACACACCCTGTTAATTCCTTCATAAAAAACCTGTTTGCAAACATGGCCTTTGAACTGCAGTTATGGGGTTATATATGACATTAGTGTTAGCAGTATATGAACTGTTCCATTAAAGACCGTAAATTTTCCAAAGTGAAAGTTCATGTTGATTGGGTTGAAACTGGCTGGAATGAGCATGACTTGGATGGGGCCGTGCCACTGCCAACAACTAGTGGCAGAAAGCAGCACTATTTGCATCATAGTATTATCTCATTGTGAGGCTGCAGTGAAGATGTTCTTTGTTCTGGGAACTCAGCCCTAACAGAGGAAATTGTGGGGAGAAGAGATGAAACTTCTCTTGGTTTCTCTGTCCTTGAAGCTTGTTGGTCTCCTGATTCACCCGGAGATTGCTGTGTGCAAGCCCTGACTCCCTGCAGGGAAGAGAGGTGGCTGTCAGAGCTGTGGAGCTCAGACCAGTATCACTATCCCTAGAGAGAACAGGTCTCGTGCCTCCTCTCAGTCTCTTTCTTCTATGGAAAAAAAAAAATTCAAACCTGAAAAGACATCCTTGGCTCTTCCAGGTGATTCTCTAAGTAACAGCCTCAGCTGCCGCATGGGTGGCCTGACCCAATGTGACTGGAGATGGTGAGGGCTGAACATTGTTTCAAGGCTTTCCCCTGCTTCCCTGTAAATCTGTGATGGGTCAGGAATCCAGCTTCACCTCAAGAGATGTGGTTACTTAATGCTCACGTGTTGGATAAGAGCCATTTTGCTGAGTACTCTGAATTCTGAGAGCCATGTTTCTACTTTGTCTGAATGGAACATTTTTTTTTGTAGAATGAGTATGACTAAAATTATCTTTTTTTTTTTTTT
>VXAV01004231.1:18317-41599 GCA_013399715.1 Alectura lathami
TTTTTTTTCTTTCCCTTGGAAATAGTGAAAAGGTGGAGAAAAGCCTTCTGAGGCTTTTCTTACTCATCTAGTCGTTTTCAGCCTCTCGTTTTCGGCAATATCTCTAAAAATATTCCGCCTAATTATAGCCCCGTGCTGCGAATGCTTACTCATGGAAGCGAGGCAGCCCCTGGAGCTGGGCGATGCTGTTTGCATCACGCAGCTCTGCCAGCGCAGAACCAGCAGCCTGCTGTCCGTGGGGTGCGAAGGACTTTCTCCCCCACAAGGCGTGTATGTAAAATTCCATGCCAGGGTAAATACGAGTTAATCGATGTAGAAGCCATGCTGGGAATGGAGCTTAAATCATTTTGGAGTATCAGCGAATTCAAATTGCTCTTTTATTGGAGATAAAAATCTGGTGTTTGTCAGTGAACTCTTGGCTCTCCTTGGTTTTCTATGTGAAGATGTTATTTTATTGTTTGAAGAGCTTCCAGATTAGCCCATCGATGTCTTAACTTTCAAGGTGCCTTTACATAATTCAAATGTAAGAGGACATATACCTGCATGCATGCACATGTATGCATGCAGAAAAATGTCAATATTTGATCATGAGCCTGAATGATGATTTTTTTCCCCCTCTAAAGAAGGTTCTTTATGTGCTGATGCACATGGAGTCTTGTGGCACAAGCAGTCAGGCCTTAAGGAAGGTCTGCCTCTGCTGCTTGGTCTTTGGAACCTCAGCTGCGTTTCACCTTGCTAGAGAATTCAGGGGTGGTGCAGGAAGGCAGAGAGGGCAGATAGCTGTTCTGTGAAGGGTGTAGGAATAAGCGGTGCTGCTGAGTGCTGCTGGTGGTGTGTGTGTTGGGAGGGGCCGTTTAATAATATTTTTGGTAAATAAACACCACCCCTGCATGATAATGTGGGGGGAACGCTGCAGTTGTTCATTCCAGTGTGCTCATGGTGTCTGTGTGAAGAGATGCTTCTGTCCGGGTTGTACTCTGTCCAAGCCTTTTTCACGTAAAATACAGGGAGGCATTATTCCAAAGCACAGTTAGGCTGTGTATTTGAAAAGGAAAATATGAGATAGGTGTGATCCCAAAAATAGGGTGTGTTGCAGGTTAACAGAGTGCTCTGTCATTTGCAGAAAATATTAAATATCTTCTGAGCCAAAAAAAATAGTGATGTAGGAGTTCATTTCAAATACAAAGGGTTGTTGTGACTGGGAATTAAATAAGAGCTACTCATGCTTATTAACAGGTTTATGCTGTAGATGTGTGATAAATAGACTAGAAATAGTATATGGCAAAGAATTTATAAAAATGAATTAACATGCTCAACTGGATTAAATGGTTAAGTATAGATAGCGCCTGAAAACAAATCCAAGATGTTACAAGGTGTATTTCTGTGGTATAACTGTACAAGCAACATCCTGCAGCTGAGCACAGCTCCTGAGTAATGAGGGATCACATCTTTCCTCCCGTCTGCCTTCTTCCTTCGGCAGATTAACTGTTCACATACAAGATTTCTCCTTAGCTTAGGAACAAAGCTTGCACAATTACTTTTCCCCCACCAGTAACTCTTTGTGGATTGTGTTCTGTTGTTTCTGGTTGTGCATTTAGTGCAGTCCCATAGTACTCTGAGCTGGAAGACCACTTGCATCAGCGTACTGTTGAGCTCTGCGTTATGGAAACTACTGCAATCTCTTTTCTTCTTGGTTTTGTTCCTCAGTTCTTGGGAACTTGAGCTTAGTTCAGTGTGTTAGCTTAGTTAGCTCTGCTGTTGTGATGATTTAGTCTGTTTTTATAGATATGTTTGCTGAACAGGACTTGCAACAGGAACCCCAGCTTTTAGGTCACAACCCACATGGTGCTACTTGAATGGAGATATCTGAAAGGCATGTCGCACTGAGCTTACAGCAGAGCTGAATTTGTTTGGGCTTTAAACACAAGTTGTAAAATAGACATTACTGAAATGGCTTAGCAAATTGTTTTTTTTTTTTTTCTTTCTAGAACCTGGTTATCTCACTTAATTGTATACAACACTATTCAAAAATATTTCTGCTTTCCAATTAGCACCACCTTTAAGCTATCATTTTGTATGCTAATTGCTCCCCATTTTCTGTAGTGTAATAATGGGTTTGTGAGCGATGAGCTAAATGCTTCGGTTTGGTGAAGCATGAAAGTTGAAAATTGTTTGGCAGATAATCCAGTAACTAGCGTTAAATTCCCCAATTAAGAAAGAAAATTCTTTCTCTATTGTCAGCCTCCACTGAAAGAGTTGTGGGCTCACGGTTTTGATGATAGTGTGCAACTTCAGCAGAGAGCTTTACTCTTTGCATTCCAGTGTGCCTGTGTGTAATGTCTGTTTTCAGATGAAATGAGAGAGCCCCGTGATGGTTATCTAAACTGCTTTTTCTTTGAAATGTGAAGAGCTACCCCTTTTTCTAAATCTGAAATTACTATCTTGCTTTTGTCAGTCTGCTTTCAGCATATGAAGATTAACTTCTGTGAAGGAGGCTATGAAATGCTGTAGACATCAGGCAGCTGTTTCTGGAACCAAGTTCACAATAAGATTTTAGTTAGGGTTCCAAATTTTTGAGTGTCTTGCCATGTTAGTAGTGCCCACGGCCGAGATACAGCAGGCTTCCTGCACGCTGGGTGGGCGAGGTTCTCACTTCACATCGAGGTCTGCGCTGGCCAGCAGCCTGTGGCAGCGCTGCACTTAGAGGTGTTGTGTGAGCTACCCGGGGCTTGGCTGGGGTCACAGGGCTTGAAATGGCTCCAGCAGGAGAGGTGACGGTGACTGTCCTCACTCCTCAGGGCTTGCAGCAGAACAGCTGAAGCATGCTACCAGTGGTGATCTAAGCAGACAAGAAAGTTGGACTTAGCTCCTTTGCATATTTGGATGCAAGCTCAACAAGGGAACTCTTGGAGAGTCATAATGGATGGATGGAGCTTACCAGAAGGCTTGCTGGAGGGACTTGTCTCTGGTGAAGCACGGAAGGATGTCTGTTATGTGGATCCTATTGTAGAGAAGACATTTAAAATTGTAGAAAATTGGACTAAATATCTGTCTTCCAGTGACTCAGAGTGAATCAAGGCCATCCTTCTCCTTTGGAGGACTAGAAGTCCCAGGCACAAAGATGAGAAGCTTCAGCGCTGATTTGTATTGCTACCTTTCAGGATGCTGTGTGAAAATAGGAGAAGCAACCATGAAGAGTTATGTGAAAACACGAATAGCTCTGCAAGCTGACCAACAGTCAAGGAAAAGTAGCATTGTCACTGGGACGTGGTCGGGTGACACCTCAGATGGAGTGGGCAGCAAAAGGACTTGAACTGGGGGCGGTGACGCTGAAGGGAGTAGAGCTTTGACATCAGGCACGCTGTTGTGAAGGACGGAGTCCAGCTGGAACTGTGGTAGAGGGCAGAAAGCAAAAAACCGGGGGGAAGAGTAGTTAGAGGACAGTGTTTTACCACCAGGTGCCTTTAACATCAGAGAGCAGTGAAGGGAAGAGCTCAAGAGCGCATGAGTGCAACTATTTCAGCTGCTGCTGTTGGCATCTGTTCTGTGTTACAGCCCTCCAGCAAAGAGGGAGAGTCTTACTACCCTCTTCCTCATGTGCACAGAGAAGCTGTGGGATCCGGCCACCCAGCTTTTCCCTGAATCATCCCAGAAGCGCCCTTTTTGTACCCGCCCTGGGTGCCTGCCACACGTTGTAACACTGCTTCGCCATGGTGAAATCTGATGTTTGCCGAGTATGGGAATTGCGTGCGCAGAATTTAATGCATCTGTCAAGAAACTTTTTAAGTAACAGTGAAAGGAATAATTGCAGCTCATGAATTAAAAACTTCAGTTTCTGGTATTCCGGAAGTGGAGATGGGGTACTTGAGAAAAGTGTATTGATTACTAATTCAATTTAAGAACATAAATTTTTTACAGCTAATCAAGCTGTTTGTGGCATAAAATCAGGATACACTGCTCACTTTTGATAAGGCAAAATGATGTGTTCATCCCTTGTAACCTCAGCCTTCTGCTGCATGGATTAGTTGTGGAAACACTGGATTTGTTCCTTCCCTGTCCCCTGTTCTCAAGCTACATAGTTGGCCCTCTTCTTAATTTTTTTTCCTCTTCTGCTAGTTTCTCAACTTTTTTCCTTTCCTTCAATTGTTTGCCTACCTTTGCATCTTTTGTGTTCCTCTCCTCAGCAGTTATTTCTAATAGCTTTTGCACCAAAGTTCTTTTCCTCCGTGCTGGATCCAGCTATTGTACACCAGGAAAGAGGCAGCTGAGTGGAAGGAACCTGCCTTCTTGATAGGTGTGCTTTGAAGCACTTGGATGTCTGGTGGTATTTTTTTCTCTTAGGCTGCTGTTCTGCCGACACTTACTGTTGTGATTAAGCTTCAGCAGTCTAGCAGTATGCACCAAAGACAAAAAAAATAAAAAAATAAAAAAATTGTTCAACAGTATTAAATAGGAATTTTTGGGGTTGGCAGGTGTTGGGAAATACCTCTTTTGGAGAGAGAGTCTGTTAATGGAAAGCTACCAAAAAGATTGAGTTTTCGGAAAGCTCACCTTGCATATCTTTTGTAAGTTTTCATGTTTATCTTTGCACCGTGGCTTAAACAAACATTCCCTTGTCCTTCACTGAAACTTTAGGGCACCCCATCCATATGTTTTGCATTTTAGCTGGAAAAAAACCACAGCACCATCTGCTGCTGAATTAATTCAGGTTTCATCATATCTGGCTTGATCATCCGTAACTGATATTGCTTGGGGCAGGCTGGAATCTGTGATCTTGCTTTCGAGGAAAGAAACTTGCCTTTCCACTACCTATGAGGCAAACACAAACCCATTCTTTCATGGAGGGGTGAGAAAGCCTAGTCAGACGTTTCCCTTGGTGTTAAGTATTCCTTGGCAAAAGATGAATATGCCTTGAATTAAAAAAAGCGTTCATGCTTGCAGGTGAATTGTTTTTTGAACTTGGCATTTCCTAAAGTTTGTGGAAGACTTGGGAGTTTAGTTCACTTTGAAAATCCTGTTTCTATGAGTTCTGCTGTGGTAGTTGACTGACAGTTGTGCTTGGGATTGAGGGAGCCTTGCTCCTTCCCTCTGCCTTCCCTTTATTTGCTTTAAGTGTTTTATAGGCTGCCCTTGCTGCCCAGTCTGAGATGGCTGCAGTAATTTTTGCTTTCCTCTTGTGCTGCCTGATTACTGCTGGGGGGGAATACAGCCATTTTGGGTGCATTTTTCTAGCTGCTTTAGGAAAAGATTCAGTATTCTGTCATATCTGGGTTTGCTGGAGAAAGGTTTTTTTTTTTTTTTTTTTTTTTTTTTTTTTTTTTTTTTTTGTCATCGTTATACTAATTTAATTCCCATAAGAAATACTTGCAAGAAGTTAAAAGTATTGTTTGAACTGGAGAACAAAAAGTTTAATTAGAAATCAAACACGATCTGAACAAGTCCAGCAAGAGTAGCTACATGTGCTGTGCCTTTTTCCCGTATTCTCTTTCCCCTCTTCTCTAAAACTGTTTTAAATCTCTGCTCATTTTCCTCCTGTTCTTACTACTTTTTCATAGTTCTCAGTGTTACTTTCCAGTTTTCCCTGGTGAAACTTTGCTGGAATAAATGCCTGCTCCAGTGTGACTAAAGGCAGAAATGCAGCCTTTTTTTTTTTTCTTCTAACAAGTTCTCTTGCTTGATGCGTTTACCATAGCAACAAGATGCAAATGGAGACCAGTGAAAGGGTTTTAAGGTCGGTGTCACAGTGACTTTGATGTGGAGAGAAGGGCTCTTCAATATGTTTTAAAATGTGAACCACATGCATTGCCTTGGAAAATCTGTAAAGGGACATATCTGAAACCTTTCTGTCCTTGAAGTTGTTGGTCCTGAAAATAGAAACTTTTTTTCCACTGATGCATTTCTTGTAATGCGTTATTAAACCCAGGGTTTTTTACTATATGACCTACAAAAGCCTTCCCATATGCTGCAGGGGCTGTTCTGAAGTGCTTACTTGTGGAGTGTAAGTAATTGGGGTGGGTGGTAGGGGTTTAGGGTATGCAGCTGGCAGTGTTTATGACCATGGTGACCGTCCCCCATTGGCCATGTTCAGTCTTCAGCCGTAAGCCTTGCTGCCCACTCAGCATCAGCTGCAGCATGGCTTTGACATGGTCTTTGTGTAAGGTCAGCACTGCTGGAAGTTAAGCTGCTGATTCAGAGCTAGCTGCTGGCTTAGCGTAAAATATCTCCTGGATGGAGTCTGCATGGAAATCAGGAGAGAGAAGCGGATACCATCTGGTCCTCTTTGTTGTTGCATTCAACAGAGTTGGTTAAGTCCTTCAGTGCTGGAATAGTTTATTTTTGCTTGAAGAACATTTTCTGATCGGCTGACAAATGCAAAGCTTGCTGCCTGGGATGAGGCACTCTTTAAGCAACTTTAGGACTTAATTCTACCAAATAAAAATGGGTGACACCTCCCTTAAGTCAGACTGTGGAAGTTCAAGGGAGGCTGAGAGCAACAAAACCTTCATAAAAGGTTCTGATACTGTTCTTCATACACAGTAATGTGCATTCAAGTTGGAGAGTGCTTTCCTATTGTTGGTTTTGAAAATTGATTCAAGGATTTGCTTTCTACACCATTTTTGTTTTCTCATCGGTGGTTCTTGTGTTTGTACTGCTATAAGACTGCGGCATAATTGGTTACCAATGCAAAACTCTTGTGGGACATCTTATATTTAATGCAGATTCACCATACTCTAAGTACTCAGAGTTTCTCGAAATGCTACAGTAGATTGAAGGACACTTATTTTTTTTTCCCCCTTCATTTATTTTCAGTATAACCAACCCTTTAAAACCATCAGTAAAACACGATTCTCAAGGTGGGTAAGAGTTAAAGGACTGTAGCATCCTGTCGCACCATGGCTCACCTAGCGGAGCTGAGCATGCCAAAGGATGTAGCAGTAGGACCAGGCAGAAAATGTTTCCCTGTCATGGGACGTTTCAAAGTCTGTCCTGGTTTCTTTTGATAATGGAAGATTTTGATCAAAGAAGCTTCTCTGTTTGCCTGATATAATCTAGTTTGGGATCTTGAACAAAAGTCTTCCATGTCTTGGGTCTATGCCCAGCTACTTGGATATTGTCTTGGGGCTTGTCTTTTTTTTTTTAATCCACTTTTTTTTTTATGTCTAGCCATGATAGTTGTCTTCTGCCTAAGACTGCTAAAATCCCAAAATTAAGGGGGTGTATTGAGCTGAGAAGCTGTATGGCTGCAGAGTATTAATGTCAGTCAGGATACTGTACTGAAGTGTGTAACTTGTTAGCAATATTGATTAAAAAGTTACACAAATCATCAGTAATATTTTAAAACATAAAAGAGAGAATATCTTCTATTACTATGATACAGAAAATGAAATTCATGGTCTTGCACAACTCTGCGGTCACTGATAAGCCTGCTGAGAAGTGTCCTTTGCGTTGCATACAGCGCGGAGACCAGGGTAAGTCCCCTTCTTTGGAGCTTCTGGTGCCATGTTGCTGGTGAGTCTGCACCATCTTGGAGTAAAGTGTTAGGAGAGTGAAGACTGACTTAAGCTAGATGTCTGTTTGTTTAAGTAACTTTTTTAAAATATTGAAAATGGAGTAGTTAATTGGATATTAACGTTGTTTCTTACAGCCAGTGGTTCTTGGTGGCCATGTTTCTGTACTCTTCTTCCGCTTAGCGCGAAGGCCTGGTTAGGCGGTGCGTCCCGGCTCCTTCTGTGTCCCTCTGAGCAGTTTGTTATCCCAGGATCTTGGGGCTGCTAGGTGTTCATTCAGTAGCGTTGATTAAATAATGTGCTAACTGCAGCTGTGCACTGGCTTAGTTTGTGTTCCATTCTGTCCTTTTGAAGTCCAGAATCTCTGTGCCTCCATCTCCACCCTTACGAGTTTGAGTGATGTGAAGGCAGGTAGGTAGTGAGTCATCTTTATTTTTTTCCCAGTCTTTTCTTTCTATGCTCCACTGATGCTTTTTGTATTGTCATCTCAGAATTGGGTCATAAGCACCTCAGGCCAAAGATGCAGCTTTAAAATGTAATAGACACTTACAGAGTGATATAAATAATACATGATGTAGTATCACGAGAAAAACAACTGCTACTAAATCACCTTAGTCATTACCTTCTGTGAAAAGTGTAACTATTAAAAAATTCTGTTTCGCTAAAGCGCCTGTATGGCTTTCTTTCCCTGTCCCTCTCCCCCTCCCTTCCCTGAAATTTGTTTCTGTGTGAAAGGAATAACATAAAATAAAAAGCCTATGCAGGACACTTTGATCCATAGAAAATAGCTGACTAATCCTAAGCGAACAATACCTTTCACTGGTTTTTGCTCTCCATTAGTTGTCCAGGTAAGGTGTTTCTCATCCCCTGTTCTCAACTGTGTTCCTTTTGAAGTTCAGTCTGTAAGTGTGTATGAAATGTAAAGTCAATATTTTTAGACTCTCGCTCTGTAATGTGTTGCCTTTGAATGTGAGGGTTTTTTTTTTTTTGTCGTAGTTGTTCTGTTTTTTCCCAAGTGTTATCTGTAGACATTATCTCAGAGTCTAGGATTATTGATATTTCCCATATTTTCTTTCTAGTTATAATTATATCATAAGAGTGAATGATTGGTACACTAAGAAAGGTTGATTTGTTTCATGATAAAATTGTTTGAAACACATTAAAGACCAGGAAACATTTTAATGCAAGGTTGAGAGAGAGTAAATATCTGAATATATATTTTCTACACAAGTGAAAAGAGAAGGATTACGCTACTTAGAGGCTGAAGCAGCAGCAGGTCAGGAAGAAGGCCACCTGTTCCATCTGTATCACTTAGAGTGCGGCCTACCCTCCTGTCTGATCTGATCAGCCAGCCCATCACTCAGGAGCAGTACAGTTGCCATTTTGATCTTCGTTAGCAGAACTTTGGTTTCAGCAAAAATGCTCTGTTCTAAACGCTACATCTGGGGTGGGACTGAACTGCTATTGACAGGTAAGTTATTTGGCATTTAATTATACTGATTCTTAATTGTCTTTTTTTTTTTTTGCCTCATGGCCACCAGAGTGACCTACATCTGCTGGTCATCTGATCAGCCTGCTAGCTTGGCTCTGACTCTTGAAGCTACCTGTGGGCCTGTTTCATCTTTGTTGCTAGCAAAGCCTCTGGGGAGCAACAGATGGGCTTTCATTGTTCTTTGAATGTCAACAAGTAAAGCCTTGCTAGGCCCAAAAGAGGAGGAAACATTCTACAGTTGAGAGCTTCAGATGAAAGTGTTTTGTTCTGTGCTTTCAGCCCTGCAAGCAGGGCTGGCCCATGCCAGGCCAATTCTTCTGTTGATTTTTAGCTCTCATGACTGCTGAACACAGACATTTCTAGGGTGGTAGAGAAGAGTCTTACATCAAACGGTGTGAACCTACATCTTGGATGTTAGCTGACTGAAAGTAAAAGGCAAGTGCACTCTGCTATCATTATAGGCAAGTGATTATGAATGATGCATAAAAATTAATAATGAAACAACTGTTGTGGCAAAAACAAAAATAATTCTATAGAGAAAATGGAGCCTTTATGCAAGGCACAAAACATTCAATACCCTGATAATGGCTTGGCAGTTGTCCAGTGTTCTGTTTTGGGTGCCACAGTTCAGGAAAATTGTGGACTAATTAGAGGGCACTGGGGAGAGAAGGGAGATGACTGGACATCTAGAAAATTCGAGTTCCACAATATGAGATACAAGAAGTGAAGATTGCTAAGAGACATGTCTTGAGATCTCTAGAGCCAAATGCAAAGTAGTAGGGAATAAATTGCTCTTCAAGTTGGGAAGTCGCTTGCTTTAGTTTGACTCCTAACCTCAGTACAGAGCTCGGCTCCGTCTTCTTGGTAATCTTCTCAGATATTAGAACAGGCAAGGCCTAAAAGCCAGCCAGATATTGAAGAGCTATGTGTCCATAGTCTGCTGAAAAGGGTGAGGTGTGGGGGAGAACTTCAGCAGCGCGGCCACAGCCTCGTCTCCAGATGAGTTCTGAATGTGATGGGCATAGCGGGGCCTTGGCGGACTGACAGCCGTACGGTGGTGGTGGTGATATGGCTGCTGTTCGGAGGTAACGTGCTGTAAGCAGACACAGCATGAAGCATTGGAGGCTTTTGGTTTGCTTTGCTTGGTTAATGGATTCTTTTTGTTGTGAAGTTTATTCTCTACCACCCCCGGTCTTGAAGATCGCTTTGTGACAGATGTGATGTTGCTGCTGTGGAAGCCTTTGGAACGTGGTTCAGTGAAGGGTTACAGTCTGCTTCCTTCTCCTCTTTGCAGGAACCCTTGGCAGCCACCTTTTGCCTGTTTTTCTTTGCCACAGTTTAAGTTCATTTATTTTTTGGCCAAGCTGACTAACAAGAATAATTAACCTCCACCACTGTTTTTTGTTCCCTTGTTGCTATTTAAATGTTCATTCTCTCCTTAACCATCTAGTTGAATAATTGTCTGTTTCCATGTCCTGTCCATGACAATTTGTATCTTGTGCTTTCAGTTCTGGCTGTTCAACAGCATATCTTCTGTAAGTCAAACAGAAAGGCATACAGTAGTCAGTGTATCACATGCTTCATGTGATAACCTTGTGAATTCAACCCAGAGCGTCAGTTACTTATCTTGGAACAGTTTCTTATGACTCTTAGGAATTAATTATAGTTTGTGCATTATCATTTTTTCTTGTCTGTGGAAAAATGGATTTTTCAGTTTTCAAGGATTTGGTTTCCTCCCCCCCCACCCCACCCATACCTCTGGATTTGTGTTCACATAGTTCATGTGGAGCAAAGTTAACATTCAGTTTGCTTTGTATGGTTGGACATCTGCCTCATGTCTGTGTAAGAATTCTCTGGTTGAAGTTCAATCCGTTCAAAACTGGGGAATATGTTGGTAGACTGAGGGAAGTGCTTTGACACTCGGGACATCTGCAGCTCTTCTTGGTGATATCTACTACTTTGGGTTTCTCAGCAACTAGGAAATGCTACTGCCTCCCCAATTTTCTCAGACATGTCAAGGAAGTTTGACTAATTGTAGTCCAGCCGGAAAACTTTTTTTAAAAAAATTACTTTTTATTTTTTATGTATATTTTGTAAATTGTAATTGCATTTTTCCTCTCAAGTTTAAACTGTTTATGAGAAGGCTGCCTGGCTAACCAAGGAATGACCAGTGAGGCAGAATGCTTGTAATGTATTGCTTGACATTTCAGTGGAAACACTCTCCTGTTCTGTTGCCCCCTCAGTATCAAGGGGCATGGTCGTTACAGCACAGCAATACGTGTGAAAGGGCTCAGAACTTGCATCAGTTGGTGTTGTGGTGTTTTTCCATCCTGATAATAAAAGCAAACTGTAGAATCCTGACTGTTAACCCACTTTCTGTTCAAAATATGCAACAGTGCTATAATTAGAATTTAGTGTATTAAAACATTAGATGTTTTGGCAATAATAACTGTATTCCAGCTATGAAATTTATACATTTGGTTTGTTTTGAGTCACTCTTCCTGTGAGATGTAGTGTTTCGACTCGGTCCTTCATTGCCCATTAATGCTGCATTGGTCACTTTGTTGTCTCCCATTTCAGCAAGATCTGTCTCAGCTTCTGAATACCAAGTCCTGCAGATGGGCTCTTGGGACTGACATTCAAAACCAGTCAGTTTAAGGCATGATTTTAAGGTATAGCTGTAGCCCAGGGTTTCAGGTAATAGTGCATTCAGCTCATTGTAAGACATTTTTCCCTGAGTCACTTCTGGTACGCTGTGTGAATTGCATCATAGAGGTTGATTTCCATTATCTGTTTGTCCTTTGAGGCTGGAAAATTGATCTCTAGTGATCTTAGAAGTAGATGAGGAAAACATCAAGAGGAAAAACTGATAAGCAAAATCGAACATCGATGGATTTATTAGCATGTGAGCACTGGTGTTGGTTGATGTGAAGTGATACTGGATGTATGACTTACAACGTGCTGCTGGGAGAAATAGCTGAAAGAGCTTTTGTGTTCAAGAGATGTATTTCCTCTTTTGAGAGAAAATGAGAGAGATGTGCTGCAGTTGTACCTACGAGGGTAGGTGACAAAGGACTTCAAATATCAAGTATTCTCTCTCTCCTTTTTTCTTTTATTTCTTCAAACATGGGTCAGTATTGCTGGAGGTACCAAAGGCAGCAGTTCTGCTGTGGCAGCGGGTTTGCGGTGGTGTGTCACTGCCGTACCGTTTTCCAGCTGCTGAGTCTGCTGCTGTGTTTTTGTTGCCCTTCTGCCAACAATGCTGCTATGGTTTGTAAGTCAACAACCCAAATGTGCTGCCTTGCAGTGGCTACTGGGAAACGCAGGGCTGAACTCTTCAGTACAAGCGCAGAGTAATTGATTGTGGTACCTCCACATTACGATGGTGATGGTGGTATAGAAAAGACACGAAACTGTGTACGCTTTTGATCCATGGGCTCTGATAAGATTATCTGACATATTGTGTAACACCAGACAGTGGGATTTGATTGAGAATCCAATTACATGTTTAGTTATAAACATGATTGTGAAGTGTAACCAATCCTGACCTCAAACTCTGAGGGAGGGAAATCCTCTCCTTTCATTAGTTCCAGATAATCCTGCTCCCTCTGAACCCACGCCTCATTTAGTTTCAGCTTGCCTCGCTATCATTCATTGGCTGCTGGTTTTTAGTTCAGTGGTCTAGCAATAGTTAACTCTAAGTATGTTTGGGAAATAACCGATTTGTAGTTTCTTATGGGCCTTGCTAATTATTCATGTGAGGTTTATATAAGGGCTGCACTGCAGCTGCACTCCGTTTGATGTCAGTTTGACTTCTGTTTGCACAGAAATACAAAGTGGTAAGGCGCGGGCAAGCAAAGTATAGCTGAAACCAGGGAGAAAGCAAACTTTTCTGGGAGGGTCTTAAGGCGGTACCATCCGCTGAACTGTCATGTTTCTTCTTCAAAAAATTAGAGTTCATTTTTTTTTTATTAGTATCCGAAAGAGCCTTCACTGCCATCATTGTTCCCTGCTTTAGCATTTATGTAAGATTCAGTGATGAAATCAATTAAATCATGCAATAAAAGTTTAGTATAGTATGCGAGAGCAAAATATTAAAATTGAAAGCAGGGCAGAGATTTTTCTCTTTAGCTTTGACATTGAAATTGTAAAAGCATCCTGTCATGGGGAATTATAATAACCTGCTTTAGAGAAATCTGAAAATTCTGGAAGACAATAGCATTGATCTGCTAATGCCCTCTCAGGACCTTGTTTAATACTGCTGGGCAACTTGTCTAGAACTTGAATTAGCTTAAGAAGTTTTGCATAAATGTTCAGTTTTTTTCTCTGTTACGTTAGTTTTTGTTGGAATAAAGAGCTTTCTACCTGTTCTCCCCACCCATCAAACTTTGTTCATACTGCTAAAGCAAATGATTTTAAATGGGAACAGAGTTGGCCAAAACACTAGGCCTTTGTTACGCCGGTAGGACTTCTTTGTGTGTTTTGAGGCTTAGGGTGAAGGCAGTGGTTAGGATGTGGTCGAGGCCAAGTGCACGCAGAGTGGAGGTCGTGTTCTGTGCGTAGGTGTGGGAGGCAATGGCTGATTCATGGTGGTCAGTGAAGCAAGGTTTGTAGCTTGCTGTGATGGCACAAAGTCTGACATCTTGGTGCTGGTGGGGCAGTAGCCCCAAACAGCGTTAGCACCGTGTGTGTGACCCTTTGTGAAAGCCTGGTGCAGGCCTTTGTACAAGAGCCCCCCAGGCCTTCATGCGCTGCCAGTAAGCAATTAGTGCATTATTTCTTGTAAACTCACATAGTTTATCTTCTCCCAGCAAAGTTTTTTGTGTTAGATATTGACCCTGGAAAATTGTGTGTGCTCCTCCCTCTCTACACTGCCCAACTAAGTTCGATTTAAGCCAGAGGAGCTCTTGCCTTGCCCAACGTTAGGGGCTCATCTGTCTCAAGTTCTGTGGTAGGGCCATTGCAGTCTTGCTTGGTTTTACTGTGGTCCTGCCTGATGTGCTGCAATGTAAACAGGAACGGACAGCTCAAATTTCCAAGGTGATTTGGAACAGTTCTTACCAAAACACTTGTTTTGAAAGCATCTGTGCCACCTCCAGTGCATGCGGCCACTACAGTCTCCGTTATGCAGACCGACCACGAGTGATTTGCATCGGCATTTTCTGAGAGCAGCTGGGAAGCCACGGTGAGGAGTATTGTTTGTTGGGAGGAGCTGACTGAATTCCGCAAGACAAAGGAACGGCTTCTGATCCCACAGAAGCATGTCTGGGCAGACCTTCCTTCTGTCCCCCAGGAGCCACAGCGAAGCCTCAAGCGGACAGAAGGGATTGCAGATCAGGTGCTGCCTCTTTAGGCGCAAGGGGCTGCGGGGGCCCGGTGGCTGTGCGCAGAGTAGGAGTCCCACAGATGTGGGCTGAGCTTCCCCGGTGTGCAGTGTGGATGGGGAGAGCCACATCTGATG
Source organism: Alectura lathami (assembly GCA_013399715.1). Taxonomy (NCBI): domain Eukaryota; kingdom Metazoa; phylum Chordata; class Aves; order Galliformes; family Megapodiidae; genus Alectura; species Alectura lathami. The sequence goes on from VXAV01004231.1 coordinate 32,779, forward strand.
CGTGTGAGATTTGGCAGTGCAAGCTGGTTTTTTTAAAAAGTGACTTTGCATTAATAGTTTTGGAGTTCTGGTTGGAATTGTAATCTAATGTGAGCCTTAATGAAAAATTAAGCATACAGCTAGAACATGGAGTGAAAAGCACTTCACCTCACTGTTAGGCCAGCACAGATATCAGTTGTTTGAGGCAGACACAAGTCACTAGTTGTCTTTATATTTTATTCACAATGTGTATTTCATGAGTTAAGGACTCAGCTGACCTGTGAGCCTGTCAGTTTACATTGTGGTGCGGTACCAGGGTGCACTTATTTCGTGGACGTGTTCTATCCTGGAGCTAAAACGTTGCTGAAATGGTATTACCGCTGTTATTTTAAATAGTGGTAATTCCAGGCTGTAGGCTTGCTAGCTCAGTGAGCTATGTATGGTTGTAGCAATTAAACCTGTGCAATGACTGCATTCCCGCAGTGATTCCCACACTGAATTTGCTCAGCCTAGCCAGCAAGGACTCTCTGACTGTTGTAGCTCATCCTCTGGAAGACTGCACAGCCTTTTCTATTTTATGTTATCATAAGTCATGAATATGAAGCTAGCCCATACTTCCCTGGTGAGGCAGAAGAGCGTGTGCTGTCACTTTCTGTTGCCTTAAGATTTCTCCTGCTCTCTCAAGTGGTATGTTTGATATCGTAGTCAATGAGTTACCTGCGTAGTTTTAACTGTTAAGGGGAACCGATAGATGTAATATCAAAGGATCTCGTTTTTAACTTCAGTCAGATGCTTATCATCTGCCAATCAGTTTCTAAACAGTGTAACAGTTTTCTTTGAATTAAGCCACTCTGTAATGTTTCTCCAGCGTTACCTGGAGGATGCTGGCGTAATACCTAGGCAACGTGCAGGCAGCCAGAATGGCTCCAGCTTTTTGCCTACTGTAGAAACCTGAGCCCAAATCAAGCAAATAAAAAGCTGAAATATTCAAATTATTCAAATGTTTAATACAATATGAAAAAAAAAAATATTTAGAAAACATTTGTGGTTTATCAGCTGGAAAGTTACCTTCTGTGTAGTATTCTTATTTAAATACAGGTCTTCATTTTAATCAGATTCCCAATTTTCTGCAAGGACTGTTTTAACAAAATGCTGATTGCGTGGCATAGGTGTTTGTTCCTGTGAGAAGTGGAGATATATAATTGGAAGAGAACTGGGTTTGTCTGTGACCTGCTATGAATCTGTGTAGTCCCATATAGACACTTTTTTGCCCCTCCCCATACCCTCTCTTACCGTATCTGAACATCAGCGTGCAGTCAACAGAAAAAGATTATGGCCTGCAGCTAGTCAAAGTTTGCACCTAGTTGAAACTTCACGGGGAGTGTTGTCACAATCAGTACCAAGAGACTCCCAAATACCTCAGCTTTTGGAGTGGATAAAAAGCTTGGGTCAGTTCATGTTTGCCTGAAATGCTTGCTTGCAGCAAAAGAGCTTCCAGCATTGTACTGAGCAATCAGTTCAGATCATGACTTAGCATGGAAAAATGCTACCTACTGCATTTCTAGCATAGTTTCCTGAATTGCTGACTTTCAACTAACTTTGGAGGCCTTCTAAAGCATCATCCCAGGCCGCCCAAGAACAGCAAGGTGGTGAAGTCTTTGCAGGGCAGCTGAATGCAGTGCCAGTGCATAGGAACAGAAGGATGGAAGAGCTCATCTCTAGTTTTTGATGCTCTTCCTGTCGATGTGGATGTTTTTGCAGTCATGCAAATAGAGATGAAGGAAATAATTGGAATTGGGACTTGGCATTCACACGTAGAAGAATGTATAACTGAACAGAAGGACTGAAGAAGGTGTGTAATATTGTTCCTTTCTGTCTTGCAAGTTTTAAAATTGGTAGTACTAAATAACAAGAGTGGGTTATTTTCCCTTACTGCTTAGTTACCATTTACCAGCTTGGAGCCTTCAGTCATGGCTCAAACAGTCTACCTTCTGTTTTGAAACAGAGCAGCCTCTGTTCATTAGAAACAGTCGACAATAAATATGAAGAATTTTCCTGCAGTTTGCTTTGGAACATAGTGTATCGGGTGTTATGGATACAACACTGGTGGTTTACTTTTTTAAAATTTTTTAAAATAAGGAGTGGCATAAAAGCCATACAGTGCGTTTTGTTCCAAGAGTGTTGCACTGAAAATGAAGAATGAAGGCACTATTCAGAGCAGATCATTGAAACACTGTTTTTAGCTGTCTTGTCCCATTGTGAAGTCTGGTTGTTGTTTTAATAATGTTAGCTAAGCAGGCGTTTCAGTAATAATTAATGACAATTTGTGATTTTCTTTTAATTGACTGGATCTTCCTATTCTTTTATGGTGGTGTTTGACCGTAATTACCTGGGATGTGGCTTGTAGTTTTTATCTATGATAAGTATGCCGATAACTCTTGTTTATCTTGAAGTAAGTGAAGTTGATGAAGTGTAACTCTTGAACCTGATCTATGTGTAAAGCAACCAACTGCCCTGGACTTAAGAGTGAAGATCATCTCTCTGTGTAGAGTTGCCTTAGAATTTTTAAAAAAATTTTATTCTACTGTCGCCTCGGCATGAACATGTAGGGATTTCTGGACTGTAGCTCTGAGGGCTGGGAGAGTGAGGGGGGTGGGTGTCTGTGAGAAGGAAAGGCAGATCTGGGTAAAGGAGTCAATAATTAGGAGTTATCCTTTGTTGCAGGTGTACAAAACCTTTTTAACTTCGTTTAAAATGATGAAGAGTTGTGTTTTTTTTTTTTTATTTTAAGAACTAAGCTGTTTTGAAGAAATAGTGGAATTCAAGAGGAGGCATGCATTTAACTGTTAACAGGAGGGAACTGGGCAAAGCCTGGTGTTGGCATGACCAATAATGGTGTTTTTTTTTTTTTTTTGGTCATCTGGATAATCTTGCTTACATCACTGTTTTATCTTTCATATTCAAAACATTATTTCCCTATAGTGAATAAACTTTGCTTTGTTTGCAGCTTATTACTGACAATAATTGTGGCACTCATTCTTGATTTCCCTGGAAGTGCTGGTAACTTGGAATGTGAAGAATTTCCTGAATGTATGCACTTATTTTTGAAAATAATTCATTTAATTGCATTTATATATATATATATTCTGAAGTTAGTCCTTTGGCTTTATAGGTAATACCACTTGTTAATTTGTTTTTCTTTAGGGGTGTGTGCAGACATGGTGTCATTGCCCTGGAAGTGTCCAGCTTTTGAACCTGACAGCCACTGTCAGTTCTGTACCTTTAACGGGAGGTGCTATGTGGACACTATTAGTTCAGTTATCTGTGTACTGTGATGCTGTGGCAATGTTTCTGAAACCATCTGTGTCACAAAACTGTATCTTTAATATAAAGTTTGATTACACCATAGCTACAAGTGTGCTTTATAAAGAGCTGGCAGAGTCCACATTGGTGTTGTGAGTCAGGTCCTGTTTATGGCTATGTGAGTTATATATTGGGCCCTGGCTCACAAGAAGTGCCTGAATTACTCCCCAGATCCCTGACCTCTAAAGGTGGTTGAGTTTAGGTTCACAAGTACCCACTGTACTTTTCATTCCTGTCCCTTTTTCCACTATGCCTAACTAAATGCAGTGCTACAGGTTTTTAAAGCAGCGGTGACTGTTCTGTTCTGGACAGTCTGTATTCACCACATCACTTTGGATGGCACTGTTTCAGCTCAGCTGAATTCTTCATCTTTAAAGTTGCTGTACATAAAGTGTCTATAACATATTGGCAGCATTTATTATTATTATGACTCATTTTTAAGCATGGCACTGGCACAGGTTGCCCAGAGAGGTGGTGGAAGCCCCATCCCTGGAGACATTCAAGGCTGGACAGGGGTCTGAGCAACCTGATCTAGCTGTAGGTGTCCCTGTGTGCTGCAGGGGAGTTGGACTAGATGGCCTCTAAAGGTCCCTTCCAACTCAAGCAATTCTATGATTCAACAAACTTTCCTTAAACTCTTTCAACTGTTTTTTTTTTTTTTTTTTCATATGAGGTTACATGACATTTGTTGAGCCGATTTAATCTCCATTAAGAGTTCAGTCTTACACCTAAAAGATGCTACAAAAGGGTATTCCTTTTCCTGATGCTGCCCTAATTACTTAATACCAAAGCTGTGGTAAGTGTTAACAGCAGTGTGAGTCAACATTGGACGTTAACTAAAATGAGCTATTGCTTTCTGCAGTTCCTTTCTGCTCCATTTTTAAAGGGTGAAAAAGGTTATATTTTAGGGTTAAACCTTAACTAGTGGAGTGGCTTGACTAGTTCAGGGCGTGTGCACATGTTCAGTACAGTGTGGTGCCCAGACCTTCAGCTAATGCTGACTGCGCACAGTTTGGCTGCACAGTAAGAGCAGGGATGCTTGTGCATGCACCTTGTTTTCTAAAATTACTGATTTGTGCTCCCTGATGAGGAGAGACAGCCTCTCCAGGCTAATTAGCTATGTGGGCATTAGGTGTCTGTAATCTTTTCAGCACTGGAGTACATTTAATTGATGATGGGAAGGACCAGGATCTGTATTCTGCAACTTTATTGCATGTTGTAGGTGTGCCTGTATTCCTGTCTGTTATGAAATCAATTTAGTTCTGGGAAGGCATAGCTCTGTTTCATTTCTTGGTAACCAATCATAAATACCTGAGGTCTTAATTTGTAAATTAAACTTTGCTGGATTTGCTTGGATCTGATTTTCTCTAAGATATTGTATAGTTATTGCTGCACTCACTTTCTGAGAGTGGCGTGACAGATGTAACAGTAAACGTTCAGAGAAAAAAGAACAAGGCAAGTGACACAGTAGAACAATTTTTCTTGAAGCCTGTTTGCCTTAGAAATGTCATTTCCACAATCAGTTTAGTTCTAATCAAATTGCACTTGGATTTGGAGTTGTGCCAGGGCTGTGCTTGGCAGGCATGTGGAAGATTATGGTCATGCTGCTTTTCCATCACTGCTGACCTTGTCTTGAACCAGAAATAACCGAGGCCTGTACAAATCTTGCAGCATGGTCCCTCTCCCTCTCAGAAGTCAAACTGTTCTCAAAGCTGTGGATTTCGTAGCTCCTTAGAGAGTAAATGAGTCTGGGAGAAAACACAAGCAGGAGTTTTGGATGAAAGCATTCATTCATGTTATAGGGAAATATGTTAGAGGTCTGCCAGACCTTACTGGAGGGTCTCTTACCCTGCTGTGGGAGCTGGGGCTGGGAAGGGGGCAGTTGGAGGCCTGCGTGAGGGCAGGCTCAAGCCCTCCCCTCCCCTGTATTTTCTGTTCTTGGCAGAAGCATGTGACTGCCCGTCAGCGTGAGGATGCCATCTGTGTTGCACGGCCTGCTAGGCTGTTACAGAACTGCACAAGAGCTAATGTGAAATCATACTGCTGCTCTGTTTTCTGGCTAGCAGCAGTGGCTGCCTGCAGTTGCAGCTATTGTGCTGCGCTCCAGAAGCCAGACAGAAGCAGTGGCCTGCGGGCCTGCCTCGGCCTGGCACAACGAGCATAATCCTGGGCACAGCTAGTGGGTGGGTGAGCTGCTGGAGAGGATGATTGTCCTGTAGAATTAAATTTGGGCTTAAACAGGGAGAAGGGAATGTAGCTGAAGAGGTAGAGACTGCGTGCGGAGGGGGTGAACTGGCCAAATCTAGTTACAGCAGTGATGTGCTTCCTCAGCTAAATCTAATTCCAGTCTTCCATTTGCTGCCTTCCCATTATTTGCAAATTGGAAGTGACAGTCTGCAGCACTGAAACTAAATATCCTGCCTTCATGTTTTTGAAGAGGATTGTTTTTGTCTGCAGTAAAACAAGCTAGCTATTAAAAATGCAGCATCCTGGAGTCCATTTAGTAATTTAGTGTCTGATTTTGCTGAGTGCTTTAAGCTAATGGCTTAATGATCATGTTTAATGGCTATACATGCATTGAAGGGATGCTGATTCCTTATCAGTATCTTAATAAGACTTTGGAATAAAAGCTGGTCCACATATATTCTGCCTTGGCTTCTGTTGCAGTTCTTAACAAACGACAATGTCCAAGAGTTATCCGCAAAGTTCTTATTCTCTAACACTGCCAAACTTGCATCTGGATCCTACCTGACATGCCTGGAAGTTTTCTGATGTCAGAAGGCAGGAGGCACTGGCACACGTGACAAACATCTGCCTCACTTGGTGCAGGTTTTGGCTGAGCTACACCCGGACCCTCCCTTAATTCTGTGGGCTCTGGGCATGCGTAAGACGAGCTCAGTGTAGGCCACAGCAGCCATGGCAACTTCTCAGAGAAACACTGATGGGAGCGGTGCCCAAACCTTATGTAAGAGCGATAGAGTTACGGTCATGGGGAGCTGGTGCTTGCTGCCCAGGCTGGGAGTGGGTGTGCAGCTTGGGGGCACATGGGCTCATGGGGTCCCAACCAGCCCCTTTGCCTTGGCGGTGGGCTGGGGCTGTGCCAGGCACTCGGCTGTCACAGCTTTGCTGCTGGGCAGCATCTTGCTAGATCCCTGTAACTTTCATGTTTCTAACCGCCTGAGCGTGTCTTTTTTTACATCTTAATAACAATATGTAATAGCAATGATTGGTACAATTCCATGTTGATGGTACTGATTGACCAATACCACCGAATAGTAACAGTTAAAGCATCCAGAAATGGAGTTCCTCTTTCTGCAGAGACAGCACTGTGTTACAAAGGCACCCTGCGTTTGCCTTGTGCTTTGTTTGCCTTTGTTTGTGAGGCTGGCTGTCATTCGTCATGCATTCAATAGCTACAGTTCTTCATGGAGGCTTGGTTTTTCTGCCATTGTAGGCACCTGAGACAGGCAGACAGAGTTTCACCCTGAAAGGCCGTCAAGGGCTGTGATGACAGTGCATTTACAGCTTGCTCGGAGAGAGTCACCCAGCTGGCACAGACAAATGCCCAGGACTTCACCTCCAGGGTCCGCTAGCACTGCAGGGCTGGCCTTGCTGGGAGATTGCCATGCGATACTACCTTGGGTTTGAATTGGGTTTATATTTTGTGTCATTCTAAAATGGAGGAAAAAAAAACAACAAAAACAGCCTAAGGAAAAAACCAAAAACTATCATGAGTTGGGTTGGAGGGTAAGGTATTGCCTTGTAATACTTACTTTTTTTGGTCATGCACTTTTTTATTACAAAAAGTTGAAGTATGGGTATGTGCGTATGCTTCTGGAGTTAAAGGAAAAAAAAAAAGCAGAGCAAAATCTCAACTCAGTTCTTGGAGTCTCATATTTGTTTCATTGGCTATCAAAAACCTTTTTGGAAATGCTGAGAAGTACATTGCAGAGCTACATCTGCACCAAGGGTTAGTGAATAACAACTCACCAAATAAGAGCATTTTTACACACGTGTGTGCATTGCTTAGCCCCCCCACAGGCATGTTTACACAAGAGGTGGAACTGTAGTGGTGGTGTGCTAAAACGTGCTGGCAGCTGGAGTGGAAAGTGAACTGGTGCTGGCGGCTGGTGGGAGCTGGTAGGTTTGTTCCTGGGTCCTTGTTACTGTGGTAACAAGAGAGACCTGGCTTTTCTTGTGGGCCAGCTTTTTTTCATACCTTTAGGCCTCATTCAGAGGTAAAGAATTAATCATCAGCTAATTGAGGTGAACTCACCGGGTGCTATAGTTGTGGCCTCATGTGGAAGTACCAATAAACGTCGCAACAAGCAAGCTTCCTGTGTGCTAGCAAAATTAATGAAAACCAGAAATACTAGGTGTCTTTAGGATGAAATCTCTTTAGCTTTCTTTACTACCCTTATATCGTGAAGGAGTGTGTTCAATGGGAGTGATTTGATGAGTGTAAAAGTAGTGGAATAGAAAGGAGGGGGAATTGTGTGGCCGAAGTAATGCCAGGAAGCTGTTCTCTTTTTTTTTCTGGTTTTGGGGAGGTTTTGTTTCCCACTTTACATTGTTTGCTGCACCTTGTTAAATGTTTTACTAGGTGCTCCTTGATTTAATATTTCATATACTCAGAAGTGAAACTTATGGGGTGAAATTTAATAGGCTTAGCTTATTAAGAAATGAGTGTTGGAGCGCCTTAGGTTTACAGGTTGGCTAGTTTGTTTCCCGCTCAGCACTGCGTGGTTGGAGCGATGAATGGAGTTAGGCTATCCAGAACAAGGTGAAAATAGTCCTTCCCCCCCAGCAGAGCTTAATATAAAGAAACATTACATCATCAGCATTCTTTCTTTTTTCCAACACTCTACTCTTGACTTTTCATTAAAACAAGAATAATTTGATTCTTTACTTTTTACAGGTCACTGTTAGAAGTTCTTCTAGCTTAGTGCTTTTATGTTCGGGTGTTGAGAAGGGATATGGTAATTTGTAATACTTCATGTGATGATGCAGAAGAAAAAATTGCTAGACTCATTTGATTTAGTCTATGAAAGAGGGGATTAAAGGATGGCTTTATCATAGATCATTGGTTGTGTGGAGGCTCCTGGGGGAGAATTAGATAACAGGGAGATTTCTCCCTGAACGGAGAGAGAGGAAATTGTTCAGTAGTTAAAAGAATATGTGTATATGTAATAATACATTTGTGACTGTGTGTATATATAATATTATGTATATTTAAATCACAGGGATAATTTTCCCTCCCTGAAAATAAACTAAGATATGATGCTTTTCAAAGGCATATTATGGTATTACCTAGTTTGAAAAGGAATTAATTCTGGAAAGTCTAATGTCTTGCATAACACAGGGTATTGACCCAGTGATCACTGTAGTCCCTGAACAATTTAATCAGAGTCTGTTCTAGCTAACAATATATATATAATTTTTTTTTTTTTTTTTTTTTTTTCAGGGGCGTTTTTACACT
>VXAV01004231.1:46264-58282 GCA_013399715.1 Alectura lathami
GGTTCTGTGCTGAGTGGCAGCTGAAATGCAGCAGATGTGTATATGTAGTAGGTTTGAATTCATGGCAGTAGTGAAAATAGTGTGGGCCTATATAATTCCTGAATTCACCCTTTAATGCAGCAATACAAACTAATGACTTAATCAGTTGATTTATAGAGGTGGGTTGTACTGAAATGCTTCTTCTCCATCCATTTTCAGATTTTCCTTTTCAGATGCTTTGGGGAAGAAGGCATTTGGTATTTGTTAACAGGCTCTGGAGAACTTCAGGGCACTCTTTTTATAGTGACCAGATACTCAAAAGTCGAAGAAATTTTCCTAGGGCAAAATTCATTGTTCAAATCTGAAATCTTCTTGAGTACAGTACAGAGAATACATTACTGTCTTCTGAATTTTCCTTTAGGAATTGATTACATAGAAGTGGATCTTAGTGGGATGATGAGTTTCACCACTGTTAAATGTCTTGTCTCAGGTTAGCTAGGTGAAGTCTAGCTCTGGTGAAACAAAGCAATTGGCAGATGCAGTTTAGTAGATTATGTTCAACAGCATGATACTATCTTTGTCTTAGGCTTGACCTAGTAATTAAGTAAAAAGCCAACACTGCCTTGTCTTCTATAGGACTTCAATTTTAATTAAGCTGTTTTCCTAGTGACGGTACGCCTTGTATTCTTAGGTGCTGAGAACAATGGTAATACTCCACCTGAGATATCCAGACATCGTAATTATGAGATTTGTTTGATCTACTTCAGTAAAGAACTACAAGTGCTGATTTTACTTCCAAAATAAATGCTTTAATTAGCAGTCTCAGTTGAAAACAGTAACTATTCTTTTGACCTCCCATGATAACTCAAGGCTGTTGTAAGCAGCTTAGAAGAAGCTTGCAGGCGAATGGTTATGACAGATTGAACTGGTCCCCACCTCTGTGTTTGATCCCTGGATAAACAGTAGAATTTGTCCGACATTTGCAGCTTGTCCATTTTGCAAAATGACCTGTTTGTTGTGCATTAATATTGTAAAAATTACGAAAGCTGATGTTGTAGTCTCTGTCTAGCGGTAGTGTTCAGAAACTTCATTTCTCTCTGATCCATGTGTTTCAATTTAGACTGGTGCTGGCAAAACATACACCATGGGCACTGGGTTTGATGTCAACATAACAGAAGAAGAGCAGGGCATTATATCACGTGCTGTGAAGCATCTTTTTGGATGTATTGAAGAAAAGAAACAAGCTGCTGTTAAACAAGGACTTCCACCTCCAGATTTTAAAGTGAATGCACAGTTCCTCGAGGTAAATGCCATCTGTGTTTGTGCATATATCTTTGTGTATTTTTTCAGAAAGCAAATGAAACACTTTTTCTATTTGCTACTTTTATACTCCCAGAAGATGTTTAGAATTAATTTTCAAGATTTCAAAAGAAAATTTTATGCACTTTGCTTTGGATTTAATTTATGAAAAGAGCCTTTTTATCTTATTCCGATTATTTTAGTAGCTTCCTTTGCAGGGTTATTTTGAAGTGTAGAAATAATTAGTCGTTGTCACTTCCCCCTTTCTGTACCACACACTTATTTGTGGGGCCCATTGTGGTTGCTTGTCCCTAATTCTTCACGAAACTTTAAAGCAAGAAACCAGCAGTGCTTTGTGCCTTTTAATAGTGAGCCATGCCGTGCCTGTTTGTGTAACTTTCCCACAGACGTCTTTAGCTTTCAGAAGCTGTTCAGTAGACTTGGTAGATTCATGAAAGAAGAAACCTAGCATAAAAATCCTTTTTGTGATCCTCGGTGGCTTAGGATTGGAATCCTGTGTCGCTGCTCCTTCTTTCAGTAGGCCCAGAGAAAACCCAGGTCACTGCTGCAGAAAACCTGTTCCTTTTGTTTGTTCTTGTAGGCACAGCTACTGGTAAGAGAGGCTGTAACTCTCATGGTCTTTCCGATCTGCAGCAGCTGCTGGCTTAAGTCTTGCAGCTTCTGTGCTGTGACTTCTGCCAATGCGTCTGTTTTTTAAATTGATTTGATTTGGATGTAACACTTACATTCGCTACCAGCATCTGACATGCACATGATATTGACAGGGAGAACCAGTTTCAGGAAGAGTTTGTGAAAATGTGTATTATGTAGTTCAGTATTTTGCAACTTTGTCAATCTTGAGAAAGAAAAAAAGTCTTCTGTATTAATGAAGAGAAAAGCTGCAGGTTTTATTATTGCCAAGGTAAACTAGGTCCTTCAGTTGTGTGTTCCTATAACTGTTCTGAAGATTCACAAACCGGCACTAGTTTTGCACTGATTTGTCACTTAACCTTAGGCAGAGGTTTAGTCCCTCTGGCTAATGTTTGTCTGGAGAGACTCTGGGCCTGAGAAAGGACAGTGGAACTGCTGTACTGTTCCTTTCTCTCTGTTTGAACACTGGGAGCTGCAATGTTATTTCTTCTTGGGCAGCTGCAACAGCAGCAGCCTAAGGGGTAGTAATTGTACTGCTGAAATGTAGTTTCTGTATTCCTTCTGCATTTGTTCTGTTTTCAATGTAACATTACAAGTGTAAAGCAGGAATCCCTAAATGTAGGTCAGTAATTGAATGTTACAGTGATGATGGTATGATGAGTTGTTGCAATACTGTAATCCTGAATTGCAACCATGCGGACAGTTTTTGGATGAAGTGTACATGCTAAAAACAGTCGTCTTTAACTAAAATACAGAAAGGTTCAAGGCCGGCTTGGGAAATGTGATTGCTGGGAAAGTTCCTTTACATGCTGAATTCCTCCTAGGGCAGGAGCAGTTTGTCTGAAAGAGAAAGAAGCATAGGGTTATTATGATAAAAGGGAGAAAGGTGAGGAGGAAGGAGAGCAAGCGGTGTGAGTTTGAACTGTTTGGAGGAGGGTGCAGCCGACTGAACCAACAAAACAGGAGAAGCCCAAGGTTGAACGGGGGGACAGCGGGTACCTGCCCCAGCAACCAGTGCCCTTGCTCTACAGGCAGAAGGCACAGATCAGTCAGTCTTTGGAGGAATTATTTCCTAACATAATGTACATTTTCTTTGCTTTTTTTCTCCTCAGCTTTATAATGAAGAAATTCTTGATTTGTTTGATACCACACGTGATATCGATGCAAAGAATAAAAAATCAAATATTAAAATACATGAAGATTCAGCTGGAGGAATTTATACAGTGGGTGTTACGACCCGAAATGTGAATGGAGAATCAGAGGTGACCATTGAAAATAAATTGCTCTGCAGCACACTGTGTGCTGTTTGTGTGTTGATAAACATTATTATACCTTTCATACTTTTTTTTATTCTTACTTTTCATCCTTATGTAGTAATGGTGGTAATACTCCTCAAGCCTTAATTCCAAAGAAATCTTCAACAAACAAAAGAGAATCAATATTCACAATTAGCATTCTGTTCAATGTGAGCAGTTAGAAGTAGAGGTTATGCCTGCAAACATCACCTTTCTGCATCTTAGACAATTTAGGTTGATCTTAGACAATTAGTCTTAGCCAAATTGAGCTGAAATTTTCCTTTGGTCTCTGTAGGCTTAAATACCATGCCTGATAGTAATTTTTCCTTAATTCTAGAAACATACATAACAGGAAAAAAAAAGAAATAAAATTTTGACTTACGTAAATCTGATCTCCCAAATCTCATGTTATTTTTTCCTGTGACAGAAGAGCTTTGCATGATGACCAATGTCAGGTAAACTACCATTAAAAAGTGTCAGCACATTGCAAATCTGAATACAAATGTTGTTGTACTATAAATTCTTGTACTAAGTGTACAGAATTGTATATTTTTGCCACAGCTGAACAGAAGGAAGATTGCCATGTTATTACAAAGGGACAGTAAAAATGGGTGCAAAACATTTAAATGACTTTTCAGAAACCACAAGTTTTTTTTCTTATTTAAGAATCTTTGTGATTTTTACATAGAGGAACAGAAACAATAACAAAAAGAAAAAGCTCACTTGTGTCCAAAACTATTTAATAGATATCACAGAAACACTTTTTACTTAAATTGCAGGCAACATAATGTACTTCTTCTCTGTCTTCTAGATGATGCAGTGCTTAAAGCTGGGGGCTTTGTCTCGAACCACTGCCAGTACTCAGATGAACGTTCAGAGCTCGCGGTCGCATGCCATCTTCACCATTCACTTATGTCAAACCAGAGTGTGCCCCGCCTTTAACGCTGTACGTGTCCTTGCAGTTACTAAGCTTCACTTTAACCATTTTTCAAAATGTGAATGTTGTTTTGGCAGCAACTGAGGTTTGAATTGCGCTTACTAGAGATGCTGCCGCCATCATCATGCTCAATGAATTTATGAAGCATTATAATTTGATTTAATCTGTGCATATGTAACCATCTTCTAGCCAGAGGCAACAATAAATTGCCGCCTCTTACATGAACCTGCCCATTATCCTCTAGCGTTTTCTTCAGCATTTTGTTGCAACATACTCAAATAACCAAGTGAAAATATAATTTCTCTTTAATTGGAAAAGTGTTTAAGTGTCTTAGCAGTTAGTGGGCTTAAGGTTGCAGTCAGCTAACTGAAAGTGCCAGGTATTCCAGGTGAAGCCTTGATATCCAGCAAGGAGCAATCAAAAACCAACCAAACAAAAAAAACCCATAGGGTTCTGATGCTTAGCATTTTTATTTTAAAGGGATATAGATATAAGTTTATGCAGTTATTTCATTGAAGTCCTAAGTATGCAGGTACATAGAAAACACGTTTTTAAGCATGTTGGAGGTGCGTTCTTTTTTTATTTTCTTGACACTACAAATAATCATTTGCAGGCAAAATGAGGGTTACTCCCTGGTCCTTTGTGGTATGTAGACCTGCTTTATACCCCTGTTACACTTCCCTCTTTGCACATCAGAGCTGTGGACCTGGTGGTGTGGGTAGCTGTCTCCTCACTCGGGAGGGCCTGGCAGGGCACCAGGGTCACTGTGTGGTAGCACCGTCAGCGTGGCTCGCTGCCCAGCTCACCTGGGGCATCGCAGAGCAGCCGGGGCACTCTCTACCAGCTGAGAGCAGGCCGCTGCCTTCTGCCTCATGTCAAGCTGTGTTTTGAGGAGATGTGTGCAAGATGGTGTCAGTGTCTGGAGGAGGGCATTGTTGGTTCCTGAATCACAGCTGTGGGGATGACATGCTCACCTTTCCCTGCGGTGCTCAGGAAAGCAGAGGCCAGACCCAGAATACAAATTGATACAAATCCTCTATGTTGCTGCCCTCTGCAGACTGTTCTAATTTGATACTGACTAGCACCTGCAGCTGGGGCTTAAAAAATGATCTGTTAGTAGGTATTAAAACAGAGGTTTTTTTTTTTTTGAGAGATGCTTTGCTGTCGTAAAAGAGTAAATAAGAAAGGAGATGGACATGACAAAGCTATTCTTGTAAATAGTAGATTGATATCAGTCTACTGCAAAGTTCAAAGACTATACTAAGCTTTATGGGTTCTCCTTTATTTCAGGATAATGCTACAGATAACAGGATAATATCTGAATCTTCTCAGATGAATGAGTTTGAAACTCTTACTGCCAAGTTCCACTTTGTTGATCTAGCGGGATCTGAAAGGTTGAAGCGAACTGGAGCCACGGGAGAAAGGGCAAAAGAGGGCATTTCCATCAACTGTGGACTAGTAAGATTTTACAACTTGTTTCCATAGGCTGTTGGCACAATTTTCCTTTCGTTTCTTGATCACTTGCTTTTAGTAATCCCTAAAGTAGAAATAGATCATGTGCAGAATGAGGCCTATAGCATGAGATGTAACAGTACATTGGTTCTTGCTAGGTTTTGGCTTGCTAACGTTCCTGGGTTGCACTAGACCCTAACTAGCAAGTTATAGTACTTACAACTGTTGTGACATATGCTTAGTCACTCCAGATTTTAAAAGATGGAGTTCCTTTCACTTCTTTATTTTTGAAATTTTTTAAATTCCATCAAGACCCCAAAGATTGGAGGAAATTGCAAGCGGTTTGCAAGAAGTGGAGGCATGTAAAGCATGAACAATGAACAAGTTTAACTGATGGCTAAATGCTGGTTCTCTGTTACTGTTATGAAATGTAGTGTAAAACAAGCCTAGGCACAACTTTCCTAACTGGAAATAAAATTTTTAAATTCATAGCATCACTTATGTTTTTTGTCTGTGTACAGGCTCTTTATGCAGTTTTTAAATTAGCTATTAGATGTTTTAATTATGAGTACATTGAAAAGTGAAGATTGTGGTTTCATACCTTTTTTTGAGGTGCTTGGCTGATTGTAGGCTCTGTGCAATTCTTCTTTAAAGGCTCAGTAACATAAGTTCATTTTATGTTTGAAAATGTCTTTACATTTTTTTTTTCTGGTCTAGTGTATTGTATCAGATGTATTCTGCAAACTAGAAATTAGGGATCCTCTTACTATTAGGACAGTGGTTATATTTTGTAGCCAGTAGAAGAGAATTCACTTAAGTTTCATCATTGACATAAGCACAGAGCCAGTAGAAACTTGGGATTTTAATGAAACGAATGTATCCATAACAAAATGGGATACAGAATGTTCAAAGATGAAAATGAGTGTGGTGAAAGTAATATTTTACACGATTACAAAATCTTCATTTACAGTGAATTCCAGCCCTCAGCTTTGGGAAACACAGGTAAAAGTGATTTAAGCACTTCAAAGCATTTATAGAATGTGGGCTGTATGTGGTTCTGTAACTCCAGTACAATGATTTTCAAAACTGTATTAGGAACTGACTGTACAGGGTGCCATCTAGAGGAATGTTTTAATTTGGCATGTGAATAATCCTGTTGAAATGCATATAGTTTCACATTAAAAATAATTTTACAGCTTAATGTTTGGCTGTTTATAAACATAAACCTTTCTTTAACAATGCAATGGCCATGGACCCTGTAATTTCAAGCCTTAAATGCTTAAGGTAATTTACATCTGGTGAAGATGCATATCCATAGAGGTAATAAATTCTGCTTTTCATATTAATGCTCCATGTATTATTCTAAATTTATCATAAAGCAGCTTGATGAAAATCAGTTTTAAAAAGCTTTAAAATTCACTGAAACTGTTTGCTACATGTAGTAGTTCTAACTTTTAGTTTGTGGTTGTTGTGAGATCTGTAGACAGGGCACACAATTATGTTAAGTTCTTTGCTCCTGAAGATACCAGGCTGCAAGTTGTGGAAATCTGTAAATATGCATTGTACAATGTAAAAACATTTGGAATTTTTTTTTAGTATGTTAACTTTCATGTGCCTGTATGTTTTTTTTTTTTTTTTCCCCTCAATACATAGACCTCAGTTTGTAGCTGATGTTAAAATAAAGCTGCTCAGGAGCTGATTCTAACTTGCATGTAACATGGTTTGGTGTTTTATAGCTGGCACTTGGCAATGTAATAAGTGCACTGGGAGATAAAAGTAAGAAGGCAACTCATGTACCATACAGAGATTCAAAGCTTACAAGGCTACTTCAAGACTCTCTTGGGGGAAACAGGTATGAAAACATTCTGCACGCTTCATTGTGAATGGAAGGGAGTGAATAGATGTTCTTCAGCAAGTAAAATAACCCTTCAACAATGATAGGAATAACAACTTTTTGGAGGGAGGCTCCGAAAAGAAGTTACTGTCATGACAGAAAATGCTGGAAATGTGAGGAAAAGGTCATCAAGAGGCTTTGTATATCATTCTTTTCAGTGCTGTTATAGCTTTACTAGACATGAGGCTTTGAGATACTTTGATGTTGTTGTTTCCAGGTCAAGGGCAAGTCCTTCGCCTTAGGTTATGGGTTCCGTAAATGCTAAATCTGTTACTGTGTCATAGCCTCATTAATTACAGCAGAGTTTAAAACTTTCTGCTTCAAGCAGAGATGTTTTTTGTTGCCTTTTTTGTTTTTGACCTTAATTGTTAAACACTATTAGCATTTGATGTGTTGCAGTATAGTAACATAGAAGAGAGGACTTTGTCTTCCAGTACAGCTGTGAAATGTGATACTGTTTAAAGACAAGCAAACAAACAAAAACAACCAGAATTCTTTCTGGAGAACTTAATCTGGCTACTGCTATTTTAACTTAAACTGAAATTTTATGTTAAGATAAGTTCTCTTCTTGATTTTTTTTTTTTTTTTGTCACTAACTTCCCTTCAGTCCCATTTCTCCAGTCCCTTTTCTCTCCCTCTGAGGTAGCATTGTGGTTATCTGCATGCAGTTATTCTATTATTTTCTTAGGACTGGGTGATACTTGTCTGGATGATATTTCTGCAGTCAAGCCTTTGCCATAATTCAGATCAGTTACTGCGGAGGTGACTGTGACACATACGAAGGGCTAAGCTTGGGGATTAATGTTACTTTGCACTTACTATTTATATAAATGCTTTTCATATTTTGAAGTCCTCATAGATGCTGGCTTTTGGTGAAGTTAGGCATTGTAAGAGCTGGATGAAGGCCTAAAAGCAAGGATTTTGCAAATCAGATCTTCTAGCTAGGACTGCTGTCCTTGTGAGCATTGGCTCACTGTTGTCTGCTCTAATCACTGTAAGCAGGAGCTTCGTATGGCCACTGTTAGGTTCCGTGCACACAGTGCCTTTGTGGTTGAGCAAGGCAGCTCGGTACATGCACTGCCATTTCCTACGATGGCTGTCTATCTCAGAATGTTCTGTGTGTCCAGTTATCTCATGGTGAATTAGGTGAATTAGAGCCAAATAAAATCAAACGTCTGTGTCACCAGAACGGTTTGTATGAACCTGCTCTGTGTACGTACTGCACAGAAATGAGGAAGGGGGGCTTGAAAGCTTTCTCTAAGCAAACATGCAACATGCACATACATGTTGGAAATACAGAAGGGAGTGTAGCTGAGAATGTTTTAGCAAGGTTGTATGTTTCTTCATCTGGCTAGTCTGGTATTGCTAACTGTCTTCAGGAGGGCAGGAAGTATTCGGGACATTTTGCAGAAGAATAGGGAGAAGTGGGGAAGATTCCTTGTATCTGAAGAACAGAGCAGGGATTTAACTTCAGTAACAGCCTGCAACACTGCAGTGTGAGAATAGCAGAGAGGCAGCTAAAGAGAGTAAAGTAAGGGCTGTGGCTTTCGATAGGGTTTAAGGGAAGAAGAAACCCAATAGTAAGGAAAAAATGAGGGGGAATTGGGTGCATAACTCTTGTAAGATGTTTTTGGGAATAACTATTTACATTTTTTTTGACTAATTTTACATCAAATACACTAGTTAATTATCGCTTTTCAAGCCAGTTCTAAAATTGCACTTTTACTGAAGTATTACTTTGACTGGCAGCATTTTCCTGTCTTGTAGCTCAGCTGCTCCCTCTTCTGTACTTCAGGAGAATTCTCAGTTTACTGTAATAGCTGAGAGCAAATGCTGTTCCAGTGAATTTAAAAGGATATTAAGAAATATTATTTGTCTGTTCCTGACTGATGATAATTTGTTCTCTACTCCCACCCTTCCTACCTCAGTTTTATTTGTCATATACATAATACAGGTGAAATTAGCAGTTTGCTGTTGTGTTATTAATTTTAACACAATTTAAATAATTTCATATCCATGTTTTAGCAAACACACTGTGTGGAAGTTAAATTTTAATAAATATGCAATTTTTCCTCTGGGAATTTAGGTTATTAGATTTTTGTTAATCTCTTCCATTGCTTTCCAAATTCCACCCTAGATATTACAGTTCACATTATCCTTTCTCTTTTGCAAGTACTTAGAAAGATTTCCTGGTGATGATTCAGGTTACATCACAGTGAGTCCTCAGTTAACAATGATGAAAGCATTGTATCAGTGCCCTATTCTCCCCATAATTCTGATGCAAATATAGTTCTGTAGCAATTCTGAAGCAGCATTTAGACATGAATGATTCTTGATTTGTTCAAGTAAGAATGTGGAGGACTCCTTAGGCTGGGAGGAGGCATTTTAAAGAAATGGTAAAATAAAGGTGTAGAACAACGTTTAAAAATGAGTCACCTGTAACATGCAGATAGGAAAGGGGAGTTCGGGTTAGTCAATTTCCGAGACAGGCAGCAGAACCTGAACTCTAGCCCTTCTGTATATACTGGATCCTTCCTGTATCCGCAGGCTGGTTCCTCTTTCCAGTTGAGTTCCTAGTGTGTAAGGCAAATATAATCACTTGCCTCAAAAGGTTTGCAAGGAGTAATTTGTTTGTCTCAGCTGAAATTATAGGAGGTGGAGATCAGAATCTGGTCTGCCCAATGCAGACGCCGCTGCACTGCCCCGGAGACAGTACACTCCTAACACAACGTCTAAGCTTTCACGTGCCACAAAGGGCAGAACGTTCCTCTGAAGCCTGATGGGGATGATTCAATTCACCCAAATATAGCTGTGTCCCCCTGTCTGTTGACAATTGTAGTCCCCTCTCTACAGTTGGAATTCTGGTTCTGACCCCTCCAAACTGTTCTCTTCTGATGTGAAGTGAGAGTGAGCTCCAGGGAGTGAGGGCAAGGACCTGCTTCCTCCCCCTCACAGAGGAGTAACTGAAATGTTAGGTTGGTGTGAAGCCTGTTTGTTTTCCTTTTCTACTTTTGTATCCCTGGTTCTTGCTGCTCTGTCTGTCTCAGTCTCTTACTTGGAGCAGGCAGTATGCTCTCACCCCGTACATCTCATGATGGGATGGCTTAGAGGGTGTTACTGGAGCCCAGGAGGCCGTTGTTCAAGCTTGTCTTGCCCATAGAGCACAGCTCCTGCTGCTTTTTGTGGAAGTGCTCTAAGCAGTGGTTTGCAAAACAAGGAATGAATACATTTACTGCCAGAGGTACTAAGGATAAGTATTATCTTTTGTTGGTGCACAGGAGATTATTTGGAGCTGGAGAGTTCAGGCAGTCTGGGTCTCAGTAGAAGAACATGTAGACAATAGGTACCTTAGGCAGTTCTGGGCGCACATGGGCATCTGAGGGTGAGCATTCAAGCAGTGTTCAGATTAAGTAGGTAGGCAGCTCATGAATTAATGAATCCTGACAACTGCATGATCCATATCACTATCTGAGGCTTCAGATTTGCTTTAAGTACTTAAATCTCAGTTTACATTAAATTTTCCTAATCATTATACAATTTGGAAAAAAAAAATATAGGAATATCACTTAATTGCTTTTATAATTTTACATGTAGAACAATTATTGATCTAGTATCTCCTGTGCTATGCTAGAGTAATTCAAGACATAACAGTGCTGAAACTTTGTGGTTGATGGTCTTCTGCTGCTGTGAGTTAGGTCTAGGTATTTTTCACAAATATGAAGTCACTGCTCTTGCTTCACCTTCAATGTGAAGACTTGTTAGCCTCTCTGTACTCCTTTTGTTCTTGGTGTGTAAAGCTAACATATGTCTGTAACTTGCAGTCAAACACTCATGATAGCGTGTGTGAGCCCTTCAGATCGAGACTTCATGGAAACCTTGAACACGTTGAAGTATGCAAATCGGGCCCGAAACATCAAGAACAAGGTGATGGTTAATCAGGACAGGGCTAGTCAACAAATAAATGCTTTGCGCAGTGAGATTGCACGGCTGCAGATGGAACTCATGGAATACAAAACAGTAAGTGTGTTCTTTTAGGATTTCTTCTGCTTAAAATTATTATAATTCTGCAGCTTGCTTTCTTTTGGATAGTTCCAATTTACATGCTAGAGAAAAATTGAATAATAACACTAACTTATAACGTGCTTCCAGATATTACCAGATATTCGCATGCTCAGAAATGAGAAATAGTCACTTCCAAAGTTGACACATGACATATTGTTCACGTATTCATTCATGTACCAGTTATTGTGTATTGCTTTTAAAAACTTACTGGAGAGCTAAAGCTATTTGTGTTTTAAAAATAAATTTTAAATTATACAGGCTAATTACTCATTCTACACAATGTTCATTTCTTCCTGAAATTTTAACAAAGGATAATACTTTCAGCGATGAATGTGGCTACCAAAGAGTGACATCTTCCTTTTGATATTCTGGAGATAGCATCCTGATTCAGTAAAGATTTGTCTTCTCATTTCTCAGTCTCTTCAAGAGCTTGTATTTCGGGCTAATAC
>VXAV01004231.1:59802-71136 GCA_013399715.1 Alectura lathami
TTTTGGAGCTGCATCATTGCAAAAAAAAAAAGTATATGGCCTATTCCCACTTAGTATTAATGATATAAAATACAACAGCTGTTGTATATGTATGTATATCCCCATACACTGTGTGTAACTGTGTCTCATTGACAGTACGTAATACGTGCACAAGGTCCATAGCCACAGTCTGATCTGAGATTCAGTATGCTTGCATTTCATAAGACTTTACCTTGTGTTGCAGTTTCTTTTTAAACTGAAGATAATGCATTGCGGTTGCAGACACTAAAGAGATATACTTGACTTTTTTTTTTTTAAAGAGCAAAATTATTAGAAAGTGAAGCAGTGAATGAAAATCTTCGACGCAGCTTGTCAAGAGCATCAACAAGATCCACGTACTTTGGTGGACCATCAGCATTTTCTGCTTCGATGCTTTCATCAGAAAAAGAGACGATGGAAATCCTGGATATAGCCAAGAAAGATCTAGAAAAGCTGAAAAAAAAGGAAAGAAAAAAGAAAAAGAGGTGGTGTATAAATTATAGTTTTACTTCCTTACTTTTTATTAGTAAAGAGACGTATTTTGTTTTCTTGTAAACTTTGAGAATTTAAAATTCATCATTTGTAGCTGTTTGTTTGATTCCTAAATTGCTATTCCTACAAACCCTTTTACCCATAAAATTTATAGGTGTTTTTCTCTTGCATCTTTTCTTCCAGTGTGGTATACAGTATTTGTAGAAGGAATGTCTCAGATGTAATGATTTTTTTTTATATTTCATAATTTTGCACAACTATAAAAGCACAGATGCTCTCCATAACTTTTTAAGCACCTGAAAATCAAAAGGAGCTTTAAGGAACAGAAATTATATTCTTTTTCCTGCCATGTGTCAAAACTGATGTGACTTTCTGCAGAAAAGATATTCTGAATAGCTGGGAATTCTTTGGTAGCTCTCGGAATGGCTTCTTTTGCTTTATCATCTGCTTTCGTAATGTTGTTAATTTGAGGTTTCCTACTTCTCTGCAGCGTCATGCTTTGCTGTTTTTTGTTGTCCAACTTCTCATCTACTGAAATGCTCATAGACACTGATGTAAATGCCTGTTCAGACAACAGTTAGTACAGCAAGGATCTGTGTACTGAGACTTTGATTCCATTAGCGATCTTTGGTTTTTCCTTGAAAGTCTCAATACTTCTAATCTATTACTTTTTTTTTTTCCTAATGCCCTTCAGACATTTTCTACAAGTTAACAGTAAATCTAACAAGCCTGAAACGGAGTAGAAATATAAAGTAGCTTCAGGTTAGTGAGATCTGCAACTTGGAGTCTTATCTGTATAAGTCCATACATCATATAAACGTCTGATATTTGTGGAAAACACTCCTTTTAATGATATCTAGATTCTTTCTTTCCTTTTTTTTTTTCAGAAAAATAATTCACGGGGATTTAAGTAGATTTTGCGTGTAATGTTTGTAGGAATTTGAGGAGAGGGTAGAAGTATTAAATGAAATTGGCCGAATCTTCTGGTCTTGCTTCAGATGGTCAGTATGTTCTCTAACATACCAAAAACAAAGATTTGCATTTGTATGTTTCAGCACAATTTAAAATTAAGCATGCACTTACATATATGCTTAGATAGAGCCCCAGTTGTTCATTTGCACCTGTTTGGTCACAACCCTCTCAGCAACCACCAGAAAACTGATAAAGGTTACAGTAAGAGGTATTTCTCAATATATCAAGTAGGAGATTTTTCTGGAACTAAACAACCCTGAAACCAACCAAATAATAATAATAAAAAAGGCAAAACAAACTAACAAAAACAAAACAAACCTCAAAAACAATATTAAAAAAAAAAAACTTGAGAGCTTTCTACAGCAGTAAATAAAAGAGATGGGTGTTAATTTTGGTCTTTGTCTGAAGGAAGTGTCTGTGAGCAGTGACACTTGCTCACACCAGGAGAATAATCTTGTCAATCGCATAGCCCAGTGGTCTGATCCAGGAGTGAGGACTACTAGCCATAAGCTGTCTGGGATCAGTTAAATATTCCAGCATTATAGAATGAGAGAACCAAAGGAGAATTCAAATTGAAAGAGCCCTTCTGATGCCCCAGCTGACATTTTGAAGTGGGTCTTCTTGTTCTGTAAAATGGGGTCTTACTCCTCAGGTACTGGTAAGGATTGACCCATCTGCAAACTGCTAAATGTTTTTTACATTTGAGGCTCATGTGTCAGGAGAAAAATTCCATGGGTGCTAAGAAGTGGTAGAGTTTGAGGTATTATGCATTTGCAGGGTACTTCCATCCAATGAATGAAATTTAAAGTCTGTGTTCAGGATATCGTTGTAAATTTTTATCCTACCAAAATGTCAGGAATTGGCAGTGGGTATGCTAATGTATTACCAAAGGGCAACTCACCCAGCAGTTTAGCAGGGATTCTTTGCTCTACTTCTGTTTCCTACAGGCATTTAGCTGCTTTACTGTATTACTCCTTTATAGGGTTGCTGCTATCTTAAAGTTGTCCAACCAGCATTTTCCTATTAAAATGGGATTGGTTAAATCTAGTTACTAGCTCTGCCCTATCTGCCTTGCTTGATCTGCTTGTTTCCTGCTAAAGGGTCAGTTTGACTAATGAAAGGTTCGTAGGTTTAAGTATGTAGAACTTACCTGAATTGTTCTGAAGTAGCCTGAAGATCTAAGAGCCCTTTTTTGAGTGAGCAGCAGGTATGTACTGCTTCATATCTGTAGCCTTTAATAAGCATGTGTCATGAAGATCATTGACAGCGTTTACACTGCAGTAGTGTTTTGACTGCTGAAATGCTGATGTGCTTGATTGCAATCAATCTTCCACCATCTGTGTGACCTGCTCACCAGGAGCCCCAGAGCAAACCCCCTTAGTCAACCTTACATATCTTGTAACCTTTTTGAGTGTTGTCTTTTGCCTTCCCTAACCTTTATTAAACTAAATTAGTGATAAAATTCCTGGGGTTCAGCGAGTTGGCTCCTTGCTGTCAAGTGGAAAGGCTTGCACTCAAACCTTGCTCATAATGGGAACATGAGGAATTTAGTTTAACCCATCTCTACCCTTAAGTTGTGCAGACACTTCTTACTGCTACATTGCCCTTTCTTAAGGAGGAAAAAGTACAA
The DNA here is from genome assembly GCA_013399715.1 of Alectura lathami. NCBI lineage: Eukaryota > Metazoa > Chordata > Aves > Galliformes > Megapodiidae > Alectura > Alectura lathami. The sequence continues at coordinate 62,915 of VXAV01004231.1, forward strand.
GTACAAATACTAACTTCTTGTCCATCTCATTGCTTCTGATGCTTTTTTATTTGTTAATAACAAGCAATCACTTGTATGTACTTTTTGAATCCCAGAAAAAAATAAACTGCAATTCTCTTCTAACTTAAAAATAAGTAACGAAATAACAAGAACCCAAACAAAAAAAAATTGCAGTTTGAAAGAAAGTTTAAATTATATTCAGAATATGTGATTTAGAATATTATTAAAAAAAAAATTCATTGCTACTTTATATTACAATATGTTGTTAGCATATATATAAACATAGTGCATTGTTTTGGTCCTGATATATTGCTGAGGATATTTAGCTTTGGTTCAGCGGCAGTACTTACTGGATTCTTCAGTATTTTACCTGCCAAAGTTAAGTGGCAAAAGAGAATAGAAGGTTTTTCTATTTTTCTTCTTCCTTTTTTTTTTTTTTGAACTAAGACTTTTGAATCCACATTAGAAATAATTCTCAAAGTATATCTTCTATATATAAACTTCATTAGTGTAACTCAAATTTGTAATTGTTGACAGTGACAGATTAGTTAACCTACAGATGTTGCTGCTTTGTTTTCTATTTACTTTCCAACTGTTCAAAATGTATTGCCTTTTTACTACTTGTTGTCTCTTGATGGTATCTTTTGAAATTTCGTTTTAAACTCCACAAGCTCATATATCATTTTTTTACCTTCTTATCACTTTTGCTTTTCACTGTCTGGTTTGTCCTTCATTGGCTTGGCCTTCCAATACTGTACCTCGTGCTTTTGAAGGCTACAGAAACTTGAGGAAAGCAGTCAAGAAGAAAGAAGGTTGGAATATTTCCCAGGTTTTTAATTAACTGTCATTTCAATTAACTGGTTGTCATACATGGAAAGAAGTTGAGTAGGTTCATAAGTGCTTCAGAAGCAGATCATTTGGCTTTTCAAAATTCTGTCCTGTGCTTTGGCTTTCAGCAAGTGCTGTAAGAGGAAGAAACCTCTGTGGAATTGAGGTTGATTTTGGGACTGCAAGCAGTTGTGGGATGGTGATGCCTTTGGGATTCGCTATAGAACTAAGTAGTCTTTCTTGCATGGCCTGTATGGGATGAAGGACAGGAGGAAGGTGCTGTAGCTCATATGATATGAAGTGTATAGCAGGCCATATACCAACTTAATAATTTTAGCATGTGAGATTGGATCTTCACACCTAACTTAAGTCTCCTCACAGTCCCTTTGATTTTTTTTTTTTTTTTGAAATTGCATTACTGAAGCCTTGATCATTCTTCCAGTTCAATTTCAGCCAAGGTAGCAGATAAATTAGATAAGACCTTCAGCATAACTGCTCTCTGTGACTAAGAGAGAAATATGCCGTCCTTAAAGGCTGAAGTAAAGGAGCTTTTATTTTTCAGCTGTCTACTTTGATCCAAAAAACCCACAGTGGATTAATGTAGAGCAATGATATGAGCCCACAGATCAGCCCTACATGTGTGTGGTTCTGCCTGCAGGAGCTGCTGGCTCTCCTTCCTCCTGCCTTCTGCCCTTCATTAGGCAGAACACAAGTTCTCTGTAGTGGTGAGCTCCGTACTATGTGCAGGAGAAGGGAACCTGGGAATTTTTCCTCAGTCTGCATGGATTGCAGCTAAGATCCATTAACATTTAGGTTTACAGTCCAACATAATGGAACATGTTGTGGGCTGACTGAGATGAGGACCTGTGGAAATGAGATTGCATGGCTCAGTGTTCCTTGCTTGGTGGTTGCTTTCTGTGCAAATCGGGGCTGGCTGCTGCTTGGGCTCTGCAGGCCAGGTGAAGGCGCTGTGCCTCCGCAGGGTCCGCTGCAGCCGGCCTGGGTTTTGCTGGTGGGAGTGGGGCAGGGGAGCCATTAGCAGGGATCAGTTTAAAAACAGTAACAACGAAACACTGGGCATGCACAGAAGCACTGTGTCACTGAATTAGCGCTCTTCAGGGCCGAGCTCTATTTTAAAGGTGACTTTTAGGTTCAAGTAGTTTCTCAAATCTACTGAACGTTTCTTTCACTGCAATGAGTCCTGGATTTATGAGTTAAGTCTCTCATCTGAGCTCCTCTTGGTGTCAGCAGAGGAAGATGTACGTGCCTGATCAGTGGCAGCACACAACTTGCCACACTGCTATGCAGTTGAAGTTGGATGAGGTAGAATCCACCTTATGATCCCAACCACATATTTTTTCATTATTACCCTCTATTGTGTCTAGCCCTGTTCTATCACAATTTCCTTTCTGTTGAGAATTTTTTGGGTTTTGCATGTGTAGTTCTAGAGGGACCGATATTTGTCCATGAGAATTTGCAGAGTGCCATCCATTTTAGAATTTTAACATTTGCATGTGACGTCTCAGCTGTGCACTTAAAAAAAAAAAAAAAAACAAACATCCCAATGGCTAATACACCAAATCAAAACTGCTGCAATTTGCATAAGCCATCATTACAGTTAGGGTTCAGGTCCTCAAGAGAGGAAAGAATGTAAAGGTACTTGACAATTAAATAAATTTTGAACTATGTTCTGAAAAATAGAAGCATGGTAATGTACTAAAATGTGATCTTGATTGTTGGGAAAGTTTCTTTTTGAGACACAGTCCTGTTGCAACAGTTCAGTATTTCTCAACTCTTTTTGTTGTTGTATCAATGTCTATTTTGAGCATTCCCTTGCTATCCAAGTAGATAACTGATCCAAAGACTAGTTAGAGTATGGTAAGTTAAGAAATTTTGTGCATAAACCTTAAGAGGGAATTTCTTATTAATGTAGGCATGGTAGGCTCTGTTATAGCTTGAGAGCATCGTAGGATCTATAATGTGTACTGTAACTGCACACAGTGTTCTTTCCTTGTTTAGTAAAGGCTGTTTTGGGTACAACTTCCAGGCAAAAAGAGTACTGCTGTAGTTCACAAAGATTGGTATTTTGATTGTCCCAGTTGTACAATATGGTCTAAAACAATGTGATACTCATTAATGTTATTGTGCAAGCTAAGAGCAATTAAGCATTATTTTATTTTCTGTATGAGTTTGGAAGTTGTGTTTTACCCATGTCCACCATCTGTACCTATGTCTAACTACACTTTGGTTTTCATCTTTATTTGGAATTACAACTTACTGGTCTGGGGGATGGGAAGCACTTGCCATTTCAGTTTGTCAATATTTTGTCTCTGCCTTTTCTGCTAGTGTTAAAGATGACAACACAGATAATGAGCAGGAGAAGAGAGATGAAAAAGGCACTTCAGAGAGAGAGAATAATGAATTGGAAGCAGTAAGTATTTAGAAGTATTTGTGTTTGTCTGTACAGATTAGTAAGGTTATGGGGGAAAAAAACTAGGAGTGGGTCAGGTGGATATTGCTGCTTCCCAGTGATGGCAGAAAATGAATGGGGGATGGAAACGTGGGTGTGTTTTAATGTCTTTCCACTCTACATTTTGTAGGAGGAAGTTCAGGAAGTAAGTGATCATGAAGATGAAGATGATGATGATGATGAGGATGAAGATGACATGGAAGTTGTTGAAAGCTCAGATGAGTCAGATTCTGACTCTGATGAAAAAGGTGATCTCAGTGCAGAATTTTTGTTATAAATATTATATGCTATTCCTTGGGGTTCTTTTGTCTGTATTTGTTTGGGGTCGGTTGGTTTGTTTGTTTTTTTTGGCAGAGGAGATAGCATGTTGTCTACCCACTGTTCATAATGCTTTGTTGATTGTATGTCCAGTGAATTCTTTGTGGGCTATGGTGCTAGAACATGCATCAGATCAACTGTCCCTTACTGGCTTTAAAATTGAACAGAAGCCATCAGGTGCTTAATAACACACTTCTTTAATTAAAATGTATGAAGTGAAAGACTTAAGCATTGGGTTGTTCTTATGACTCAGGACTAATCACCAATGGACAGTTCCCATTTGGCTAATTTGGAAGTGGGTAAAATTAAATTCTGAAATGCTGGAAGTCCATCCATCATCCTCACTCTGCAGAAGCTGTGGCTATTTATTTAGAAGCATCAACAGCTGGTGTACTTGTGGCATGCAAATTAGGATTGTTAGAGTAAGAGCACTTTACTCATGTGAGCTGGGCCAATGGGCAAATCTGTTGATTCCTGTTTGTGAGAGTCACGTAAGCAATTAGCAACAGTTACAGAACCTGAAAAAACCCACAGCTGACAAATTAGTTCTGGAGCACATAATCTTAAACCAAAAAAAAGACCCAACTGACCAAAGAAATTAGTTAAACATTTGTAAACCTTGCATAGGGATTAATCCTTTTTCCTTATTTTTCCCTCTGACTCCTCTCATTCCCTTCCTTATTCCACTTTCACGAATGAGGCAGCTTCTCAGGTTTTTGACTACATTCTTCCAACAGCTAGAAAAGGGAAATTCTCCCCTAGGAGTCTGCCAGCAGTCAAACTTTCCTTGTATAGCCTGCTGGATTAATGAGTGGAAGTTGTTCTGTAACCCTGAGGTGATGGAAGTCTCAGCCTGTATAGCTTCTGTATGGGGAAGGTGATATTGCTGATGTTGGGATGTAAATGTTGGACATTTGGACAACTATGTTCCAATGAAAGATCTCTTTCCTTCCATCTTTCCCACTTCCAGAATGGAGAGTGTTTAAGGGAGAGACTTTTTCATGAGTTTCAGGCAGCAGATGCAGAATTCTCCAAGGTATACTTACATGTCAGGAAATGAACCTAGTGTTGCAGGAGGAATCCATATTTATGTGGTCGTGGTCCTCACTGTTAACAGAAGTCTTCATTTTTTATTATCCAATTTTTTTTTTTTCCAGAAAATTATCAGGCTGACTTGGCAAATATCACCTGTGAAATAGCCATTAAGCAGAAACTGATAGATGAGCTAGAGAACAGCCAGCGACGACTGCAAACACTGAAAAAACAGTATGAGGAGAAACTAATGATGCTGCAACATAAGATTCGAGACACTCAACTTGAGAGAGATCAGGTTCTTCAAAACTTGGGTAAGAAGCACAGAATTATTTAAATTCAGATGTGTAAGCTCTGCAAGTTGAAACATCCTTCACTTCCTTTTAAAAATAAAGAAACAGGTTTGTACCCATAATGCAAGGAGGCCATACTTTGCTCGTCATAGCTTCTACCAGAATTGAGAGAGAGATTTGTGAAGGAGGAAAAAAAGTTACTGCTAGTGACAGGTATTTGATTTGGCTGAATGTGCATTTTTGATTTTCTTTTTAACATAGCTGTTGAATTTAAAGTTCTTTTTAGGGGAGTAAAAAGAAAGGGTGGAGGTTGGAACTAAACTAAGAATGACAATTGAAGTGGCCTTGCAGAGGTGTTTTACTGACCAAACCTTTTAGTATGTGATAGTGTTAAGATGTGACTTCCCATGCCACAGTTAATTTTTTTGAGTCGTAAATAAGTTGAAATTTGTGAGAGTACTGCGGAAGGTGTTTAGTTGGTTTGTTTCTATTGTTTCATTTTGAAAATATACTATATATGCTTTATAGGCTTTCACTATTCCCTTATTCTTCCTTAGACCTTTCCTTTTGACTAGCTCAGAAGGGGGCCTAATGACTCTTGGGACCTAGTCTGACTGCTGTTATGATCTTGTGCACATGTGCGAACAAGCATCTGTGTTTTCTGATATTTGGAAATTTGTTGTCCAGTGCAAAGAAATCAGAAGGAACTGGAGATGTTGACACAGTGCAGGTGACAGGAGCTAGATACTAATAACAATTTTCAAGCATATTGCAAAATAGCTAAAAGCAGGGGAAAGTCTACTCCTGTGGCTGGCAAAGTGAAAATATCCTGCACAAAAGCGGATTAAGAATTCCCTTTCACTCCAGGTTCTGTAGAGACCTATTCAGAAGAAAAGGCAAAAAAAATCAAGTCAGAATATGAAAAGAAACTTCAAGCCATGAATAAAGAACTTCAGAGACTTCAAACAGCTCAAAAGGAACATGCACGATTGCTTAAAAATCAGTCTCAATATGAAAAGCAACTGAAGAAACTGCAGCAGGAGGTGACAGAGATGAAGAAAACCAAGGTATATTTCAGTATATGGAAGTGTCATGCAGTGAGTGTTTGTTCACTGGAAAATGGGTTGAGATCACCTGTGCATTTATCCACTGGGTAACTTGTTCTTGCTGTCAGCCACTCAAAAGGCTGAAAACAGAAAAGATATGAAGACTAGGCTGTTCCTATGTGTGCGTGAGTGTGTGGGGAGCCCTTTTAGCTTCAATGAACAGGAATTACTGCATCAAACATGGAGATGCTTGTGCTGATTATTACCTGTTATTCAGCACTGAGTGAAAAAGACACATTAGGTGGAGGAGGTAAATTGCTAAAGCATGTAATGCACTGCAAGATGGCAGCTTGGAGAAAAAACTCTTTTTATGTAAGTGGGGGCAGGGAATAGCACTTCAGTGCAAACAGCTTTTCTAAATGATGACTTCTTTACAGGTTCGCTTGATGAAACAAATGAAAGAAGAGCAGGAGAAAGCTAGAATGACTGAATCTAGAAGAAATAGAGAGATTGCACAGCTTAAAAAGGAGCAACGCAAACGAGAGGTGATTTAACAGAGCTTTCATTTTGAATAAATAACTGTCATTGAGACGTGCAGCCGTTTGCACACATGCGCCCTGTGTGTGTGTTCCTTGAGGCAGGCGTGTACGTAGATATTTTTGCCAGTCAGAATGCACATAATTAGATTTGAGTTCTGTGATAACTCAGTTCCTAGCTCCAAGTGATAACTTCAACAGAAAACAGAAGATTTACTGAATATGTTTTTCAGTATTTGTTTATTACTGAGTCTTCACAAAACTATTGCTACCACCTTATTTGCATGCAAGTATTCTTCTTGATAGCAGATAACTTTGGAACACTAATTTTTATTCTGTCCTAGGAAGAGCAAGACACCATTGTAGCTTGACGAGTCATTTCACAATAGTTTTGGAAACTTCTATTAGTGTGTGTAAAGGTCATCTTTTTTTATACAGTACATTTCTCATACCAGTTAATGGGGAAAATATCATTTGCTGATTGTATTTCTTCCACAGCACCAGCTCAAGCTTCTGGAAGCTCAGAAGAGAAATCAGGAAGTTATTTTACGTCGCAAAACTGAAGAGGTACTGTCATAGAATGGTAGTGCATGTTGGAAAACACTGATACTGTAGTGCTGCAACTTTGAACGGAGCTCCAGGGAGAGGCAATGATGCCTTTGTGCTCTGGTGTTTCAGGTCACAGCCCTGCGTCGGCAGGTGAGGCCTCTGTCTGATAAAGTGGCAGGAAAAGTGAGTCGAAAGTTGAGTCTGCCTGAGCATCCTATTCAGGAGCCTAGTTCTAGCTCATCAGTTGAGCATGATGGTTCAAGAACAGCAGCACAGCAGAAGATGAGAATTCCTGTTGCAAGGGTTCAAGCGTTATCTGTTACTGCAACAAATGGAACAGGGTAAGGGTTAAAACTCTTCAGTACTTCCATAAGAGAACTGAAAATTGCATGGGCTTTATGGCAGATATTCATGTTATGGTGCATTTCGCAGTTGTGTTTTTCAATCTGCTTCACGTAACGCTCATAAAATGTGCGTTTTACCGTTATCAAATGCAATTTCAGTTTTGTGTGCTTAAGTGTAGAATAATGTAAAATGACATCAAAGGATAAGTCGCATTAAGAAGCACCAAAATTTCAAAATCCAGTTAATCTCTTTTGAAAGAAATGTCCTTGGTGGTCCAAGGCCTGTAATCTTTTTAAGTTCAAAGAAAATCTTGGTACAAAACACTAATTTATTAGCTTTACTGACGGTCTTCCGCTGTAGTTTGAAGCACATTTCCTTGTTAAACAGGGAATGGTTCTTAGGTGACATTTCAATGTTGCATCACAAAAGATGCCACTATTTGTTACACTCAAATATATAGTATTTGAAAAAAAAGTATCAGTGTTCAGTGCAAGATGCAGATAGGTGTCTGGTGCAATGACAGACTGCAGAAAATTCTGCAAGAATACAAGCTGTCTAAGGAAAGTATTCTGGCCTGATCATTTCCACATACAAATTGGGCCTACTTTGGCCTTAGCTGTATGTTCCTCCTGAATTTATCACAGAAAGAAATACCAGCGGAAAGTGGCGACGAGCAGAGTTTACTCCTCAAAGGCAGCCAGGATGAAGTGGCAGTTACTGGAGCGCAGAGTGACCGATATCATTATGCAGAGGATGACCATTGCCAATATGGAGGCAGATATGAACAGGTTACTTACGGTGGGGG
>VXAV01004231.1:73008-100094 GCA_013399715.1 Alectura lathami
TTTAAATGGTGCATATTTAGGAAGAAGGAGAGACCCTGGATGTAACAGCAGTGATTAATGCTTGCACTTTGACAGAAGCTCGATATTTGCTTGATCACTTCCTCACAATGGGTATCAATAAGGTAATACAGCAAGCGAAATGTATGTGCGCCAGGACCCTGCCTGGCTGGCTGACTTGAATTTACATCTGTGGAAATTAAGCCAGACAAAGCAAAGCTGGCAAACACTAATGAGTCGTGCTGGTTCTCAGTGTGAATGCCCTTGAGATCCATTGTCCCATTCAGCCTGTACCTGTTTTTCAGTCCCCAGAAGAGCCCACTTCACTCCACAAAAAGGTAGAGCTGTTATAAGAACAACATGAGGTAATTAGTAATCAGATAATATTTTTCCATGTTTTACAACAAGCTCCTGAGGAGTGCTCAGGATCTTTTTTTCTTTTAAAGACTGTCTCAGCCCCTTTCTTAAAAATATGATCCATTTAAAAACGTTTGTTCTAGGGTAGGATTATATATTGTCGCGTGGCATGCTTTGGTCAGACTTTGTTTTTTGAGTAGCGCGAGGTGGGCTTTTTGTAAAACTTTAGGAAGTAATGTTTTTCAAAATGAGTATTTGGCACTTTATAACCATGTGCACACATGTATCGTGCCCTTGTTTTCTCTCTTAGGGACTCCAGGCAGCTCAGAAAGAAGCTCAGATTAAAGTTCTTGAGGGGCGTCTTAAGCAGACAGAAATTACCAGCGCTACTCAAAACCAACTGCTGTTTCATATGCTGAAAGAGAAAGCTGAGTTAAATCCTGAACTTGATGCTTTGCTGGGTCACGCCTTGCAAGGTAATTTTGTCACCTTATGTACCAAGCTGTCAGCTGCATGTCACGTTTGCCTTTCGTGCATGCTGTACTGGGCATTCTAGGCTGTTTCTTTTCTGAATAGATGCTGTATTTTAACATATTAAATTTAGACTCCTTCACAATTGATGTGCATGCATGTCATTTTTAAGTATATCCACTCAGCAGTGAAATGTAGGAAATAAATAAGGTTTTTATTATTGAGACTTTAAAATTCAAATAATCCACCTGTTACTTTCATAGAAGACTGCATTTTCAATCTCATGATTTTGATTTTCTGAATGTGGAATTCTAAACATGTAATTCTGTTCAATCATCATTTGTCAGTGATTTTGAAAGTGGCATTGTGAGTGTTACGGCATCTATTCTACTTCTCATGAACTGGTGTTAAGAAAAAATAGAGGATACATTTGGGTACTTTTGTTTTATTTCTATTTATAAATGGATATGTTTTGATTGGAGTGTTGCTTTTGTTTCCTTGTTGCTGTTATTACACAGACCTAGATAGCATACCACTGGGTAAGTATGTTTAGCTTTCTGTGTACTGTACAGCTGCATGAGTCACTAATTCATTCGTGTTCACTAACTGGTGCATCTTAGAATTTGTGAGTGTGTGAAGTTTGCATGAACTACGCTGTAAATGTACTCATTATCATGAGCTTACAGAGCATTTCCTCCTTCCTGAAACCACGTATAGCCTCATGTTAGATTTGTTAGATAACTGAGCACAGAAAGCAGAGCTATATTTCAAATTTATGTCTTACTGTCTGTGACCCCATAATATGTTCAGGCTACATAAGGCTATGTCATTGGAATATTACTACTACAGTTGTGACAAATTCTGCCCATCTGTTTTGTCTGGAAAAAAAAGCAACTCTTAAATGCAGTTCGTTTTTAACCGTTTGCAGATGGATTATTTTATGATGTAAATGTTCTGCAGCATGCAGGTATCTCACTTCTTCAATTGAGTTTAGTTACTGACTTGACTAGTTTTGAGGAGATGAATCTTTTCTTGCTTTTAAACAATTCCCAAGCAAACGATACACATTTTCTCCTCTTACTCCTGGTCATAAAATCGGCTATGTTTGAAACCTGAAATATTCCTGATGTCAGTAACTGTTTTGTATCATCTTCTGTAATTTCTAATCCCATTAAGGTGTCCTGTGCTAATTTGCATATGCATCAGAAACATTTCATACTTAAAGACTTTGTGGAAGTGCTCAGGTCATCATCTGGTATAAGCTGGTGAGAACAGTTACAGCTTGCAGTATCCTGACAGCCGACACCTGGTGATCCCTGCCAGGACACGTTGCTGCATTGCCTAGTTATTTCCCCAAACATCAGTGGTCATTAGTATCATAGATAGTTTAAACTGCCCCTTTAGTGTATGTATTTGTGTGTGTGTGTGTGTGTGTTCACCCCTGCTGGAGTGAGAGCAATGCTTCTCTAGCCAGGATATTAGCGCTGCATTTCCTTTTAGCTCTGGACAGGCTTTTGCTTGTTAACAGCAGCTGGAGCAGCCTTTTGAAAATAGGTTTGTTCAATGCATTGAAACAGTAGCTCTGTTGTGAAAATTTTTGTAGAGAATATATCATTAAAGAAGCTTTCTAACGCTTTGCAAGCATGAACTGAGGCTTTTAAAACACTTATGCCACTCAGGACTGTGTTAACGCTTGGCAGGAAGGAAACTTCACTGTGGGTGTATCTAAACTCAATATGCCCTACTAACCTCAGTCCACACTGAAATCCAAACTGTTGGTGGTCTGTGTTTTGTAGATCACTAGTGGCTAAACCTTTTGAGCTGCAGGGAGTTCAGAAACTGCTGAAGTGAGGCTTCGAGGCTGGGGCTGCCAACTGGACTGCAGGGGCTCTGTAGGTGCAGGGCTCCCTGGTCACAATTCAACAGGCTGCCTGGCAGCTCAGGGGCAATACCTGGTCAGCTCCATCCCAAACAGTAGTTGTACCTTCAGGATGTTGGTCATCAGCTGCTTGTGAACTTCCTTTCAGCTCTGAGATCCATAAGTTTTTAGCCATTTAAACAAACTTCTCTTGAAGTTCAGGAATTCTCCAATGTAGCTGTCCACCTGTGTTCAAGTAGAGACCAAAGAGAAGGTTTCAGTCTGCAGCGGAGTACATCAGGTGCTCAGATTTTTACCTGCAGAATGGGTTGTTCACGCACACCTACCTTGTGTGGATGCACTCTTCACACTTCTGAAGAGCTAACATGACCACACAGTTGGGTCCTGAAGTCACCCCTTTCTGAAGCAGTGAGAGCTGCTTTTCCTTCCCACCTGTGACATCTGGATGTGCCTGGTTGTGACTCATAGCCATGTGTGTGCAGGTCTTGAAGGAGCAAGTCAAATGTCATCTCTGCTCGATTAAATGTGCTGGTGTGCTGCCTTGTGCTGGCACCATTCGTTTGTCTCTGCAGTAGGATGAAGACCTCATCATGAAGTCACCAGAAAAGCTCTCCATTGGTCTTTGATCACTGATTTATTGGCAATTATGTCTCCTGCTCCTCACAAGCAGTACTGCCTTTCAGTAACTTCATTGTTTCTTTCATCTCCTTTTGCTCAGGACTTCTTGCAGAATCTTGCTCTTCTGTCTCTTCTCTTTTCTATTTGTGGTTCTGTGTTCTGGTTTCTACCTGGGGGCTTCATGCAGTCTTCCCATGATCAATTGCAGATAAACCTAAGAAAAATATTACTACAACATGTCAGGTCATGTGACTGTGAGTCCACAAGTAAAATCCGATCTTTTGTGCCGATCCCACGCTTTCTACTTTTTGCACATAGAGCAAAGTTGCCAAAGTTGATCACAAGCCCATTATGAGAAGGGCATGATGCAACACCATCCCAATATTTTAAATAAAATGCATTTATTTTACTGTTGCTGCTTTGGTGCCTTGCTAGGAGGAACAGTATTCTAGATCTCATCAGCAGAAGACATGGAATAATAACATCTTACAGAAAAACTTTAATGTGGGCTCAAATCCAAGACAGAACAAAAAAGGTTCACAGTGCTATTCCTTTGACTCTCCTTTCATTATAACACTGTTATATTTCTGATAATTAAGATTATGATGTTAAACCTAATACAGCAGTGGAGTACCTCTGTGTTGCATTGCTGGATCTGAAATTAGTGATGCATGTTTTGGATTTTTTCAGGAACCATTTTTCAAAGTAGCATACACAAGAAGGCAGCATTTTCCCTTTCTTCATTTCTTCAGAGAATTCAGCTGGAGACTATATATCTTTCCTCCCTTTCTCCAAGGCATGAGCTTGGATTTAAAATACATTCATGGGCAAACCTATTTTAATATGGCTACCCAATATGTTGATTCAGTATATTACAAATGGTATTTCTGGCAGAAATAAGTAAATAATCTTAAAGCATCTCAAATAATAAAGAGGAGATGTAATGGAATGTAATTTAATCCTTAAAATTTCATGAGTATGTTCAAAAATAAGAGACTTGTGGGAATTTAATATCCATATCCCTAAACTATGCTTAGAATGTATTATTAGAATAACACAAGAGAATTTGCTTTCCCGACAGGTTGGAATTGATTGTACATACGGCCTGGACTGGTTGTCTTAGCTTAATGCTTTGCACCATTTGCATGCAGACATGCATCAATCTGATGTTTGACAGTGTTACAGTGTGTGGCATGCATGCTGGTTTTGTCTGTTGTGAACAGGCTTGTGTGTCCATTTTACTTCAGGATCGTTTATGCTGAACAACTTCTTTTTGCAACTAGTTTCAATACAAGCAATATTTTTTAGACGCAGTTCGGTAGTATTACCGTCCTGCCTTGAAACCTAAGTGCTTATGTACTAGTGAAGTGCTTGCTTCTTGCCAGCCTGATGGTGCCGTCAGCCATACAGGCTGAGGCTGAGCCTCAACTCACTTGCTAGTTAAAAGTGCGTTTTTTTCATTATAGCAGAATTGACTCAGTCTTGGAGTAAGATGATTATGAAACAAAGAAGCAGAACAAACATCCTTACTGGCCACTGATTTACATCTTCTCCTGCACATCTTGCAGTTAACCTCCTTTGCTTTGTCTTCTTTCATTCTTCCAGATCTCATTCTACAACTGTTTCTCTGTCCTCTGTGCTGCTCTGCTACAATAAATAGAGGACCACATCTGGCACTGTATGCCACGGTGTGTGATTTTGTTAGGCTGTATGAGAAAACTTGGGACAAGTTATAAATGAAAAAACTTTAAAAATGAAAAAAAAAAATTAGGGAAAACCAGGAAAGTCAATGGGAAATGGCTAGCAAATAGTCAAGAATTTGTAAATCCCTCCCTTTCATACACTGTTCATCTGCATTCAACCTTTTCTGAACTGTTTTGTGCATTATATAAAGCCTGAGTGTCCTTCCTACTGTAGATGGACAGGTTAACATGATTCTTTTGGAAATTTTCTAGAAAATTTGGAAGATAGTACTGATGAGGATGCTCCATTGCATAGTCCTGGGACAGAAGGAAGGTGAGCAATCTTTGTCAACAGGTAACTGGCTCTGGTTCTAGAAAAACTACTGTCATTTCCTCTTTTTGTAACACATTACATAGCTGTTAGAAGATACCTGTGGTGTGGCTTCCTTCCAGTTTGCCTACCACTTCAGTAGAAAGTAAAATCAAATAAAAATATGTGTTCTGAAAAATACAGCTATTTTCTTACTAATAGTGCTGCAATTTTTCTTTTAGTTCATTATCTTCAGATCTTTTGAAGCTTTGTGGTGAAGTCAAACCCAAAAGCAAGGTAGGCTGTACAACAGCAGTAATAATTCATACTTTAATGGCATGTTCCGGGGGATGTTTGCCCTAGAGAGATGAATGAGCAGAGACATACTGAAGGTGAACAGAGGTAGCATATGTGTGATTCGTATGTAGTATGCTTTTGTGTGATACTCCTCTCTGAGAAGCAATGATAAGAACGCACTGTTTTTCCCTGTCTTGTGGGAGAGATTTTCTTCAATTACTAGCACTCCAAACTGAAATAAATTTGCAGTTTAGTATTAACTAACATCATGAAGCTGCGTCAGGGGAGGGTCAGGCTGGGGCTTAGGAAAAGGTTCTGCACCAGCAGGTGGTGGGCCTGGAACAGGCTCCCCAGGGCACTGGGCACGGCCCCAGGCTGCCAGAGCTCGAGGAGTGTTTGAACACTGCTCTCAGACACAGGGTTTGGGTTTTGGGTGGTCCTGTTTAGAGCCAGGGGATGGACTTTTGATGATCTTTGTGAGCCTTGTCCAACTCCCGATATTCTGTAATTCTACAGTTAATGAGGCTGCATTTCAATATTAAATGCTGGTGGGAATTGAAAACATGCTTTTTTTTTTTTTTTTTTTTTAATTTGCTTCTGTGATCATAGAAATTTGAAGGATAAACAAGTTTAACCTTTGGGTTCCAAAGTAAAGTTGACATTGCAGGTATATATCTAGGTTGGCTGCAGTTTAATGTTATTAGTGGCAGTGGGAACTAGAAATGCATGCCATTTATGATTTGCTCCTGTGGCCACAGGAGCATAAAGCAAATTTGTAAAGTAAGTAGAAGCCTATCCTCCATGCTTTGGAGAACCATGCCTAGGTTGGCTGCTGCATTATTGATAGTGTTCCTTGGCTCCACAGCTCTCTGGGTAGGTGAACTGAGTAAGTTTGATCTGAAAATGTTGGCATGAAGTAAACACCATTTTTGTAAGGGCTGTGTTCAGATTGGACCTTTGTCTTCCCCAGGAGCCCTCCTTTCCATAAGGAATAGATTTTAATTTTGCAGCAGCAGCTAAACTGCTGACATGTGGTGGGTTTTCTAAGAATGGCTGTGTAGCGCAGAGCTTGGCTCCTTTCTGGGGTGTTGTGCTGTTTTCCAGCTGTTGAAATGCTGAGAGAATCTTAATTGATCTTGACTTAAACTACTTCTGGATTGACATAAACTAAGAAGAAGATGTTTTTACATCAGAAGCAGCATCAGTGTAAGCTACTTCAATATAATTGTAGTTATTTGAATTCATCCTTTGCTTTATTCCTCTGCTTTATAACATTTAATTTAGATAAGCTGTAGGAGAGTAATATTGCACTCTTGTAGTGCTGATAGGCACTTGTAGTTGGTTTCCAAGGACATTCTTTCAAACAATTGTCAAATCAGTGTTTCATGCTGTTGAACTTATGTTCTCTGAAATTATTGCCAAAGAGTACAGATGAGCTTCTTGATTTAGCTTCCAAAGGAAGTTGCTGAGTGATTTGCAGGGAGTGCTGTTTACCTAGCTAGTGGCAATTTTAAATGTAGTACTCTTGACGCAGTCTAGGAAATGTTTAAGTTGCAACTTGCTTTTTGTTTGTCTCCAGGCCCGCCGGAGGACCACTACCCAGATGGAGTTGCTATATGCAGATAGCAGCGATTTAGTCTCTGACAGTGGTGCTGCAGACTCTACTTTGCCTGGCTCTCCTGCAACTGCTGCAGAAACCCAAGAAAGTGGGATGACTCCTGACACAAATGATACTTCTGCTAGGGACAGAGAGTTTATTCCCCCACCATCTGGCTTACCTTCTAAGATAGGCAGCATGTAAGTTTGGCCATGCTGTACTAATTATTCTTTGCTTCTCAAAAGTGCATGTTGCCAATGCCTTGTAATCTGTTGTTTTAACTTACGAGGGAGGTTGATACACTTGAAGCTTACTAAATAATACTGACGAAGCCTTTTCTTTTTTTCTGTCATCACTACTCTAGAAAGCAGAAATGCACTGTTGTAAATAACATGCTTCTTACTGAAGATCTAAACTTCTGTTGTTTTGGCATAGTGAAACCATTGTAGCCTTGTTTCTAAATAGTGGGGAAAATCCATCTGGTACCTTGAATACTTTGTTTTACTAGTGCTGTGGGAAATTTGCTTTCTAGGGAGGCAGTGAGGGTCCACTTAGAACAACAGATTTAAAAAAAAAAAAAAAACACAATAAGAATAAATAATATAGCAGTAGTATCTGTGTGTGTGGTCCTGTCAGGTAAAATCTTTGTGAGATGTTTTGTGTGGACCATGCTTAAACTGAAGTCTATGCATTAATTGAACATGCAAGTGTAAAGTTGACATAGGCATGTTGAATACTACAAATTCTCAAAAATCCTCTCTAGTTGCAGTCTGCACTTACCAGCAGAACAGTTCTACTAATTGAAGGTATTACTTGATGGCAAATAAAACATTTAAAAATTTTATTTTTTATCTTAAGGGGCCAGTAGGTCTCTCTCATGCACTTTAATTTGTGCTTTTTTTCATTTGCTCTTAACTGTTCTTTTCTACCGATGCCACTGGTGGTTATTCAGTGTTTTTTTTTTTTTTAAAAAGTACTGGCTCCTCTATGCGACAAACTCATTGCACTTGCTGTATTCAGTGATGTGGATAAACTGTGTCCCATAGCCATCTTCACGTTACAGATGCTGCAATTAGGCATTCATCTGTCCTATTTGCATAATATTTTTACAGTGATTTCCATATAACGTACGCTTGCAGTTTGTGTTATTTCTATCATGTATTTCTAGCATGTGCTTGAAGTGGCAATCATGAACAGTAAAACACTGCTGGCAGCAATTATTAACCCATGCTGATGGCTTCAGTGCATTTTACAAAGTGAATCTGCTTGAAAATAATTCTCTTGGGGGGGTTAGGATATGTGGAGAAACCCACCTACTCTAGCAGTTAGTGTGAGATCACTAGAGACTCTTGAAGCTCCAAGATTTAAAACATCAAGTGCTATGACGTGGCAGAATCCAAGATTCAGGTAATAGCAACTTTACCAAGCTCCATCTGCTAGACTGTATCCGATTGTGAAAGTGAGTAGCAGGAGGCATTCAGAGATGTAGAAGTAGTGACACTGATCCAAAATATGCATTCTCTGGAGGTAATAGGTACAAAATTTATGCTTAGATGCAAAGGTAGGTGTCTGCAGGCTCACCATCCTTGCTGTGGAAACTCCTCTGTTTCCTCAGTTCTGTGGTGGTTCCAAGAGGCACCTAAATGGCCAACACCGAGTCCAAGGATCAGCTTGGTTGGAGTTCTGTTTACAGGCACAGCTGACACTGTTGTCCTGTGATACTCCTCCCTCATCTCCAGCAGCCTGTGGTGGTCTCCAGTAGGTCTTGTGTCAGATTTGCCAGCTCTGTTCAGATGTCTCTGATGTCCTGGAAAGTAAGGACACTGGAGGGCTGTAATTAGATGCCTTGCACTTTTTCATTTAGGTCATCAGTAGGATGGGGTTTTTTCTGTGTGTTTTTACATCTATGCTTAGGAAGTTCATTCCAGGAAGATGCTGCATTTTTAAGGAAAACCTGGAAATGCAAGTATTAAAGGGATACTTAAGATAGTCATGCTATTCACGCCTTCTTCTGAGGTTGCATCACTGTGGAGCTGGAGATGGAAGACTCAAGGAGTAGGCAGACAGTAAGCAGGAGGGAGCTGGCTCCATGTCTGACTATGCAGCACAGTGGTACGAGGCAGAGGAGCCTGGGCTGTGGTTTCTGATGTGGTTTATTTAACCTGTTAGCTACACAGTAGATGCAGGTAACCATGACAGTGGAGGCTGGAGCTCAAGTTTTCATCCTTGCTGAAAAAAAATAGCTTTTGGGCTGATAATAGGACTTGTCTTGTGACCCCAGGAGTTCTGCATTCCTAAATACATGCTGGTCCAGCATAAAAAGAGGGAGTGTGACCTTTTCCCCCTCTTTTTGTGTCCTTTGCAGAATGTGCCTAGAGGTAAGTGACCCTGCAGATAAGTAGATGCTCTGGTGTTGAGGAGTGAATTGAACCCATCTTTCCCTCCTGTTCATGCTCTTTAACGCTAGGCTTTTGTGCAAAACCACGGAAGTTACTTCTTCTGCTCCTCCATCTCCTGTCTTGTGAAGACCCTGTTTGCAGCTGGGGGTTCTGTGGGGTCTGCACACAGCTCTTGGCCCTAGGCCCTTCCCCTTGCTGTGGGGGCTTGTGTTCAGTGTGCACGTGATCACTTGGGACAGTTTGGTCAAGTAGTTGTTCTTGGTTGTGCTCTCCATTTTGAATCATGTTGCCTTGCACACCAGTCCCCAGATGGATTTTATATGGCACTGACTTCCTCTCAAGGCAAACTGGCATAGCTTTTCTCATGTGGAGGAGTTGCAGATAAGTAGGTCCAGAATCTGTAAAGCAATGAGACCGGATGTGAAGAGAACCATGAAGACGGCGTGCCCACTGAACTTCTCTGCTTAGTAAAGCTGTGTGGCACAAAAGCACTTTCAGAATTCAGAGAACTGCTTTCTCCCTTTCAGTGAGCATTTCTAGTCTTTATATTGGTAAAAACAACCTCTAAGCACACAAAAAAAGCATAAACCAAAGTGCACATGGCTTTTCTGTTTGCCCAGCTGGTGAGAAACACAGAAGAGTGGAGGCCATCCAAATTCTTTTTTGTGTAGTGAAATGATGACACTTGAAAGTCAACGTTAGTATTGCACACTTGATCATTTGCTGTTTTTAATGGGGGGTAAAAGGTTGGAATGAAGACAATAGTGACTGGAGTTTTTTGGATAAAGAACTAAAGAGACAAAGGAGGCAAGCAAGAAGGGAGGGGGGGTAAGAAGAGAAGTAGTGTCATAATTGTTGGGCTGTCAATGGAAAATGCTTTTTTCCCTTTCCTGATTGCGAATTTGATATCAACACATGAGCTAAACTGTTTGCTAACATATTCACGTGTCAGACCCATAATGATTTCTCTGTTCTTCATGTCCACAAGTGGTCTTTTTGTAGGGGAAATCTATGAAACAGGAAACTTAGACCTTCTGTCTTCTCTTTAGTCTGAATTTGAAATGCATATTCCAGCTACTGTATTTTTTTTCTCTTTAGTCAATCTCTTTTATTATTGAATTAGGTCTGCAATATGTTTTCGGTATCTGTCTCTTGATATGCTGATGAACTGTGAGGGCTAATACGTTTGGTGTATGTGTATTAAAATGTGAGAACAAATGTAGAGCCAGTAGCCTCAAGAGAAGTAATAATAATAATAGATTACTTGCTTCTGAGTGAAAGAATGACAGCTAATATAGGAAAAGCAACTTTGTCAAGAGCAGCACAGTAAGCTAATGGTTCCTCTTGCTTTAGTTCTAGACAGCCATCTTTGTCAGAGAAGAAGATACCTGAACCTTCACCTTTAGCCAAGAGAAAAGCCTATGAGAAAACAACGGAAAAGACAAAGGCAAAAGAACAAAAACTGTAAGATTCTTTAAAATTTACTTTCTCTAATATAATTTAAACAATGGATATATCTACTATACAAATAAATTTGTATTTTCTATTTCTTTAATTTCAGCACTTTTTTAAATTGATGGCAATGAAATAATTATTTATTGTTCAACTTTGGTGTGTGATTTCCACGCCCCCCCCCCCGCCCCAGCCAGAGTTTTTTTCTGTATACAAATAACTCTGGATCAGAGCTCTGAGAAAATGCCCTTTGAAGCATTTGCAAATGATTACAAAAAATAAAATAAAAATTAAATGGAAGTAATCAGTTTCTCTAAGAAACTGCAGTTATATAAACACTTCTCCATTTTACATGTGATTTTTTTTTTTTTTCTGCTTGGAGCTTCCACTGCTAGCAAGTGAACTTTGAACATTGTGCCACCTTGCAATCTGCAGCAGTTTGTAGCCTTAAATGTATTGCCTTCTTTGGGAAACATCTGTAGCAAGCATTATAATTTTGTTTATTTGCGTAAGAGGATCTAACATTTGAGGCATGTTGCATTTAACCTCTCTAACCATTCACAATCTGTTAAAGAAGATGTTCTTTTTTTCTTGTAGCTCAGATTCTGGAATCCCAGAGGCTAGTCTATCACCTCCTACTTCCCCACCAAGCCGGCCCCGTAATGAAATGAATGTTTTTAGTCGTCTTACTGTTTCTCAGGGAAACACATCAGTTCAGCAGGATAAGTAAGTCACAGAGGGAAGCCTCAGCCCCTGACCAGGGAATTGCAAAGTGCACTCAAGTTTCCAGTGTAGTATCTGTTAGATATTTTGCCTTTCACCTGCAAGACAGAAGGAGACATTTCTCCTGTTTGTATGTATTTTTCAATTAAAATACTTCCATGAAACTGCTATAAAAATTCAAGAAAATCAATTTCCTGCTGAACCTTGTTTCCTCTTTTCTAGGCTGTGTCTGGTACTTGTAGCTTTAAAGCCTTCAGCTGTGACAGAAAAGAGCTGTAGAATTCTTAGATATGTGTTTTTGTTTGTATGTTTACCCTTGAAAGTACGATTTAGTGAACAATGTAGGAAATCGTGCTTGTGGTGGATTTTCACTTATTCCAGCTCAGAGCACTGTCACAATAGCACCCTGGAGGATGGGATGTTGAAATGGCTAGAACACAGTTGTTTGGAGATATCCACATTACGGAACAGACTGACATTAGGAGGTGATCTGGAGGAGTGGGCGGAGTTGAAACCCTCTTTAGAAGAAGCGGAGCTCAGTGTCCCTGCGCATTAGGCGTCTGTATCAGCAGGAGCTGTAGTCCAAACTGCAGCAGCTTGGAGTTGAAGAGTACCTTTACAGCAGGTTTCAGTACTGATGGTAGTGCCAAGCAGCAATAATGAACTGCAGCTCAAATTTGGAGTAAACCTCTGGCTTGGATGATAGCAGGGCAAGAAATAGGTCTCTCTACACTATTTTTTTCTCTTTCATAAGACTTTGCTTTACTTAGTGGTCTGTAGAGTCACCACATACCAAGCAGTAGCTTGCAAGGCTTCCAGGAGTCTAACTCTGCTTCTGACTTCTTTACCTCAGCTGCATTACCTTATTGCTAACTCCCACTTAACCTTTTTCCTTTTCTTGGAATGGCTTTGAAATCAAATGGAAACTGCTGAATCTGATTTGAGTCAGAAATGAAGGATATCTTAAGGCATATTGCAAATGTTCATGTCTTTTCTTTTCCTTCTTGTGTGTTTTCTTGGTTTTTATTTTTTTTTTAAACTTTTGAAAAGGAGAGGTAAAGTATCTTGAAGTGAGAATAATTTGCAAATTGCTGTTCCTGTTTCAGTGGACTATTGACATGTTTAAGATTCATATTTTTCAAAATAACATTTTCCATGTTTCTTCTACACTTAGCAGGCATTGTTCAATTTTTTTTCTTTATTTTCAATAAGCATTATGTTGCAAAGGTTAAATTTTGTATTCATCTTCTCCTTTACTGCCTTTTGCCTTTACTTTTGTAAGGAAGCACTGGGTGAACAAGGAATGGCATAGCAGGTGTTGCTCAGCTGCTTGGTTTCAGATGGTCTGCAATGTAACTCACTGCCAAGAGAGCTATTTTATGATTTTTTTTTTTCCCTAATATTATCATGGATTTAAGATACACCCTGAGCAATGCTGCCTGCTGTACGTGAATTTGCATTGCTTTCCTGATTTGGCCATGCTGTTGTTTGTTCTTCTCATATGGAGGCTTTACTTTGCTGATACCTATATTCTTTCTCCTCACAATTCCACCACTGTTGATTGTAGGTCTGATGAAAGTGATTCCTCTCTGTCGGAGGTACACAGGTACTCTCTCTTTCTCTTTTCTGTTTTCCTGGCATCTCACAGAAGTTATTCCAGTTCTTAAGAAATTTCATTTTGCTGCATGAATTCTCCTGATACTTGTGCACAATATAAAACTTTTGCTTTTGCCAGAAGGTTAAAAATTTGAATTTTGGTCAAGCATGTCTTCCCTGCTGTCCCGTGTCATCGTTGTTGAGCATGTCAGGTGTTTTGTTTTGTGTTAGATCAAGTAAGGTGTACATCTTTCCCTGGATATATTCTTTCTCTCTTTGTTTTCTTTGAAAAAGAGCAAATATTTTCTAATTTTTTGAAGCTTTTTTTTTTTAGTTGTATGCTTTGATGACTAAAAATTGAATTCTAATCTAAACAAAAATGAGTAGTTTCTACCATGCCTTTCTGACAGGATGCATAGTGGTTCAAGAGATGAAAGAAACGTTCCTACTCATGTTCCTGAGCTGTGGCTTAGGGTGTTGGCACTCAGTGAAAAACTGGAGTTTATCAAGAAAAGGGCAGTCAGAGGGCTAGTAGTGACGTGGTGGTGGCTTCGTCTAGTCACTGTAGCCCATTTTGTCTGTCGGTGTCAAAGCACTGCACACAGGTAGATAAGTAGCTCTGGGACATGTATTTCACATGGCTTGTCAAGGAGACGGCAGGGTGAGAGCAGCAGTAGGAGTAACAGTCTAGAGGCAGCATGACCCACTGGAGAAGAGAGAGAAAAGATTAGTTCTGGGTAGCCTTAGAAAATAAAAGCACAGAGGCCCAAAATAACAATAATAAAAGAAACTGTCTATTCCTGTATTCTTGAAAACACTGTAAAAAGGAGCAGATTAAAAGGGGGGCATCTTCCTTCAAAGTGAGGAAGTTATGAATTCTGTGAATGAAGGTGTCCCAAGCAGTAAAAATGGATAAAATCAATACTTCCAAGACTGTGCCAGATGAGGCAGCTAATTGCCACAAAGTTAGCTCACATCAGTGAGCGTTTTGCTTCCTGTAGCAAGCTTCTGTGGTGCAATGTTTTGGGTTTTCTACATTTTCCTAAAGCTGATGGTTTTTGTGAGACAGGGCTATGGCTTAGCGGCTATTTCTCATGCTTACGAATGCAATCCCCAACAGAGCATGGCAGTGAGCCTTAACGGTGAGCTGGGCGGGTCACAGCCTTGTGTTGCAGGTTTGTGGGTGTTACCCAACAAGGCAGGCTTTTCTACACTTCCCATGAATCAGCAGGCAATTTGCAGTCTTATTGTTGGTCCTGTGAATCCAGGACCTTTAAGCATCTTGCACGTTTCCCATGTACCCAACACTCAGCATCTTGTCTCTTTTAGTTTCTTTGTTTTTGTATGTGACTTCCTTTAGCCCAGAGCTGACACTTCTAAAGCTAAGTAGTAAAAACCTTACATAGTTTAGGAGAGACGTTCAACTGTTCTACCCTCAGATGTAAGAAAATGAAATAATTTTTTTCTGTACATTTAAGTAAATTAATTTGATCTGTGTCTATTACTATGCCCAAATCACATTTCCTCTTTCCTTTAGGGGGATAATTAACCCATTCCCTGCTTCAAAATGCGTCCGATCTGCCCCACTGCAGTGTATGTATACAGCTGAAGGACATGCCAAGCCTGTGCTTTGTGTGGATGCAACTGATGATCTTCTCTTCACTGGATCTAAAGGTTGGGCAAGCTTCATGCACCTGTGCTGCCTCCACAGGCTGCTTTTACAGCTTAGGTTATTCTGACATTCCCAATTTGTGCTCAGGGCTGTAAACGCAGTGGAAAGTTGTGAGGACCTATTTTGCAACATAAGCTGAAGGAGGATTTACAGCAAATGTGTACAAGTTTGTAGTCTTAATGCGTAATATTTAGCTCTTTATTTGTAGTGGAAAAAGTAACTCTTGAACATGTTAACACTTGCTGGATGGTAGCAGGTGCACATGTGATGTGTCATGCAAACTAATAGCCTCAGGGTGCAGGGTTAGAGTTGGGAACTGGCACATCTTTGGCTGTCCTACCTATGGAGTTTGGATAGATTCATCCTGCAGAGCTGGGGGTGTTTTCTGCTCCCCATTTGCATCTCATTATGTGTCCCCTGTGGGCTGTAAGAATTGCATGGTGGTTCTGGGGTGGGCTAGGTTTAGTAGTCACTAAATTTTCTGCTGAGTGGAGCAATCTGTCAACTCCTCAAGCTGGTAGGAATAGCATTTTGGAAGAAAACATTTCCCTCCTAGTTTTGGTGATCCACCTTTGTAATCACTCAGTTTGGCTTGAAGAGAACATAGCCAGACTTTGATGGTTATTTTTCATAAACACTGTCTAGTATCACTCAAAAGGTTATTTTTCTGTGCTCTCTTTTTCTGGGCCTTATATAACCCACTTATAGTAAAGGACTTGCTATGTTCTTAATCATGCATGAAACTGTGGCAGACTTGTTCTCCCAAATAAAGCCTGTGCAATAATCCAGTGTTTTTTCTTGAGGTATGAAGGCTCGGATGAACTAGAGTGGTGGCTGGGAAGAAGTTAGTGCCTCTGACAGGAAGACTCTCCTTTTCACTAGTATACATAATGTGTAAATTCTGAAATTCCAGGGCATTCTAATTTATTGCTGTATTAACACAGAGAGAGCGCCATAAGATGTAGGTCTTCCACTGCTAACATTCAGGTTTCTGTGGCTCTTCTACTACCTGTATGTTAAAAACACCAAGACACAGATACAATAAATTGGCAAACTTTTGGCCCTAAAAGTTTTTATTCAACGTTTTAGCATTATGCAACTGTATAGAAATGTAAAAAGAGGACGTTTTTAGCTTCTGCAAACACTGCTCAGTTGTTTTGTATTGACATTTCAAATTGGCTATGTGGGGGAAAAAAACCTTTAATTTCTTTTTTCCTTTTTTTTTTTTTTAACATGGGAATGCTTGCAGGTGTTGTTATGTATTTGCCCTTTCTTGTCATATGCTAGCTTCCCATGCTTCCAGAGATGAAGTATGGGAAGCTTCACAAACTACACTTGTACTTTAGAGCAGAAGTGTAGGCAGCTGTTTAATTCAATAAGACTAAATCTTTCAGAAATCGTTGCTGAAGGAGAAAGCTGCAACTTACTGACAGTGTAGTGCCAGTTCAGGAATGCTGATAAGCTCTCCAGTGCATTGCAGATGCTGCGTGAATTCTTGAGAGCTTCTGTATATTTGGGGTTAAAACCCCAAGCCCACAAAAGTTTGCAGTGTTTAAATTGCATTGCTACCGAATGAAATCTATGACTAAAGCACTTAGGCTGGAATTTTGAAAAGCTCGTAAAGCGTTGAGTGGTTTGACTTGCTTCTTGCCTTTGTATTTGTTGCGGCTGTGAGTCATCCTGAGGCTCACATTCTCTCCTGAACTGTGATCTTGATGAAGAATTCCTGGCTGTGAAACAGAGTGGTTCTCTTGATCCTTCATCAGTCATCCAAACCTGACAGCCTCCTAGCTTTGTCTTTACTCACTTTCATTGGGGTGGGATTTTATCCTTTTAAAATGTTATGGGCGCTAATAGGCACATCTTGAACTTGACATTTAAGGATTAACTGTGCTTAATTTTGAAGATAGTAGGTGATGCCTATGTGTGCTCTTCAAGACCAATTTAATTTAGCCACTTTTATGAAGTGCCTACCAAAAGGGAGGGATATATGAGTGCAAAAGGATGTATGGATTGTTTTATTTATTTATTTTTTAACCATTACTTCTTTCCGTTTTAATTTTTCTCACTCCTCCTTTTTTCTCCTGTCTTTATGTAGACCGTACTTGTAAAGTCTGGAATCTGGTAACTGGACAAGAGATTATGTCTCTGGGGGGTCATCCCAATAATGTTGTTTCTGTAAAATACTGCAACTACACTAGTCTGGTCTTCACAGTCTCAACCTCCTATATCAAGGTGTGGGACATCCGGGATTCTGCTAAGTGTGTCCGGACATTGACGTAAGTATGTTAAACCTTGAATACCAAGAGCTTGAATGAGTCTTAACTTTATCTAAAATTAAATTAGATGGATTTCAGTAGTGCAACACAGTGTAACTCAAATACACCGTTGGGGCTGGAGGCCTTCTTTACATATTCAGGCTAAGTCAGTGTGAGGTGTTGGTAATGCACGAAGACATGAAACAGTTTGCTTTCATGCATCAGGTCTTTGGTGTTCATTAGTGGCTTTATAGCCTTTTTGCTCAGGTAAATGGGCTTTATTTTAAACAATATGTACAGAAAGGGGAACATCATGTAGTTGTCTTACTTATTTTTGTTTTCTTCTCCTTCCCTGTGCGTAGGTCTTCAGGCCAGGCGATGCCTGGAGATGTGTGTTCAGGAAGTACCAACAGAACGGTCACTATCCCAGCTGGAGAGAACCAGATTAATCAGATTGCACTAAACCCAACAGGCACGTTCCTCTACGCAGCTGCTGGCAACTCAGTCAGGATGTGGGACCTGAAAAGGTACTGAACACCAGCAGAAGGGAATGCTCCTTAGGTGGTTACATGTGCATTTGAAACAAAGTCACTGGGGTGTTTCCTGTCTATGGTAATATCCATCACCATAAAATATAGTCAAGGTATGGATCAGCTAATCTGTGCCACGATTGTTGTGGAGATGCTCTTTATTTCTTCATGTGTTAAGGTTAGGGTGAATTAAAGAGCGAGGTGGCAAATGTGTGTTGCCGATGAGAGGATGAGAACTTAATGATGTAATGCGATGTAATGTGTGGCGGTGAGAATTACTGGATAGCACTTTTCCAAACAGAACCTGCACGCAAAGAGAGCATTCAAAATACAGTGAATACTTTAGGGGGTCTGATTTTCTTTTTCCCTCTTTTTTTTTTTTTTCTTAATATAGCTAGACACTTTTGTTTCCATTTAATGTTGATTTAGCATTTATACATGGGTATGAGCAATAGGGTATGTAACGAGGGGATAAATAGTGAAGACATAGGAGAAAATAATATGATGATTTTGGAAGAAATAAAAAAAAATTCAGTGATTTATTCTCTTACTCTTGAAGGTTTCAGTCTACAGGAAAGCTGACTGGTCACCAGGGTCCTGTCATGTGCCTTACTGTGGATCGAATTTCCAATGGGCAAGATCTTATTGTCACTGGTTCGAAGGATCATTATATAAAGGTATCTAGTGTCTGTCTATGCATTTTAGCTTTTTGCATCAGTATGAGATGCAGGCTTCAGCATATCTGAAACCTGATAACCAAGATGGAAATTCTTCTATCAGTTATAGATATGAATAGTGTAAAGTCTTAAAAATACCACTTGTGTCTGTTATCGCATGATGGAACAATCCTGGAAGCATTGTGGATCAGATTGCCAGTGGTTAAAATTTCTCTTCGTTACCAGTGAGGTGGACATCAGATGTGTGAAGTCTTGGAGGAAGATTCGTAACACCTGCCCTTCAGATGCTTTCCCAGGCTAAATGTTACTTCAGTGAGTGCCCCTGTTTCGGGGTGCAGACCTAGCTGACTTGCCAGAGATGCTCTGTGTGCTCTCCACAGGCTCTTGCTTAAATGTTGCCCCAGTTGTGAAGTGAGGATGGAACGAGAGGTCTGTGCACCTCAGCCTTTCAGGTGTTTCATTAGCACACACTTTGATTGCTTTGAGTTGTTTTTCAGTGTAGCACTGAGAGGTTATGATACTTTCTTGTTTCTTGGTATTGTGATTCATGCACTCAGTGGTAGGGAGTCTGGGGTTGTTTTGTGTTCATAGCTTTTTTTCCTCTATCTCAACTAGAACATATCTGAACCCACAAGCTCCGCTGCATGTCTCCCAGCTGGTTGGACAGCAGATAATTTTGCTTACCGTATTTGATCGTTTATTTTGTTTTAGATGTTTGATGTAACTGAAGGGGCTCTTGGAAGTGTAACTCCTACACACAATTTTGAACCTCCTCACTATGATGGCATTGAAGCACTTGCTATTATGGGAGACAACCTTTTCAGTGGATCCCGAGATAATGGGATTAAGAAGTGGGATTTGGCTCAGAAAGACCTGCTTCAGGTAATGTAAAAATCATGCAGCTAATGTGGCAGCCATGCTTTAGTACTCTTTTCAGGCTGTGTAAATTTTCAGGTTTAGATGATGACTATTCACAAGGTGATGGGAAGTAGTCAACATGGATTCATGAAGGGCGCAGTGGGTTAGGGGGGAATCTTGTGTTGCTTATCCAGACTTTAACAAGGCTTTTTACAGTGTTTGCGACAATGTGCTCATTCACAGAGTGATCAAGTAAGGGCTAGAGAAGTGCGCTGTGAGCTGAATTAGAAACTGGCTGAACCTACTGGGCTAAAAAGATTGAGATCAGCAGCACAAAGCTGAGTCACTAGTGGTGTACCCAGGTGTCTGTACTGGGACCAGTGCTCTTTAATGTTTTCATTGATGCCTTGAATGATGCAGCAGAGTGTACTCTGAGCGCGTTTGTGGGTGATACAAAACCATGAGGAGTGTTTGACAGAGCAGATGGTTGTGCTGCCCATCAGTGGGACCTCAACAAGCTGGCACAGAGGAACTTCATGAAGTTCAACAGAGGGAAATGCCAAGTCCTGCATCGCATAAGGAACAACTCCAAACACCAGTAGTACAGGCTGGGCGCGAGCCAGCTGCAAAGTGCTCTTGCAGCAAGAGCACTCTTGATGTGCATTAGGAAGAGCGTTGAGGGGAGGTGATCCTTCCCCTCTGCTCTGTGCTGGTGAGATTGGGAGTGCAACATCCAGTGCAGTACAAGAGAGACACTGGCATACTGGAGCAAGTTCAACAAAGACCTGCAGCTGAGCTTTGTGCTGAAAGAGCATGAAGAGGGTTATGGAACTGGAGCCTCTCTTATGAGGAGACACCAAGAGAGCTGGCGCTATTCAACGTGAGAAGAGAATGCTCAGGAGGCTATTGTCAGTATGTATGAATTCCTGATGGGTATTTTTATTTTGTTTAGTCCACCCTGTAAAGGTGATGGAACACTGGAACCTGTTGTCAAGAGAGGTTGTGGAGTTGCTCAAAATCAGTACATGGCTCTGAATAACCTGCTCTGGCTGGCTTTGAGCAGGGGATTTGACTAGGTGATCTCCAGAGAACCCTGCCAACCTCAGCTGTTCTGTGATTCTGCAGACATAGCATCTAGAACTCATTTGTTTTTCAATAAGTGTAGATAGAATATTGACCTGATCACATGCATGGTAATGGAGTAGAAGAGTCTAAACACAGCAGGTTCATCACTGTTCGTAGTGTTCCTTGGCATGACTGTTTGAGATGAGGAAAAAAGCCTGAACAAGAGCTGAAGCTGCTTTAAAGAATAAATGCTAACATTTCAACAGAGGTCATGGTTTGGAAAACCTAGTAGGTGAAAATCACTCACCAAACATGCTATCCAGAACGATTTGGAAATCATCATCTTCACTTGGTACTATACATCCCAAGCAGTGTACGTTACAGATAAACCTTCCAGGCATTTCTAGAAAGTTAAATGTGCTCCATAATGTGAGAAAGGCAGCAAAGTAAAAGAGCTCCTACAGAACTGGAGAAGAGATGGTCCTAATTCCCTTAAAAGAAAGCTACCTTGAGCTATTATTTCTCTGGTGCTTGTATCAAATGGATTTTGTTCTCAGCTGGTGTGTGCAGCATTTTGCTTTCTGAATCAGCAGTGAAATAGTAGTGTCCTTTCCCAATAAAGAATTCTAAGTGCCATGTCACAAAATCAATTTATAAAGTGTAATGGGAAAAGAAGAAAGGAGGGAGACAAATATAGAACCATGGTTTCTGTTTCCCTGCTGTATTTTTTCCTGCAGTGTTTTGGATTATTTTCTTTTTGTGTTTTATAACTTTCGCAGACAGACTTGAAAAATACAGAGACCTTATATGCAAGTAGACATTAAATATGCATTTGAACATATTCTGATTTTGCATTATCCGAAATTAATTTCTGTTCCACATCATGGCAGTTGTGCACGTTGGATTTTCTTCTTGCTCTTTAGCACTGTTTGTCAAAGAGAAACATCCCTACATGTCTAGAAGTAGCCTCATGGAAGAACTTGGGATTTTCTTGAGTTCTGCTTTTGTGCTTGTTCATCTGTAATTTTTTCACCCCTGTGGGATTTGCCTGCCTTCTGTGTTTCAGCAAGTTCCTAATGCTCATAAGGACTGGGTGTGTGCCCTCGGCCTGGTGCCTGGAGCTCCAGTCCTGCTCAGTGGCTGCAGAGGAGGCACTCTCAAGCTCTGGAACGTGGACACCTTCGCGCCCATTGGAGAGATGAAGGGCCACGACAGTCCTATAAATGCGATCTGCACCAACTCCAGCCAGATTTTCACAGCAGCAGAGTGAGTTTTTTTTTTTTCCCCACAAGCTTTTTTCTGTTGCTCCTGCAATAATCCTGCCATGCAGATGTGTACATCAGTTTATGGCAGACGTGCGAAGGCCCAGTGCTGTGATAAGGTTAGGGAACCCTAAATGTGGTACGTTCTGGGTTTCAGAATCTCCTGGAGACCTTTGCGTATCCATTACGGAAATCTTATTTGTCCAACTATGCCTTTCTGAGTAAGGCACCTGGGTTTTTGAAAAACCTTTTCTTTCTGTCTCACTCGCTCTCCCAGATTAATTACCTAACTGTAACACCTTTTTGGTTTTGTTTTGTTTTTCAGTGACCGAACAGTGAGGATCTGGAAAGCTCGAAATGTGATGGACGGACAGATCTCAGATGCAGGAGATGCAAGTGAAGATCTGGCCAGTAACTGAGATGATGGGCATAAGCAAATACGTTGGTGAAGCTGAGGTGCACTCTGTGCAGCTTGCTGCATGCTTGTTAAGTAAATGCTGATGACTGGAATGAACTGAAAAATCAGAGTGAACTCTTCTACTAGACATGCTGTCCTTGAAATATGTACTTTATTTAAGGAAAAAAAAAAAAGAAAAAGGGTAGCATTTTTGTGTCTCAGTGATCACATATGTATGTCTATATATAATGGCTGAATTTGTGTGCACTTGTGTAACACTTGCAGTTTAAATTAACTGGAAACCAGTCTTCTCTATTCACCATCTCAAAATTATAACCAGGAATATATTAAAGTGCTCTGCTGTACTTCACTCACAAGTATGATCAGCTGTGTTGCGTTTTAGGGTAGCAGGGGACGGATGATGTCCTATTAATAAGCCTTTGATTATGACAGGTGTTGTTTCAAGATTTTAAAGGTCACTTACACTGCTGTTAGGGAAGTGAAGTGAGTATAAGAGGGGAGGAAGCTGTTAGCCATATCAGAAAGGTCTGTCGCTGTGTCCAGCTAACAGCAGGTGCTGTGTGGTTTGTGTTAATGTGAGCATGTGATCCTTGTTGACCAAAGCTGTGCAGCTGTGTATACTCTGTGCTCAGGACTAGAACTGAAATACTCATAAGCTCGTACGTTTTATTAGTGTCTTGCCTATATTCTGTAATGTCTAGATGTTCTTATGTCATAACAGAAATGTATCTTAATCTATTTTTCTTATGGATTTGTTTCTATCATCTCACATTTTCTTTTTTTTTAAGCAAAAATCTTTCCTTTTTATCTGATTTTATATGCTGCTAAATGTATTTTAAATACACTGTTTTGCAAACCTTGGCAGTTACTTTGAGAACTGAACCACGTGTATTGGAAAAAGCAATGTAAATAGATGGTTGTATAAAGAAAATATCTTATCATGTGCCTGTATGACTTTTAAAGTTCTTAGAGTGCAGATATTGAGGGAGGATGTATAATTTAGCCAACTGCTCTGAATATTAATTTGTAAATTCTGCAAATTTTAAAAAATTATGTAGATTCAGATACAGTGTTTGAATGTTGAGGGTTTTTTTTGTTGTTGTTGTTGGCTTTGTTTTTTTCTTTTTTTCCCCCAGAAAATGTAAGTCTGTAAATTATAGCTTGTGTAGGTAACACTTCAATAAAGATGTGAATGTGAACTATTTCTTTGCGTTTTTCATCCTAGTTCCTTGTAAACAATTCACTTCACTTGCAAAGGCCCCAAATGTAAAAATGCACAACTCTTCACAATGCAGCAGGGTAACTGCCCAGAGGTCGTTCTGTTACTCCCCTTCGGTCTTCTGGGTAGCCATTATTTCTGTTTAAATAGTACTTGGGACTTTTACACTCTGCTTTTCAACTGGAGAAAAAAACAAAACAAACAAAAAAAACCACAAAGTCCTTACATGCTGAAGACATTACTACTTGCTGTCAGACTGTGCTGCCTTAACGGAGCATATGGTGAGGGTCTGTTGTTGCAAAAGGCTGGAGTGCAGATGCTTCTCTCT
This sequence comes from Alectura lathami, assembly GCA_013399715.1. Classification (NCBI taxonomy): domain Eukaryota; kingdom Metazoa; phylum Chordata; class Aves; order Galliformes; family Megapodiidae; genus Alectura; species Alectura lathami. The sequence goes on from VXAV01004231.1 coordinate 96,674, forward strand.
GGTAATGCTTGAAAACAGACGTTTTGGGTTGTGAAGCTGTCTTGTGCTTGGCACCAATATAACTGTTAGATAATGTGTGTATAGGAAAATGTTTTTCCTCCAGGAAGACATCCCACCTAAAATGGATCTTACTGTAAAACCCAGATTTACTCAAAGTTCTTGCTGTCGAATAATTGGAAGAAAATTGTCATTCTGCAAAGGTCACAGTGCCAGTCTCTTGTGTTAGTGGAGATTTCTTCAACAGTTTGTTTTACTCCAAACTTTTCATTGTTAGTATGAAGTTATGACAGAAGATAAATTGGAAAAAGGTAAGCACGGGATGAAGATGTTTAAAAACAATCTCTGGAAAATATTTTTTCATAAAAAGTCTCAAAAATGTCTTGGGAAAATGATCCTCTCTCAACGCTGGAATTGAGAAGTTGATCAAAGTTTGTGGCAGGTTAGTCACTAGCCCTGTCTTATCTGCTTGCGCTGAAAGCAAGGCCATATGTTATGATAACAGGAGTTTCTTGGATAGGTTTGAGAAAATATTGACAATGTCTCATTAATAATCTGAACAAGGGCTTATCTTGCCTTTATCATGCCTCCACTTTGTATAAAAGGCTACAGGCTGCCTGTGGAAGTCAGTACTCAACCATGGACGGAGTCAAGGGTCTCTGGCTCTTGGCTGTGGTGCTAGCAGGTAAATGTCTGGTACTTCTGTTTTGTCGTAGACTTCAAAAGCAAGATCTAAATTTGAAAATGGTAAAAGCTATCAGGGCAGGAGATCCTCTTTCCATGTGGAAGAGGAGAGGACGGACGTAGGTTTAACTTCACCTGAGGTGACTCTATGGGAAAGGCAACGGGGCTGGTTTGGTTTAGAAGTGCATCTGAGTCCAACGCTGTATTCAGCTTTTGGGCACCAGAGCAGACAGACTGAAGTTGTCCAGCTGCCAAAAGTTACATGGCGCTTTGATAACTTCCTTTCTGTAATTTTTTTTATCAATGTGTGCCAGAGGTTAATTCAGTCTGAGGCTAATAAAGGGAGAGCAGATCTTATCCGTACTGAGTTGCTGGGTAAAGGCAGAGGGAATCTCGGCTGCAAGGATCTTGGAAAAGTGTAGGTGAATCCAAAATGCAAAAAGTACTGCTTTTAAATTAAAACGAATGTGGTAATGTTTTAACTCCTTGCTTGTACCTACTTGCAGCACTTTCTAACCTAATTTCACAAAACTGAAGTCAGAGTTTTTAAAAACTAGCAGGGATACTTTTTAATTTATATCTTAGAAACTACCTCTTGCTAGCTTCTGTTCCCATGGAAATTATCAGGAAAAGGGAGCAAGTAGCCTTAGCTATTGCTAAGTTCAGCTGCCCATTTGCATTTCATCTTCAGCTCATGTTTACAAACATGGCCCATAAATGCAGTGAAAATGATGAAAAGGCTTTAAAATAAGTTTTTTTTTTTTTTTTAAATCCTAGAGAAGAAAAAGGAGGAATTTGCACTTTTCACTTGCTGCTATCCCACTTGTACTGTGATAGAAGGAATTCTGGGAACAGGAGGGGAAAGAAATTGCAGCCTAGTTCAGATGCTCAGACCTGAACTTGTTTTCAAAAATTCCCTGGAAAACTTGAAGCTTCACGCAGACTGGGGGGGGGGAGAGAAATTTCTTGACCCCTACAGGAGTAATTTCTTTCCACTGTACTTGCCTTTTCCTTCGCAATATCCTTATGGAATATTTCAAAATCATTTCATTATAGAAGTAAGATGATAAGTCTCTTGTGAACTGTTAATAATCTGCTCTGATATGTTCAGCCATGTTCTCAAATTTCAGTAATGAAAAGACATCAATGCTGCAATTTATTCCTGTTATGAAAAAAAAAAAAAAATACAGCTAAAAGTGATGGTTTTACTCTGGTTTGTACTTCATCTGCCAAGATGTTGTCTGGCACATGCAGGGCAAAGGAGCTCTGGGTTGGACTGCAGAGAGCTGGGCTGCAGAGGTGGTGCTCACGGTACACGTTTTGCAGCCCCTGTGGCTGCCCAGGGTTAAGGACCTCAGCACCCAGGTGGCTGTGGGAAGCCTTTGAAACCCTTTTGTCTATCCCTTGATAAGCAGGAGTGGTCAGCACACAGTGTGCCAGGGCGTGGACGTTATTTCCACAGGACGAGCAAGTTGTATGTCTTTCCTGTGTCTTCATCAGGGGCACAGCACAGAAAGGAAAGGTGTCACTGTCCCAGCCAAGGCTGACAATGAGATTGTTGATGAATCCTCGCTGGCTTCTTCTGTACAAATAACTCATCTAGGGATTGCTGAGGGATGCTCATGCTCCTTTTATGCTTTTGATGGAAAAAGGGCGTCAGAATTCAGGGCCCACCTATGTGATGGACGTGTGATGGGGGTGAAGGTGGGATGGGAGGCAGCCAGCCCACCCCAGTGGTGACAAGAGAGGGGACAGCAAGCACTGGCCTCTACCAGCTGGTGAAGGCAGCAGCTTTAACGTGGCCGTTCCCACATCCACAAGGTGATACAGGGGCCCTGTGGCAACGAGGAGGTCGTTGCACCAAGCTGGGGAGATGAGACAGTGTTCAGCTCTTGTTTCTGTGCATTCCCATCACCTGCTTGGAAGTAAACTCTGGCATTGCCCAATGATGCAATTCCCAAGTGAATCCACGATTTTATGCTGTAATTTTTTCACTGCATGCAATTATTACATGTGCACGTTTGCTTGTAAACTTTTCTATATGGGAGAAAGGGTAGGAAGGATGATCCGGAGAACTACAGGCCTCTCAGCCTGACCTTGGTAGCAGCGAAGGTTATGGAGCAGATCATCCTGAGTGCGATCACATGGCACGTGTGGGACAGCCGGGGGATCAGGCCTAGCCAGCATGGGTTCATGAAAGGCAGGTCCTGCTTGAGCAACCTGATCTCCTTCTATGACCAGGTGACCAGCCTGGTGGGTGAGGTCTCCATAGACTTTAGTAAAGCCTTTGACTCTGTTTCCCACAGCATTCTCCTGGAGAAGCTGGCAGCCTGTGGCTTGGACAGGTGTACTCTGCAATGGGTAAAATGCAGACTGGGTGGCTGGGCCCAGAGAGTGGTGGTGAATGGAGCTAAATCCAGCTGGTGATCTGTTACTAGTGGTTGCCCCAGGGGTCAGTAGTGGGGCTGGTCCTGCTTAATATCTTTATTGATGATCTGGATGAAGGCATGGAGTGCACCCTCAATAAATTTGCAGATGACGCCAAGGTGGGAGGAAGTGTTGATCTGCCCAAGGGCAGGAAGGTTCCACAGAGGGATCTGGACAGGCTGGATTGATGGGCTGAGGCTAACTGCATGAGATTCAACAAGAACAAGTGTTGGGTCCTGCACTTAGGTCACAACAACCCCATGCAGCGGCACAGGATTGGGGCAGAGTGGCTGGAAAGCTGTGTGGAGGAAAA